>JAKKZN010000006.1:26547208-26566000 GCA_033441825.1 Pangasius elongatus | reverse complement strand
GATTCGAGCTGTGCATTGCTACACAGTCATGAGTCAGCAGAGTGAACAGCAGTGGACTGAGCACACAGCCCTGTGGGTCCCTGAGTTGGGATTGGATCTAACCAACACATTGAATTAGTCATGCTGATAACTTTATAAAGCTCTTCTTTTCCTAGACCTGTAAAGCATTTTAGCACTAATTATGGAGCTTTAGGCTGGACTAGATCACAGGATGCTGTCAAAGGTTGAACATCCAGTATTTTGTCCCTGATGCTATCAATTTTTTTGTGAAGAAATTCATAACGTCCTCACTACTCAACTGTAATGGAATACTTTCTTCAGATATGTTTGGTTAGTCTAGCCACTGTACTAAATAAGAATCTGGGATTGTTTTGGTTTATTGCTATCAGTTTGCTCAGATACTTGGCCCTAGCAGCTTTTAGAGCCTGTCTATAGCTAGACATACTGTCTTTATATGCAATTCTAAAAACTTCTAATTTAGTTTTTCTCCACTGTCGCTTGAGGTTATGGGTTGCGCTCTTGAGGGCGTGAGTATGACTATTGTACCATGGTGCAGCTGTTTTATCTCTGACCTTGTTTAATCGGATGGGGGCAACAGTGTCTATTGTGCTGGTGAAAATAGTGCCTATGCTGTTAGTCACTTCATCTAGATCATCTGCATTTAGGGGTCTAGTGTGAAATTGAGACAGATCCGGCAGAGATGGGACATGGCTAATATGTTCTACAGGTAGAGTGTATCACTGTGATATCATCGCTTTGAGGTAGAATGTGTGACATCTGTTCCATGTGATTTAATTATATCTAGTGTATGATTAAAACAATGAGTTGGTCTATTAATGTTTCATTTAACCCCAAATGAATTTAATAAGTCCATAAATGCGACTCCTAATTCGTCATTAGCATCGTCAACATGAATGTTAAAGTCTCCTACAATCAACACTTTGTCGAAATTAAGCAGCAAGTTTGAGAGTAAATGTGCAAATTCTTTAAGAAAATCAACGTATGGCCCTGGGGGTCTATATACTGTGGCCAGAGCAAGATATAGTAGGGATTTTTTATGCATGTTGGTGAGTGCAACATTGAGGACAAGCACTTTGAATGAGTTAAATCTGGGTCCTGTTTTCTGAGTAATGGTAAGAAAATTGTTGTAGATAGTTGCAACACCACCTCCACGACCAGTCTGAAGGGGCTCATGCTTATAGGAATATCCTGACAGAGTAGACACATTCAGACCAGTGTATTCATTTGGTGTAAGCCAGGGTTGCATCAAGGCCGAGTGCATCAAGACTATAATCTGAGATCATTTCATTAACAATAAGCGCTTTCCATGTAAGGGATCTAATGTTGAGAAGCCCAAAATTTAGAAATTGTTTTTGTTTACTTATTTGGCCTTTTTCAGGTTTAATGGTGATTAGATTATTTCGAGAACTTTTAGTGAATTTATTCTTTGATCTCACTATTCAGGGAACAGACACAGTTTCTATAAGATGAGCTATGTGTGCACTTGTATCAGTCAGGTGAGTTGAACAGTAGCTATTATAACTGTGATCTGAGGTATGACTTACCAGTCAGGTGGTGCGTAGTGTCCTGGAAAAGTTGTCCGAGAGGACCGCTGCTCCTTTGGGTTACAAGTCCGGGTTCACCTTCGGGTTACAAGTCCAACTCTCAAACCATTAGGCCATGACTGCTGTTTGGATCCTGCTGCGTCTCCATTCCTGAGCTGTTTGATGTTTTTCTTTATCTCTTCCTTTGTTAGGTTGTCACAGTCTGTGGGTGAGTCTGTGTCAGCTGGTGCTATCTTGTTTTCTAAGCTCTGAACTATTTTACTAGTGAAGAGACAGCACTGAGATTTGAGTGTCTTAATAAAGGGCGAACTCACACAATCCTACATCTTAAATAACCAGTGCAGCAAACTTTTAGTCCCTGACCCTCCAAATATTTATCATGGGTCTGAATTTAGGGGCTGAAATTATTTCCTGGCTTTTTCTGCTGACACTGGAGCTGTAAAGCAGCAATTTATTTTAAGAAATGGGCCCTGGGACTCACATGCTCTTTTAAAATGGTCCAGCAAAATGGCCATGCACCACACACACACACAGTACAAAGCCAGCTCTCACCATGACACCTTTTCTACTTATTTCTTATGAAGCTGCAGGTTTATATTTTATATTTCATATTTTATATTTTATATTGCTGTTCACCAAGCTGTCTTTATATTTTCCCTCCTCTAAAGCTGTAAACTCTAGGTCACTTTTGGACATCATATGAAGTCTGTTGAGCACTTCCATATAGGATGTCTTAAGTATATCTTGGGACTCACCTGTCATCATACTGACATACTTGCGAAGACCAACTGCAGAAATGTTGAGGCTGTGATCACTCAACACCAACTACACGGGGTAGGTTACATTAGTAGCATACCCCACAATTGACTGCCCTGCCAAGTGAGTGCTTTATGTGCAGTTACAACATGGCCCATGCTTAGAAGGTGGGAAGAAGAAAAAGTTTAAAGATTGGGAGAAGGTTTCACTCAAGAAGTGCAGGATAAGACCTGTGAACCTGTTGGGCACTGGTGCTCACTGTAACACCTGGCAGCATCTCACCATCAATGCGAGTAGCTAACCCTAACCCTAGTAACAATCTCTTATTTTTAAGAGTAATTTCAGATATTTTTGAGCCCTTTGACATGTCTTTTTAATAAGCCAGTGAAGAGTTGAATTGCTTTATTTTTGTGTACCCTAATTCTAAAACCTCTTGTAATTCTCCAATAAATGTTAAAGTAGCTTTAAGTACCTTTTTCCACTTATTGAATCTGTTCAATCACAGCTACCAGATAAAGAGAACTGCTGGAGTGGGGTTTGTGTGTGTGTGTGTGTGTGTGTGTGTGTGTGTGTGTGTGTGTGTGTGGCTGGATGAATCACTTTGTTTCTTCATTTGTGTGTTTGGATATCAGAAGATCTGAGTAAATACTGAGCACAAGGTGAGAAATTAGTAAGAGGAGGGGGAAGAAGAGGGCTTCATGATTGTTTGTTGTCCTACAATCATTGTTATTGGCTTATTGTTCGAGAGGATGAGGGTAGAGAAGAGCTTCACTTTAAAGTGCATTAGTTGATGAAAGCCTGCAGACCCTCTATACAGAGCCACTGATATTATGTGTTATGTGTACAGTGTTATTTAGGTATGTATTGGGTCCTTTTTTTGTTTGTGGCAATTATGGTTTATACAGTTTCCTTAAAAATATGGGTGGCACAGCATGAAAAGAACAACTTACAGGAAAGCTGAGCATGCTAAGCCTGAATACCTTCCTCTGCAACTTAATCCTGGATTTTCCTCCTAACCCTCTCATGGACGCTTCATTCTCCTACCATACTTCAGCATTCGAGTCACCACCAGACTCTGCAACAACTTATCTGATGAGATTCGACTATTCAACATACTGCTGCCCCCACAATACTAATCAAACTAATCACAAACCAACATCCACCATCATACAACAATCACTTCACAGCTGCACTTAAAAATTACAGCATTATCTCATGGACTATACTATGCCCTCAGAAACAGTGCTATTGTTCTGCTACAGGGACAGCATTTCCAGTAGAATTGCTTGATAATTTACAATTTACAGACCAATTGTTTGCCATGGTTTGTAGTGGTTTGTGCAGTGGTTTGGTGCTGTAAGTATGTAATTGCACAGCTATACACTTACCGTCCACTTTAATAGGAACACCTGTATAACCTGCCCATTATCCAATCAGCCATCATGTGGCAGCAGTATATTGCATTAAATCATGCAGATACAGGTCAAAAACATCAGGGAATGTTCATGTCAAACATCAGAATGAAGAAAAAGTGTAATTTTGATTGGTTCATGGATGTTGGAACCAGAAGGTCTGGTTTGAGTATTTCAGAAAATCCTGGGATTTTCACAAACAACAGTCTCTAGAGTTTACACAGAATGGTGCAAAAAAAAAAAAAAACATGTTCCTGAGTCTTCACACAGCAGGCTGACCAATCAGAATGCTACAGTGAAGGTCATGGTTCAATAATTTCAGTAAATCCTAAGCGTTAAAACAAAAAAATGATATTGTCTTTTTATATTTAATATGATGGTTTTCTAGGCAGGAAAAGAACCAAGATCAGTGCAGATGAGTTTCACTGAATTACAGTTAGCTGAAATAAAGAACCTTTTTTCCCCCTCTGACTACACCTGCAAATGAATTTACAGAATATTTAGTCATGGCTACAGACAAAAAAAAATGCAATCTTAACAGTGCGCAGGAGCAATTTCAAAAGAGCTGGAAACAACTAAGCATGGAAAATTTATATATTTCTGTACAGCTGCTTTGTGCCAGTGGCCACTGATTAAAGCCCTATACAAATACAACTGAATTGAAAACCTTTCATGAATTCTTGAAAAATCCTTAACTAAAGTGTATATTGCAACCAAGTATAAAAAAAAATTACAATTTAATTTATTATTTTAGTTAGTCCAATTACTTTTGGTAACGGGGGGGGGGGGGGGGGTATATGGGGCACATATAGAAAGTACTGTAATTCACCCAATTTGGATTTAACCCTAAAATTAAAGCTGAAAATCTGCACATCTGCACTCACAGAGCTCAGGTACACACAACTGAGAATGTAGTTCTGTTGAGTTGAAGGACACCATGGTAGAGCAGAGAAAACGTGACATTGATTTTCTCATGGACTTTTATACAGAATCGAACAAGACTGAGGGAGTTTTGGGGTTTTTGGTTGGGGGCCTGAGGGTTTTTTGTTTTTAAATAAGTAAATATGTACATATGCTAAATTAAATGCATCTTACAAGTCTCTCTCTCCTTCTCTTTTTTCCTCTGTCTTTCTCACTTTCCCTCTTGCTCACTCTATCTGTCTCTCTTTGTCTCTGATCATTGTTTGTGTGTTTTTTCTTCCTCATCACGTTGTGTTGGATTCTCAGCTTAAACATCACACTTGGATCCCATTCCCTGTCTAATGAACACTGACAGCAATTTCAGTATACGTACAGCGTGTGTGTGTTGCTCTTTAAGCCATAAAGAATCTAAACCTCATTTACACACTCCTGATTTAAACATGTCAGTCTTTTCACCCTGAGTTTTGTCTGGGGTGAAGTGTCTAATGTTATAAGACTGCCTCTAATTTCGGTGTTGTGGGTAAACACTCAAAGAAGACTATACATTTTATGAAAATTGACACAAAGACATGAGTTCCTTCACATGTGTGTGTGTGTGTGTGTGTGTGTGTGTGTGCGTGTGTGTGTGTGTGTGTGTGTGATAGGGGCTAACATTTGTTACACAGAGCAGTGATCTTTAACACTTTTTTCACTTTTTATTCTTAGGGCAGTCGTAGCTCAATGGTGAAGGCTCTGGGTTACTGTTTAAAAGCTGCTACTGTTGGGCCCTTGAGCGAGGCCCTTAACCCTCCCTGCTCCAGCGGTGCCATATCATAGCTGACCCTGACTTCTGACCCCCATTTCCTAACAAGGTGGGATATGCACTGAAAATAGTTTCACTATGCTCTAATGTATATGTGACAACTAAAGCCTTCTTTTTCTTTTAAAGATCAAAGTGAACAAAACATCATCACTGTGCTATAATAAATCACTATCGGGTTAGAATTGTTTCTTATTTCCAAACAAACATATTTATATAATATTTGATCCACAAATAAATGTAGAGAGATTCACAAAAATTAAACAAATCCAGAAATAAATAAAATGAATTAAATTCACGAATAAATAAAATGAGGTTTCCAAATAAAAAATATCTACAGATATGCTTTCATGTCACAAACACAGCTCTTCCTGGCATTCATTTGTGGATCTCTTCCTGTGCATTTGTAGATTGCTGCACGCATTTGTGAATTTTGAATAATTTCTAACATAAAGACATGCGCACACATTCACAAATAAATTGAGTCCACCCACTGTCTACTCAAGCCAATCAGATAACAGCCACATTGCACTGACCAATCATAGCATGTTCTCACTCCAACCAATCAAGTTTTTGTTTTACAGTCAGGGCGGGAACATAGTTATATTGCACTGAACTCACATATTGTTATATGTGACATATCACCAGCTGGAGTGACCATGAACTCCACTAGAAGGCACTTGACCCTGGACTCTTGCTAGTTTGGTCATGTGTTCTTCTTACCCTGTTTAAAAGTGGCTCACACCTGCTCCTTGGTGGTTGATTATTTGTTAGTGTTTTCCAAGTTTCCGTGTTGCCAAGTTTACCTGTGTTTTAACCCTTGGACTGTTTTCCCTGTTTCTGATTGTTTGCTGCCTGCCCTGACCTTTGCCTGTGTTTCTGGATTATTCTTTCGCCACTGCCTTGGATTATACTGTTTGTTGGTGCTCGACCCTGCCTGTTTTTGACCACGATTGTAAATAAAGCCTTGTGTTCTGCGATGCCCAGTCCAAAGCCTCGTCCCAAGATGGCCGCTAGTCCAGAGCCTCGTCCCAAGATGGCCCTCACACCAGAGCCTCCAGCCGGTATGGACGTCAAGCCTCAGTATTCAGCCACCACGGATGCCACTCCTGTATTCCCGAGTATTGTGGATGTTGCGTTTGAAGACACCAAGGCTTTCCTAGGGTGTTTGAGGCTGGTGTCCAGTCTGGCGGACCCACCGTTGATGTCGGTGCGTGCAGCAGGCATTCCAGGAGCTTCAGCACTGGTCGTCACAGAGACACTAACTCCGTCTGCAGTGCTCCCTTTAATGCCATCCTGTGTGTTTGGGCTACACACTGCTCTGTTCTCGCTCCAGTCCATGAATTTACCCCCAAGTCTACTCCAGTCCGTGAATCTGTTCCTGAGCCTACTCCAGAGCCCGCTCCAGTCCTCGAGTCCACTCCAGAGCCCGCTCCAGTCCTCAAATCCGCTCCAGAGCCCGCTCTAACTCCCGAGGTGGCAGCTCCCGCTGCAGAATCTCCCAAGTCATCGGCGTCTGCATCAGCTCCTCCCGCGGTGCCAGTTTCTACTGCAGAGCCTCCCCAGTTGGCGGCACCTGCTTCTGAACCCTCTGTCACGGCCATGGAGGCCATCTCCAAGCTCTCAGCCTGTCCTGTCTCGACCACAGAGGCCATTATTAACCTCTCGGTGCCAGTCCTGCCTGATCTGCCTTGGTGGGCACCTGCCCCATTAGCTCTACGTTGGTGGACATTTGCTCTGCTGTGGGGATCTTTGCTCTCCTCTGCTCTGCTGTGGTGGTCGTCTGCTCCGCTGTGGGGATCTTCGGACCCTTCTGCTCAGCTGTGGTGCCTGTCAGCTCCGCCCTGGTGCCCGGGGGCTATGTTACGATCACCAGCTGGAGTGCTCACGAACTCCACTAGAGGGCACTCCACCCTGGACTCTTGCTATTGTTCTCTGGACTCCATTTCCCATGTGTTCCTTGTCCCTCATGTGATCTTTTCATGTGCTACCCCTGTTTGTGTGTTCTGCTCTGATTGGTTCCTTGCTTACATGTGTCTTGTTCCCATTGGTTAGTTTGGTCATGTGTTCTCCTTGCCCTGTTTAAAAGTGGCTGACACCTGCTCCTTGGTGGCTGATTATTGTTTGATTGTTTGCTCGTGGTTTCGTGTTACCTGTGTTTTGACCCTTGGACTGTTTTCCCTGTTTCCGATTGTTTGCTGCCTGCGTTTCTGGATTACTCTTTTGCCACTGCCTCGGATTATACTGTTTGCTGGTGCTCGACCCTGCCTGTTTTTGACCATGATTGTCAATAAAGCCTTGCGTTTGGAGTCACAACTCTGCAGATTACACATATTATAAGGGCACTCCCACATGGCTGATCAGGAGGAATCATGACAGGTGAGTAGTTCAAACCCTCTAACAGCATCATTGTAACAAAATCTAAAAGAAAACAAGTTATGGGACATAAATTCTTTACATTAAGGGAATATATGTGTTTTCACCAGTGTTTCCTGCATCGCTATTGAATCCACAGCAAAACCTGAGTTGTGAGTTTGAGGTAAATTAAGTGTGGTGAGATTAAAAGACTGTGTATCATGAAAAGATGGCATTGGCAAGAAAGTGTTTTCCTCGGAGGGTGCATGCCAAAACACAGCACAACCATTTGTGAATTTTAATTCATTTTTCATTTTTGTAAAACCCCTAATCTATTTATGCATCTCATTCTATTTATTTGTGAATTTGTTTAATTTTTGTGAATCTCTCAACATTTTATTTGTGGCTCATATTTGAAAATATGAAACCATTCTAACCCCATAAACTACTTTTGTTCATTACATTAGTTATGCAAAGTTTTATCTAAAATAAATGAAGATAAAATTCCATAATCTTCACCTGGAATCAATGGCAAATATAAGTGACCTCCTTGGCCAGCCTTTAGCTTGTTCAGATGTTTAGTTATTATTCTGCCATCATTACTACTAATACTTTTAGTTGTGAGAAGTAGATTAGTTAGCATTCTGACAGACAGTTGCAGCATTAGAGGTGCACAGCCAGACACTAGAGAGGAATAGCAAGAGCAGCATAATCTCTCTTTAAGCAGAGACCGTGAATCCTCAACACTGGCATTAGAGCCTCCAAAGTCGGGTGACTGTGTGAAGGTTCTCTAGCATAGTTGCAATGCCACAGCTAATTCTAAGCATTGCCCACAGGAGCACCACTCTTCTCTGCATCACAGGTCAAACAGTTTGCTCTCCTCAGTGAGACACCTGCTGAGATGCCTATTGAAACAGTTCTAGTCATAAGAGACTCTATTCTATGGCATGTGAAATTAGCTAGGCCTATATGGGCACCAGCAGCATTGGTTAGATGTATACTGGAAGCCAGGCTGCCAGACATTGCAAGTCATATTAAGGTCATAGGCAAGCACACATTCTCAAAGATAATTATTCATTGTAGGAGCTACTGATGTACACATTTGTCAGTCAGAGGTTACCAAGAGTGACATTTTAGAGGTGCAAAGGTGATGTCAGATGCCGAAGTATGCTGTGGCCCAATGCAGGGTGGCAGTGTAGTTTGCAGCAGGCTAAAGTTGCTGAACTGATGGATGTCCAAGTGTTGTTCAGAAAACAATGAGGTTTATAGACAATTGGCGTACTTTTAATGTCTGGCCTTTTTGTGTGGGAGGATCCATCCCACTCAGGGAGGTGCTGCTCTCAAACATAGCTCATAGTTTTAGAGCAGGCCTAGTTAATCCAGAGCCATGGCCAGGCAGAAAACCAAGAGTCTAAACTGTGCCCTCTGCTAGCTACCTTAAGCCGTCACTCAGGTTCCACTGTACTGAGACTGTGTCTGTACCCTGAGCCAAATATAAAAATTTAGAAATTTGGTTATTGTAATAATTTGTCATTTGTAATCTGATCATATTCTGAACTTCTACACGAGTTTGCAGATTTGTCTTAAAATGGTTGTTTCTGTAGAAAAGGCAGTAATTGTTGGAGACTTTAATATTAATTTTAATATTCATTTTGTCCAAAAGACCCCTTGAGAGCAAGCTGTGTCTATTTTAAGATCAGCGAGTACCGACTCATTATGCTGAACACTCTATTGATTAAAAACTGACAGTTGGATTAAATATCAACATTATCCCAGTCTTAAATGATCTCATATCATCATCTCATCTCATTTAAAATTTGAATCATCACAATTAAAATCACGTTAACTACTGTACCCAGCTTTATTGAAAATCTCAGATTTTTAAACTACTGACACCCTCTGACCCCACAGAACTCAATCTGGGGACTGAATGCTTAGAGCCAATGTTCTGTTAAACTCTAGATAACATAGGCTCACTTAAAAAATTCATTAGAAAGAAAACACTAGCACCCTGGTGTCACAATCACACAGGCACCTTAAAATAGACCACTCAAAAGTTAGAAAATTAGTGGTTTCCAACTAATCTGGTAGTATTCCAAATTGCATGTAAGGAGATCATTCCTAACTATAGAAATGCACTTATTTCTCCTAGATCAATTTAATTAAATGCAATTCAAATGTATTTGTATAGCACTTTTAACAGTGGATATTGTCACAAAGCGTCTTTACAGAAATAAATGGAAACATATATTTTAAATATGTCGATTTATCCTAAGAAGGAAAAACTCCCTGAGATATGAGGAAGAAACCTTGAGATGAGCCAGACTCAAAACATAACCCATCCTCATCTGGGTGACACCGGATAGTGCGATTATAAATCATTACTGTAATTGCGTAACCATGACCTTCATTATGTTTCACATGAAGTCTATTTTGCTGAAGTTATCAACTGTTTACTGATGGAGACTTGAGTGCAAAACTGTTAGTGACAATTGCAGTCCTAAGATATCATACCAAAACTGTTCATATCAACTGCAGTCCAAAGCCATCTTCATGGTTTCTAAGTGGTACCATCCATAGTAATCTCCTGTATCTTTAGGATGTCCGCGGGGGGCCAACACAGGAGGGGTAAACAATATAGCAATATCAGTAGAATGATTAGAATCTTTTACTTCAATTCAAAAGACTAAACTAATGTCCCTCATTTCCTCTTCAAAATCATCAATTTGTATACTAGATTCCTTTACCTAGACATTTCCTTAAACAAATACTACCAAAAGCAATCATACATCTGTAAGCTTCTAAAAATAATCACATCCTCTCTTAGCACAGGCTATGTACCTATATCCTTTAAACTAAGATATCAAACCTCTGATTTAAAAACCTCCTTGCTTCTGTTGCTTGATCTTAGTGCAGCTTTTGATACCATAGATACAATCACAATATTCTTTTAGATACACAAGAGACTGTTGTTGGAGTTATGGCAATGGCTCTTTCCTGGCTCAGGTCTTATCTAACTGATCATTTATCATTTTGTAAATGGTAACTTCTGTATGAATACAAAAGTAAAGTTTGGTGTTCCACAAGGATCTGTTCTAGACCCAGTTCTCTTTTCCCTATATATATTCTATCTCTGGGTTAACTCTTCATGAACTGAAAACATTTCATGCTGAAGTGGTTTGTGTACTTCCATGAACCTCAAGATGTCACTCGGATCTTAATGCCAATTTGATGCCAACAGGGCCACCTTCAGGGAACAGATCTGTGTGTTATTAGGTGATCCTAATTACACTTATGTAAGTTATAAAATAGTCTAAGCGTACCCTGCCCAGATTAGGCTTATTGGGACCCACCCCTTGGAAACATGATGGGTGATGGGAAATGTGGATGGGTGAGTTTTAAACAGGAAAAAAAAAGAACATCTCAGCACTGAGTTCTTGACATCTTGTTTGTCTTACCTGGATGCATGGCTTCTTCTTGTGCATACTGGTAAACCTCTAAAAGTGGCAGCTGGGAATTGAAATTGGGAATGAACATGACTGACATCACAAACTTAACCATATTAGCCCCAGTTGGAATTGCTTGGAGCTTGCTGTAGGTGTAATATGTAAATAATGTATAGAAAATGTAAGTATAAAGTTCTGTTTTATTTGCATTAATTTCAGAATTTTGTTGTTTATTCTATTCAAACACCACCACTCTGGACCTGTCCACCGGCGGCGTCTCATTTTGCCTTGAACACGCCTCAGCTGTTTTCTATGGACTATACAAATACACATTTACACACACACACACACACACTCCTGTTAACCCATATGAGGATGGGTTCTCTGAGTCTGGTTCCTCTCAAGGTTTCTTCCTTTCTCCATCTCAGGGAGTTTTTCCTTGCCACCGTCGCCTCGGCTTGCTCATCAGACACACACTCTCACACTTCATCTTACTTTTTTTGTTTTTTTTGTTTGTGTAAAGCTGCTTTGAGGCAATGACATTGTAAAAAGCGCTATACAAATAAACTAAATTGAATTGAATTATTCAATTTAGTTTTATTTGTATAGCTCTTTTAACAATGGGCATCGTCATAAAGCAGCTATACAGAAATCCACATCAGTCATTTCTGATTTCATTGGAGTTTTAGAGTTTATAAGTCTAGCTACCTAGCTGTCACTTCAGCAAAGGTGTAAGAATTTTGAACAATATAGACTTTGGACACTAGATGTAGACATTCTGCCTTTGTGTTTTTCAACTTTTTTTTCGTTTTTTCACTTGTATTGTTAACCTTCTTTATTGCTTTAATCTGTCTCTGATTTGCTAGGTTATTTAAACCCTCCCTTTCCTGGGTTCTTTGCTTAGTTCTTGTGTTCCTTATGTGAGTACCAAGCCACTGCTTCTAATCAAGTGTGTAAACTTTTGCTGCCTGCTTTTTTGGGATATTTTGTGATTTTTGAATGATTACTTGTTTTTGACCCAGGATTCATCTGTTAAATGGCAGGATTGTTTTTGAATCTCTGTTCTTTTGGTGGAACTCTCTGAAGTAAAGCATGTTCTGTTTTCACCTTGGGTTTTCTCTGTAATTGTGCCCAGCCTATGGTGTGGAGCAGTGGTTAGATTGTTCAGTTATCTCCACCATGACCTGGGTCCAATTCCTGTCTGGGGTCATCAGTCCTTACAAAAGAAGAAAAAGCTTGCAACAAAGTCTGCTTTCTTTGTTAGAATTTCTATTACTGGTCTTAAAGGGAAGTGAAAGGAGGTGGGCTAGACACAACTGGAAAAATTCTAAAGAGCTGTACACAAACATCTGACAACTTCAGAACTGCATCCGTAATTTTAATAATCTAAAAGGGGTGCTCAGATATTGGTTAAGTACCTACATAAAGTTAATATAACAATTGTACCACAGTTTTCCCCCTTTTTATAAAAGATTTAACGAAAACGCCCTGAGTTCTCTATCCACAAATTATTTAACCGGTATTACTCCTTTGGCTTCCCTATGTCTGTCTACCTACAATTTAAACTAACTAATGTGCTAATAAGAGTTATCTGACCCAGAAGTTCAACAGATATGGACTTCAACTCCAATAATTAACGTTTAACAAAATATATTAAACATTTCAACAAACACGTCCATCCACGTCAAATACTTCAATGTTCATCAGCAAATGATCGGCTTCGCCACTGCCATTCCAAATATTTACCCAGGTCGCAACATTTCGCGCGTTGGGGCCCAAATGAAGTCACTGTCCGTGGAAGTGAAATTTAAACAAAAATACCTCCAAAGGCATTCAATCCTGGAGCAAGTCACAAAGTGGAAATATCACCATTACGAGAGCTGATGAGGTGAGGCGCGGTGCCACTCAGGAGCAAGCGGATATCCTCCAGATGCTAAGCTTGCTAGTGCTGTAGCTAACGGTGCACAATCCCACGTTGCCGGAGGGACTCTGAACTTCACCGGTAGCTCAGAGCATTATCCGGAATCTTCTGATAGTTGTTCGAGCTCTTCGAAACAGATACAGGTGTCTCTGAAAACCTCCGTATTTACAGTCCGTTTATTTAGCGAACATAACCTAGAGTCTCAGCCTGCCACACGAGTGAAGTTATACACACTCTCACTCCTGCTTTGAGAGTTTTTAGAAACTTCGGTTAGAATTAATATTCCTCTCACATATACATTAAGGTAAATTAGTTAGCTGCCTTTCTAGCCGAAATGGCACTAACTTACAAACTCCCTTAGCACCTTAGCTTTCCACCTTTTCCTCGCGCGTGCCACGCTCCTCGTGCCCCTCTATCTCTTTCCCTCTTCCTTCCCCTATGACCTCTGCAGGTAAGATCAAACTGACTCCCCAAAATAAATAAATAAATATCATAAAACAAACTCTTTGCAGATCTGAAATAAACAATATTTCAATACAATATAACAGCAAATATGCATTTTAACATAACATTGTATCAAATAAATTAAATAGAAAATAAACAACATCCCAGCTGTCCCACTGGGTTACACAATGTTATGTAAATATTAACTTGTGAACTTGAATTACTGACTCTGAATACAGTGCAAAATAAGACCCACAAAGGACATGCAGCAAGAGGCATAAAGAAACCTGAAGGGAAATGATCTCGAAGTGTGGTTTTGTCTCTGGACTCAGACACAGCATATGAGAACAGATTTTCTAGCTGCTGTATTGGACATCACATTTAATTTGAATGATCTGCAGCCTGTGGGCATCAACAGTGTAATGAACAGTTACAGAGCCACCATCAGCTGCTTTCTGCACAAACGCCTGTGACACTTTATCATGAAGGCAGAGATGCGATCATGGCTTTACCTGCTATTGCATTGCAAAAACGGCTCCAATCAGCCATATTGAAAATGGCATGTCTGCTATTTAAACAGCCCACGTTTTTCATTTCTTCTTATTTTGAAAAAAAATGCTGCTTTTAAAAATGGTGTTTTAAAATGCTGAACATGAAGGAGTCTGTGTGCTGTTCAGTTCTCATTGGAGTTACCTTATTCCTCATACAGAGTAATTTTATTTAAGTAATCCAAAGTTCAGAAATTGTGCTAGGCAATTGTTAACCACACACATACCTACTCCTAACATTCATTAGCCTCACTTTTTTTTTTTTTTAAACACTTACATCAGCAGCAATGATGAGACAAACTACAGAAATGAGGTGCAACAACTGGCCATATGGTGCACCAACAATAATCTCTCTAAACATAGAGAAGACAAAGGAGATTGTTGTCGACTTTCGGAGAGCACACACCCAGCCCCCTCCGCTTATCCTCAACAGTGCTGCTGTGCAGAGGGTGAGCAGCACCAAGTTTCTGGGTGTGCACATAACAGAGGGCCTCTCCTGGACCACCAACACTGCATAACTGGCTAAGAAAGCACAACAACGCCTCTATTTCCTCCGCAAACTGAGAAGAGCCAGAGTCCCAACACCCATAATGTACTCATTCTACTGTGGCACCACTGAAAATATCCTGACCAGCTGCATCACCATGTGGTTTGGGAACAGCACTGCCCAAAACCAGAAGACACTGCAACGCATAATGAATGCAGCAGGAAAAATCATCAGTGCCACATTACCTTCCCTCACAGACATTTACAACACCCAGTTAACCCGGAAAGCTCTCAGCGTAGCAGGGGACCTCAGTGTAGCAGGGAACCCCACCCACCCCTCAGCATAGCGGGGAACCCCACCCACCCCTTGCAAGGCCTCTTTAGTGTTCTGCATTCGGGGAGGAGATTTCGTAGCTTCCAAGCCCAAACCACAAGACTGAAGAACAGTTTCAGCCACCAGGCTGTCAGAAAGCTGAACTCTCTCCCCCTCTGCCTTAAGAGTCACCGAACTGTAACTGCGCGCGCACAAACACACACACCCAGATCCCACAAATGCACAAACCACTTCCACAACTGCTGCTCTCTTGTTTTGCACTAAAATGTAAATATCTACACACTCACATGTGCTGTGAATGTCTATAGTGTACATATTGTATTTTATTTTCCTTTTTTTAATTACTTGTCTTATGTTGGTGTCTCACAGCATGGGTCTGAGGGGAAACAAAATTTCAATCCTCTGTGTGTCCTGTACATATAGCAGAATTGACAGTAAAGTTGACTTTGACTTTGAATCAATTCTACATGTTTTATCTGAGCTACTGAGGATTCTGGTTAACTTAATTTGTGCTTTAGTTCCTTGTTGGATTTCACAGAAGTCTTTTGTTCTTGGTTATAATCTGCTTTTTCATTTTTGTAAGCATTTTTTGACCCTAGCCTGTTTCAATTAGCATGCACTTGGATTCTATTTTGTACCTACTTTGTGTCAGACACAGTAATATTTCTGTGTTGGTGTTTGCAAATTTGCCAATGTGGCAGGTAGGGTGAGGTTTGGGTGAAGGCTGGGAGCGTGAGATCGGGGTATGAAGGGGAGGGTTTATTACTAAGTGGGTTCACCTGTTCACAGGGGTGGCAGTACTACTACAAAAGTGGTGGGGCAAAATTTGTTGCTTTTAATGATGGATCAAATTTTATTAAATATCGGTCATTTGTCTGAAAAAACATACGGACCAACTATGTTTTGCTTTTAGTATTCTATGGAATCAGGGTCCGATTACAATACAATAACGGAGCACAACACACCTTTTTAATGAATGTCAGAGTAGTTTGTTTCAACCACACATGCTTCATTTTGCATCTTACTCCTCATGGCAGCTAATAACAGCCAAAAAAAAAAAAAGTTCAAATTTGGAGGGCTCTAATGCTAAAACGTTTTAAAAATCAAAGATGTTCACGTTCTGCAGTAGGCTCTTTATCACTGCAGTAACTGTTTGTTTTGCAAAACATTTTTCCAGCAAGCCTTACTTTATTTGAATGTCATTTGAAAAATGTTGAAATGTCATGCCCCCAGCTGAACTGGAAATTTTGATTGATTTTCAACTAAGTCAGACCAGTCTGTTATTGCCTGAAGTGCTGGGTCAAATGCCAGTTCACCCGTGTTGCTCCAGAGGCCCTGCCTGTTCATGTTAATTGTAATCCCTATACAACCTGTCTTTTGTTCCATGTCTGTTTCCTCTTGCATGTTTTAGTGATGTGGATCATAGGATGTTGAACTAGCAAGGATTTGTTATGTTTAGATTTGAGTTCTTTTTTTTTCTTTTTTTTTTTCTAAACTGACAGTGGCTGAGCTGATAAAGGGCCGAGAGGCTAAAAAGCATACCTTGGTCTCCTGTTACAGCCAATAAACAAAAGTTTTTAGTATTTTTAAAAACTTGCACTACTCTCTGCTGCTTTTCTTGGCCAAATGTCTCTTTAGGTCTTTGACCATCGTCAGTCCAGCATGTGGCACTTTGAGCCTGTTTTCGAGACACTTCACACGATCCGACTGAATGTGTAAAGTAAAAGCTCCACATGCGGGGGAAGAATGTACGCAAAGGCATGAGATTTGGCAGAACGTGTGTTCAGAGTGTGAAAAGGATATGTTTGGCTGAACATCATGCTCCGGGCTTCCATTCAGTTCACAAATTCGGAGATGTTTTTGGTCTCCATGGAAACTGCACAGAAAAATTTCACTACTGGGGAAAGGATAATTTCGATATGGGACCCAGAGCTACTGTGGGGTGGCCATAAAGCTTGTGTTTAAAATGAGTTATACAGCAGAAAAATCATAAATGTCAAATGGATAAAAGGACTGTTTTTATTATAGAAATCTATATTCCTAAATAAAGTTTCATAACCTAAATGAAGTGTTTTATTGTTCTTGTACAACAATTTTCCAATTACAATTTTCTATTTATTAATAAAAGTCAGGTTCAAATGATTTTTTTTTCTCTCTGTTGAATTTAATAAGAAAAAACATCAGAATACAGAGTTCAATAGTAATGTGGTGTAATAATTTAACTAACCACACAGTCAGATTTACTGTACTCC
The DNA here is from genome assembly GCA_033441825.1 of Pangasius elongatus. Classification (NCBI taxonomy): domain Eukaryota; kingdom Metazoa; phylum Chordata; class Actinopteri; order Siluriformes; family Pangasiidae; genus Pangasius; species Pangasius elongatus. The sequence goes on along the minus strand of JAKKZN010000006.1, from coordinate 26,548,761 downwards.
ATCATGCCAATTCACTGCCTCTGTATTAGCACAGCCACTTTCACACGTGTGTGTGGTTTGGTGTGAAGATTTTAAGTATTTGGTGTTTTGTGTTTAAATGTCAGAATCAGTGCAGCCTCCTCACTGTTATATAAAAGCCTCTCAATGCCTGAATAGGGAAATATAAAACAAGTTTTCGTAATAATTATCCTGATCTCAGATGTTTAAATGTGTTTTTTTTTTGTTTTTTTTTACAGTGCATCTCTTTTAGCCTTTGCATCTTTATTTTTCCAATCATTTGTGAACTGAGACGGAGCCAACATATTTTAATCTTTAATTTCACTATATTCCCTAGCACTTTATTTAAAGGGGACCTACAAAAGACCTTCATAACGCATTCATTGCTTTATCGTCATATTAATATTCAGTTCTCTTCTCTGATTAGATCTATTTATTTATGCTCTAATCCAAGAATCCATTTGCATGATTTATTAACCCATCTATATATTTATATTAAATTAAAACATCTTTAAAGTCTGCTCTACTTTAGCATTATTCATATATTACTAAAATACTAAAACTTGGGAGAGAATTTTATTCTAAAAAGGGTGTGGTTTGGCTGAAGGAAGAGTGAGCAGTAACACATGATCACCACATCAGTTTAATTATTCATTGAGAGACAGATGGAGTTCATCAAGCAGTAGCTGATGGATGAACATGTTCAGGTTTCACAGTGACAAATACTGCAGGATTGTTCTATTCAGTGGCGGCCATCACTTCAGGTGCGCTGGTGGTTGACACTTGAGTGTCAGGGCGAGTGAAACATTCAGAGTTCACAGCCTGAAGAATTAGACATAGGTATGACTTCAGCATTAGTCACATTTTACACAACCACCGAATGAAGGAGTTTTGGAAAAATAATGATTATATGCTGACGATGTCTCACACTTGTCCACTCCTCCTCCTGAACTCCAGCTCTCAGAATCACTTTCACCTCAACCTTTCTAGAACTGATCATAAATCCTGCACAATTTCTCTACAGGCTTAATTGTCTCTCACTAAATTTCTGAGCCTGTGTGTTAGGCACAGGAGGTAAGAAAGTAAAATCCTGTGCAAACTATCACCAGTTAGAGGAACTTTAAATGTAAATAAAGAGGTTTATTTGAATGTTCCACTAAATAAGATGACTAATTACACACTACTTAGTACAACAGAATGTGGATTGAGATGTGACATCAACTGTAACTTATAATAATATCTGCTCTTAATTGAAGTCTCATCAGTGTTACAGAAGTTTTTAAATCTTTATTTTCCACATACCATGTGTCACAATTACTGAATAGCAGGTGATTGTGATCAAACAGTTCTCTTTTTTACAAGAGCTTTAGACGTTTTGTGCTTTATTTTGATCATGCTTGTTTATGAATTGCTCATCTGATTGATGGTTGATTCAGTATAATTGTGTTAATTCTGAAATATCAGAACATAGGAGCAGGCGGTTGGTGACAGACGGGTCCTGACAAAACTGACATCTATGCTGGACCACGAGTCCCACCCCCTGCGGGACGTTCTGT
>JAKKZN010000006.1:26525493-26537711 GCA_033441825.1 Pangasius elongatus | reverse complement strand
TCGTAAAACATCTAATCTTTTACAAATAATAAAACAAAACACCAACGGCACAGACTGTGAGGGTTCCATCGTTAATCACAAGCTAATCATTCTCACGGTTTATAGATAATAAATAATATATAGCAGAGATACGGACATATTTACAGCTGTAAATCCGAACCCTGGCCATTTTTAATTCATACTTCATCAAAACTTTATAAAACAAACAAAAAAAAAAGAAAAGAAAACTTACTTACAAAGCATGTTTAAAAAGAAAAACGAGTAAATATTTCTAATGAAATTGAAATGAGTGTGAAAATGATCAGAGCGGTCACTTTCCTGCATTCTTTTAAAAGAATCTGAGAACATGTGACACGCAGCAGCCAATCAGGTCCCAGGATGCGACTGTAGCTCCCACAGAGTGCTGCCTGTGTGCGATTGGAGGCGGTCCTCATTTGCATATTCATACAGTCTGTCTTTCTTCACGGGGAAGTGCAGGAATGTTTCTGTGTGAAGCGTTCACGTTAATATCGATGGTCTTCCTGATCTCTCTCTCACACACACACACACACACACACACACACACACACACACAATACTCAATTCTAATGCAAAATAATCATGATTTCTGTTTCATCAAGTCTCGTGCCGCTCTGGATCACACAGCGGAGCGTCCTTTCTTCCAGGAGAAGCGCAAAAAACGAAACGTCATGCAGGAAAATTCCGGGTCGGATTTATTTTTTGTTCAGAGCAGAGCTTTTTTTATCCTTATTTAAAATAACGATAATCTTAGCTGTGCTCTGAAACAGGAAATGGCTGGAGGAAGGAATGTGTCGCTCCCTTCATCTGTCTCTTCAGGGCTTTGAACTCTGGCTCTGATTGGCTCGTTACTTCACACAACAATTTCATATAAACAGACTCCACCTCCACCTCCACCTCCATCTGCAGCAGCACAGAGCAGCTACACGCAGCTCACTTCCTGTAAACCAAAACATGGAGCTTTTCAAACCCTCTGTGTTCACGTGAGGTGGAGTAAAAGACGTGGAACTGTGATGTCAGGGTCACGTTTAATAAACACGTTGTTAATATAAAAGTAATAAACACTGTGTGCGTGTGTGTGNGTGTGTGTGTGTGTGTGTGTGCTTGTGTGTGTGTGTGTGTGTGTGTGTGTGTGTGTGTGTGTGTGTGTGTGTGTGTGAGAGATTAGTTCCAGTTCAGTTGTGTGTGCTGAGAAGCATGTCTTCCATCTGCATGGAATCCCCTGGACATCATCTCAGCTGACTGCAACTGCCACCTTGCTGACTGCCATCAGACTCCTGCACCCAATTACTAACCAGGTCAGAAGGTTTGGCTTTCTTCCAAAGACATTCCATTAAAGATTAGTACTAAAAACACTCTCTTCACTAGGTGGGTCCCTTCGTAATCGAGCGCCTTATCAACCCCTCCATGTTCCTCAGTTAAAACCTATCCACATCAGCCCTCTGTGCCCTAAAACCAATCCCCCTCTACCTGCTAGGGTCATGGATGATCACAGTGCCTACACCTACCCATCTTTACCTTCATTTGTCCTTTAATAAAACCCATTTAACCTTCTGTCCCTGAGTCTGTGTTCTGCTTTTGAGTCGAAAACACTCATAGGCCATAAAAATATTCTCTCAATATAGACAAATAAACATGTTACTGAGGAAATCTGTTCTAAATCAGTAAATACTTCTAAACATCTTTACATTTTTTTACTTGAATTTTTCTACACAATCAAAGGATTCTGTGATTTTTGCAGCTTGGTGAATGTTGTGACATGGTGTGTGTGTTTGTGTGTTCATTATATTTCATTTCATTATAAAATAAATTTGGACACATCTGAAAATCACGTTAATTATAAAGATGCAAATTGTTCAGGTGGAGTTTCCCTGCAGCCGTGATCCTCTCACTGTTTTTGCTGAGGAAAAGACTCACTGATGAGGATTCAAATTAATCTGCGCTCAGTTCTGACCTCCAGAAGGAACAAGATTTTCTGGTGCAAAAAACTATACAAATATCTGTTACTCACATTACCCTAGCCCCTTTTAGGCAGATGTTAACTCCACCCCATTGATACAGATGCCTGCAGCTGGATTTCAGCAGGTTCTCCAGCTTCAGCTCAGTGGGAGAATGTGTAGTAAACACCTACAAGGAATCAAACAATGAAGAGTTTGTTAGTCATGTGTGTGTGTGTGTGTGTGTGTGTGTGTGTGTGAGAGAGAGAGAGAGAGAGAGAGAGAGAGACAGAGAGAGAGAATTAATCCACAGAGATTAATCTGAGATGTCTCTTTCATAAATCCTTCATGTCATTTAAACAAACTCTTTACTGCATGCATCAGTGTGTTCAAACTGTAAATATGCAGATTAATGCTCTTTTGAGATGAGATTAGTTTATCATGACAAGGTGAGATTAGTGGATTTTAGTCTTGAATGTGTCATGTCTGTATTGTTTATTTTTACATTCTGTATGTTTCTGTGTCAGGAAAGATCACACCATCGCTTATGTTGTATAGATCAAGCAAAAGTTCTGCGTAAATGACATGTTGGTAAAGATTCTGTTATGTCCTGCACTTTGTCTTCAAGATGAAGAGACTCCAAAGCTGCAGCAACATTTCTCATGGATTTAAGTGAGCTGTTGTGTTTGTAGTGTACAGTAAGACAAGGAGGAAACGTAGGTCACACAGAGATAAATGTAAATATGTGCTACAAGAGAGAAAGAAAGCAAAAGCAGAAAGAGAAATGGAGTTAGAGAACAGAGAGTAAAGAAAATAGGAGAGGAAATAATGATTTATGGTCTCAAGCCATGTCTCATTTATCACTGTGTCCACTGAGCCAATCTCAACCCAACACACACACACACACACACACACACACACACACACACACACACACACACACACACACACACACACACACACACGCACACCATTCTTTATTAGACTGTAATGTGAATTCATTTGTGAAGTTTCCTGTCATGATGACAAACCAAAGTATATAAGAGGGTGATCATTTATTGTCTTTACATTTATTACAGAACATAAAACCGCAGGATTAAATAAAGTGAGGGAAATTGCTCTTTAGAGCTTCAAATAGCCTGTTTATTTTACGCAGCCATGTTTATATCATGTGGCCACAGTGGTTAAGCAGCACAACTACTCCATAAAAGGATAAGATTTGAGCTGTTTTTACTTTGTCATGTTTTAAACCATGAACATCTCTTCTAAGTGTGCATTTTTATACATTTATTTACTTTTTTTATGCAGAACAACTTACAGACATGTTTATAGTCTTTATTAAAATCATCTCATCATAATAGTACAGCATATGCTGGATTTAAAAACCCAGACATTACAACAGCTTTGGGGTTTTTAGTGCAGAACAACGAGCTATGGACGAAGTTGATAAAGTTAACAGGGGTATGTTAGTTACTGTACACAGCAGGAGATGTGATTAATGTTATTAGTGTGTAAAACAAATAAAAAAAGGATATCTCAGGAACACATGTGAGGCAAGAATACACCATGCATGGAATGCTGACCCATCTTAGGGCAACACTTGCACACGTTCACACCTAGAGGTAATTTATCATAGCCAGGCCACCTACCTGCATGTTTTTATGAAGTAAGAGGAAACCCACATGGACAGTAACCCGACAGCCAGTAACCTGAGCTCAGGATTGAACCAGCAACCCTATTATCCCACATAGAAAACCAGAAACTAAACTAAACAAAATACTAAACTGGCAACAACACCATGTCATTATGCTACAGTAGAGCCACTAGGTGTCTGTATAGAGCTCTAATGCTGTCAAATCATCTGTTTAATAACACAAAGAGGACAATTGCTGAGTATATTTTAGTAATAATAATAATAAATAATAATAAATAAATAATTATTATTATTGTTTTGTTATTATTATTATTATTATTAGTAGTAGTAGTAGTAGTAGTAGTAGTAACAAATGCCTGTTACTGAAAGTAACATGTGTATTAAGATCATTAGTTTATAACATTCTTTGAGTGACTCATAAAACATCAACTGCAACACAGTAATAAAGAGGAGAGAACACAGCAACAGTCTCACCTGAGGCTAGTTCTGATGTTTAACTACTGTTATGCTAATTAGCGTGTGAAGCACTAAATAATGTAACAACTGCACTTCATCATTAATGACTTTCCGTGATCAGTTTCCTGCAAAAGGATTTATTATTCTGTTAAAATTTAATGACCTTCTACACAAAGCTGCATCAATTTATTACAATTTTACAACAGTAGGATTTTCAGGAAACTTATTTATTTATTTATTTATTTATTTGTTTGTTTGTTTGTTTGTTTGTTTATTACAGATGTGATCTAATACAGTCTTTTGCTGATGAATATTCATGAGTTTTTGATGGAGGACATAAAATAAACAGGAGCTATTGAGCTGAGTGATTCATAATGTTTCTCAGAAAAGAAAAAAGACCAGAAACAGCAGCTTTATTTCACACAATAAAAATCTCTGTCCTCTGACAAAGAAATGAGGAAATAATGCTGATTTACACTTATTATATTATTATTATTATTATTATTATTATTATTATTATTATTATTATTATTAAATGATAAATCTTTGTAAACTCTTAAAATGATTGTTGATTATTTGTTTAGCTATGTATGTTAGCCACTTGAAAACCTACTGATATCTGAATTTTTTTGTTTATTACTATTTTGGTCTCTTTACTACAGCAAGTCTTTCATCAGTTATTTTGATGTACATGTAAAATGGCCCAACATCTTCCTTTACAAAGGCGTGCAGACGTGCAGACCGTTTGGGATCTATTAAAGTTTCTCTCTGGGGCTTCTGAAATCCTGTTGTCTGTGTGGAACATGGCAGTTTCATTTCTCTTATGATTCTCATCATTGCTGTTCATTTCTGCCTCTGAACTCATCTCCAGCAAATAGGTAACTAGCTTCCTTTTATCTGTATTAAATATACTAATAGAAATATAACACATATACCAATATATAAATTTATACCAATATAAACATACACAGTTCCTAAAGCAGTGCTCTGCTAAATGAAGTTCCACCAAATCAAAAACTCCACTACGCTGCAAATCACCATCACCTCAAAGAAGATGTGACAGTCACCAAGACCATCACCAAACGGGCAAACCAGAAGCCATGGATGACAGCTGAGGTTCACTGGCTGCTGAAAATCGGAGATGAAGCATTCAGATCAGGAGATAGGCCAGCTCTCAAAACAGCAAGAGCCAATCTGTCTCATGGCATCAAGAAGGCAAAACATCAATATGCTCAAAAAATCAGCAATAACTTCAGTGACAGTAAAGACACCCGAACCCTGTGGCAAGCCATTCAGACCATCACTGGCTACAAGCCCCTGCCACAGGCCAGTGACGATGACACATCCCTGCAGGATGCACTCAACCACTTCTACTCACGATTTGAGATACAGAACGACACACCTGCACAAAAACTACACACATCTCCAAACAACCAGGTGCTCTGTCTCTCTCCAGCTGACATAAGAAAGACCTTGTCCAGGATCAACCCACGTAAGGCTGCGGGCCCTGAGAACATACCTGGCTGTGTACTAAGAGATTGTGCTGCACAGCTGATGGATGTCCTAACAGATATCTTCAAGACCTCACTCAGCCAGGCAAACGTCCCCACGTCTCTCAAATCAACCACCATAATTCCAGTACCAATGAAGTCACCTGTGTCCTGCCTGAATGATTATCGTCCCATAGCACTGGCCCCAATCAGGATGAAGTGCTTTCAGAGGTTAGTCATGCACCACATCAAGTCCAGTCTCCCAAACACGCTGGACCCGTTCCAGTTTGCATACCGTCCAAACCGTTCCATGGACGATGCAATATCCTCCACGTTCCATCTAGCTTTTACTCACCTGGAACAGAAAGACTCTTATGTTAGAATGCTGTTCATCAATTTCATCTCAGCATTCAACACAATAATCCCTCAGCAGCTTATCAACAAACTAAATTTGCTGGGCCTCAACTTGCTCCTCTGTAACTGAAAGACCTCAGTCAGTCCGTGTCAGCCCAAACACCTTCAGCACTACCACACTGAGCACAGGTGCCCCACAGGGCTGTATGCTCAGCTCGCTGCTCTTCATGCTGCTGACTCACGACTGCACTGCCAAGTTCAGCTCCAACCACATCATCAAGTTTGCTAATGATACAACTGTAGTAGGTCTCATCAGAAACAACGATGAAACACTCTACAGAGAGGAAGTGGCACAGCTGGCTGAATGGTGCGGTGTCAACAACCTGTCCCTCAATGTGAGTAAGACAAAGGAGGTTGTGATGGACTTCAGGAGAAACTCTGACCATCCCCCACTGACCATCGACGGCTCGGACGTGGAGAGAGTCAGCAGCACTAAATTCTTGGGAGTGCACATTACAGAGGATCTCACCTGGACCACCAACATCATGTCACTCAACACGAAGGCCCAACAGCGCCTCCACTTTCTCTGCCAGCTGAAAAGAGCAAGTCTCCCTCCACCCATCCTCACTGCTTTCTACACTTGACTTGACACATTCTATAGCCACACACACATTATTAATTATTTAATAATTCCTGGTTTTCCTGGAAATCATATTTGAAACATTGTTGCTGCAACCAAGGAGTGTTTAATACATAAATAATACATAATGTAAACAGAGTGGAGTGGCATTAGAATAATCATAAAAATATGGGGAACTTTCTTGTCATTTACAAAAATGTACATATGTAGTAGATTTTTTTGCATCCAATCTCTCAGTCTTAATATTGAATTAATTTTCATTGCTATTTAAACACTTTAAGCCAATATGATGCTATAAAAGAAACATTTTATGGCTCTATCAGTTTATGGAATAATAATGATTTAGTCATGGCCTGTCATTAGGTTGGTAGTTTTATGCATAATAAAGGTCAGAATTTCCATTTGCTTGGCAGATTTAAAAGTCTGAGAGAAGGAAGTTCAGCAATTATTTCTCTTATTTACCATTTAAATGTGCCCAGTACCTTAACCACTGAGTCACCACTGCACTCATGAATAAGATCCCAAGACACTTAAACTCCTCTACCATGGTTTCTCCCCTCACCTAAAGAGAGAATCCCACTTTTTTCCCAGCAGTGAAATGTTTGAGTGCGTTAGAAGTTTATTTCAGATGTTGTCATGAGTACAGTATCAGCAAATAACAGGGAAAATAACCTTTAAAAAAATAAACAGTGGCCATCATTCCCAGTTTGCCAGTCCAAAGTCATTGCCCCTGATCTCCATGCAACATTGAAGAGGCATGTTAAATGTACAATCCCAACCCTGCCCAGTGTGTTCACTTCTGCAACTATATTGGTGCAGCCCTTCTATATCTTTCAGATGAATCAGGAGAGTCATCTGTGAGAATTATTCATAAGAGCTCCTTCTGCTTGACTGCTTCCTTCACCACTGGTGTCCACCACCGTGTCCTAGGGTTTACATTTACATTTACATTTATGGCATTTGGCAGAAGCCCTTATCCAGAGCGACTTACATTTATCTCATTTACACAACTGAGCAGTTGAGGGTTAAGGGCCTTGCTCAAGGGCCCAGCAGTGGCAGCCTGGTGGTGCTGCGGATTGAACTCAGGACCTTTTGATCAGTAGTCCAACATCTTAACCACTGAGCTACCACTGCCCCCTGGTTAACACTATTACAAGCACAGACAGTCTTCCAGCCACAGCTTCTTATAGCTGCCTCTACGATTGAGAACATGAGCCATTCAGACTCAGTGACCCCAACCTCACATGGTAGAAGAAGTCATTTCAGAGGTGTGAGTTAAATTCATCTCTCACTGAAGCTTCAGCCTGATGTTCCTAAGCAACCCGGAAGGCTCTCCTGTGTTTACCAGGTAAATCTGGTCAGTGTCTTGTGTAACAAATCCAAATCACTACCACATGACGATCAGGTGACAGGACTGCCCCTCTCTTAAGTGTCTAGAACATATGGTGATTAATGATACAATCACAAAATTGATCATTGACATTAAGTCCAGTTTGTTAAAACTATCCACTGTCCACTGATGGAGACCTGAGCGCAAAACTGCTTGCAGCAACTGCAGCCTCAAAGCCACCACAGTAATTGTAGTTCCAAAGCCATCACAGTACAAATCCCCATATGAGATCCCCAAGCTATCTTCACGGCCCCGAAGCATCACCGTCCTCAGCAATCCCTCTGATCTTCAGGCCATCGATGTGGGGCCCCAGCAGCAGAGCATTAAAAAAACTTGCTGGTATAAATCAGAATAGATGCAGGATTAGTGTTTCAAAATGGTAGTATATTTTGTATAGCAATAGGGGGGAAAAAATCTATTTATATAACAATTTAAATTTTGCTGAATTCTGACATCTGAATTTTGATTGACTTGTAAAAACGTGGTGATGAATGCTAATGAATAAGGAATTATTTCACAAACACAGAAAAGTGTTTCACAATTTAGCAAAACCTTAAAATGATTTAAGACTATTATACAAAAGACTGTTGTTCCACAAAATAAATATTTTTATAAATAAAAATATTAATTAATTATTATTATAAAATAACTTGTGATTATGTGTGCTGTGGTTGATTCTGGCTGTGGATTAACTGTGTTTATTGTCAATTGATTAGGCTATAATATGTCTGAATAATTAAACAGACCTCAGTCTTGTGGTGTAACAGGAGCTTTAACTGACCTGATTCCTGTAGCTGAGATAAATAAATCTGGATCAGTATTAACTTTCAGCTCTTTGTATTTCTATCTATTCATCTATCAGACTTTTTAAAATACAAGACAAAAATAAGGATTTAAACTTTCCTCCTCTGTTTAACCTTTGATCTTAAAAGTGCTGATGAAAGCATGTGTGTGTGTGTGTGTGTGTGTGTGTGTGTGTGTGTGTGTGTGTGTGTGTGTGTGTGTGTGTGTGTGTGTGTGTTTAAGAATTGTGTTTGTTTGAACCACAGAGAAAAGTGTGAACACTCTAAGCCATAATTTTTAAACATAGAAAATAATGGTCTTCATGTGATAAACAATGGCGCCAAAGCAGCTTTTAGAGCTTCTTTTTGTCTGGAAGCATTTAATTGAATAATTAAATTTTCGAAAAGAGATTTATGTGAACAGGGCCAAACATGCTGAAAAATGTTTGAATTAATTGCGTTAACTCAGGAAACTTTAAATGTTTGTGCTTATTGGATTTTGAGTAATGATGCCCAGTGTGTAATAACAGGCTTTTGTTTTAGATTCTTCGAAAAAAATTAGAAACTAAAACTAATAAAGACTGATGACAAAGTGAAAGCATGCAGATGCGTAATGCAACTCCACAGCCACCAGAAAAACAAGTTCATCTGGCCTGTAGCATGAACAGATGTAGCTTATAAATGAAGTCCAGCCAGAGTTTTGGACAAATTAAGTACAAAATTTCAGTCCAGACCTTTTTGCTGTTATTTAGCTCTAATTATAAGTTTCACAGATGAATTTGCTGGGGGAAAAACCTACAGATTTTGGGTAAGAAGCTTTGTCTTTGGATGGACGATGGACAGAAGTTCTATTTTCATGTTTGCTTACTTAAAAGCCACAGTTAAATTGCTCTATTAGCATATTGGCTGCTCTTTAGCTTTCAGTCAGTGTGATTTTATTCTGAGTGAAAGTGGAGCAGACTCGATGCGATGGACTGTTCAATAGCACCAGCACTTGCCAATTTATTGGTCTCTCTCACATCAATCACTGTCTCCTCCTAATTACTTATTCATTAAGAGCCTCTAAACACATATCCTGATGAGAGGTGGCTGCTTTTCGGGACACAATCGCACAGCTCTGCAGTCAGCAATCTGTAGAATTACATTCTCTATTAATCAGTTTCCCCTGAGCTGGAACTGATCCCAGACAAGTGTGTGTGTGTGTGTGTGTGTGTGTGTGTGTGTGTGTGTGTGTGTGTGTGTGTGTGTGTGTGTGTTAATGCTGGCCAGAATCCCAGTGTGTAACACAATGTCTCTGTTTTTGTCTTCGGATTTAAACCGAAAATGGGGAAGTGGACATACTGGAACAAACCACTGACAATAGACAAAAAAATAGTGCTCACCCTATTTGAATCATGTTAATGAACCCAAAATTTTGGGTCTAGTTTTTTGGATCTTTTGTGCACTTTTAGAGAAACAGTAGGAGTGGGATCTGGCAACTCTGCATGTTCTCACCCATTTTAAGCTCCACATGAGTTCCACAAACCTAATGCTTGCATGGCTTTTTTGTTTTGTCCTGTAGGATCCAAATCAGACTTTCTTTAGTTTTTTTTTTTTTAAAGAGAAGTGAATGCTGCAGGAATGTGCTCTCTGTTTTTAGTCTTTTTAAGAAGGCAAGTTATTTGAAGTAAAAGTGTTAAGAGCTCTTTAACAGAGACAAATAAAAACTGTATTACAACATTTCAAGTATTATTAAATAAAAACACAAATTTTTCCTCTGTTGTATAAACGACAAGCAATGTCCGATTTAAAGAATAATTCCTTAAAGGGAAAAGCAAGACTGAACAAAATGAGTGCAAAATAAATTCATATATTTCTAGAGAACAGATGTATATTAAATGCTAGTTGGCTAAACGTTACCTGCAAATCTGAAAACTTACTGTTAGAGCCAACAACAACAAAAAAACTTTCTTTAATGAACATTATGAAAATATAAGATGTTCAGTCATTAATGCCTACAAGACAGTCAGACAGACAGGTTATTAATGCTCCCGTTTTTTACAGACAAAAATGTATAAATACATTAAAAATACATATAAATACAAGCTGTTTGGGGAGATATGGAGTCGACAGCATCGGGGAAAGAGGATGTTACTAATGCTGCTAACCTCAGTGCTCATGCACACCTGATGACTGGGCAACATTGATACCAGTAGTTTTATAGCCATTCTGGGACATCTAAGACCTCATTTACACCTGGTTGCATTTCATATCTGATTAAATCCTGAGATTTTTAGCACACACATCTCCCTGTGTTAGCGAGCGTGAAATCAGACTGTTATCATGTGTAACATGCAAATCGGCATATTACACATATTACATGAATGCAGTCCACAGATCGGTCTGAGTGTGAGAATGCAAATTGTAGTGACAGGATCTCACTCGGATTCGTCGGTGAAGCGGACAGTTCATTTTAAAAACATCATCACATGGAGTGCAGTGATACAGGTTTCAGTTCTCACATGTGGTTTAGAGAGATAAAGATGTATGTACAGGTACAAGTGTGTCTCAGACCTTCTGAAATTGTTTAGGATTTAAAGCTGTTTTAAATATGTCTAAATGTGTTTAACGTTTGTATAGATAATCCCAATCCAGATAAAATCATGACGCTGAACATCTACAAAACAATCAGTTTAAATTAAGTCTAAAACTCATTTTATATCAGAAGTAACATAGGACACACATCCAGCAACAACTCATACACAATACTTTTTACTTCACACTGTTGTCACACTAGTGTCATCTGGGGGAAAAAAGTTAAAAAAAAAACTGAGAGATTTGAGTGAAAACTATGTTTTATGCTTATGGCACCACAGCAGCTGCTGTAAAAGTCTACAGTTATCACCACAGTAGCTCAGTGTATGTACCAGTCACATGTAGTGTCAAATGGGCAGATACTCAGCAATCACACTCACAAGGCCAATATTTAATTTCTCAGGTGTTCATATATTAATGTTTGCTTTATCAGATAGACTTTGTCTTTTGTCATTTTATCATATTTATTATAACCAAATCCTGACTTATACTTTTCCAGATCTTTTTTCTCTGGCTTGTTTTATTCTTGGATGTAGTTTCTGGTTTCGAATCATTTGCTGGGAGTTTCCTGCCTGTGTCACCATTTAAACTACACTGTTTGTTTTGTTTTCAGCAATAATTTTGTGCTATCATTTTCTTTTGTTGTATTTTTCACTCTTTCTGTCATGCTTTTGTTTTGTTTTTGTTTTTTATCAAAAAACAGCAAGCGGAGGTAAAATTCTTTGTAGAGGTGATTTTAGCTTCCACTGTTCTGCTGATGACACAGCTGTATGTTAAGCTGTGTGACACCAGGTTAATACAACTTAATAAAGTTGAGGAATATGTAAAGGACCACATGCAGTTAGGAGTAAGCTTTCTGATTACATAATAACTCTGGATGGCCTTTCTGTTTCATCATCTGCAGCAGTAAAAGACCTTGGTGT
>JAKKZN010000006.1:26511233-26521844 GCA_033441825.1 Pangasius elongatus | reverse complement strand
TAGTAAGGACTCTCGCTGCTGCATTCTGGACTAACTGGAGCTTGTTTATGCTCCTACTGGAACATCCAGACAGTAAGACATTACAATAATCCAACCACGAGGCAACAAAAGCATGAACTATTTTTTCTGCGTCTTGTAGTGAAATTATATTTCTTATCTTAGCAATATTTCTGAGATTATAGAAAGCAATCCTAGTGATATGCGTCCTATGTTAAAATAAAAATAAAAGGAGTGTGTGTGTAAGAGAGAGTGAGAGAGAGAGAGAGGAAAGGAGTGTGTGTGTGTGTGTGTGTGTGTGTGTGTGAGAGAGACAGAGAGAGAGAGAGGAAAGGAGTGTGTGTGTGTGTGTGAGAGAGAGAGAGAGAGAGAGAGGAAATGAGTGTGTGTGTGTGTGTGTGTGAGAGAGAGAGAGAGAGAGAGAGAGCGATAGAGAGTCTGTGTGTGTGAGTGTGTGTGTGAGTGTGTAGGTCGCGGGGGGNGAGAGAGAGAGAGAGAGAGAGAGGAAAGGAGTGTGTGTGTGTGTGTGTGTGTGTGAGAGAGAGAGAGAGAGAGAGAGAGAGAGGAAAGGAGTGTGTGTGTGTGTGTGTGTGTGTGAGAGAGAGAGAGAGAGAGAGAGGTGGGACGCGCGCATGCACTGTAGCTCATGACTATATGCTCGCGCACACTGTAGCGGCTCTCAAACAGCACGAGCTCTTACTACGACCCGAACGGATGCGCGTGCATCTCTCTCGCTCTCTGTCTCTCGCTCGCGCTGTCATTTTAACGTTCCAGCGCGTTTATACCGGGAAAGCGGAACGGGTGTGAGGTCATCTTCATTTATCTTCATCATCTTCACCATCTTTATCTCGGAGGAGGTAAAAATCCGCAGGCGGAGCTCGAGCGGCGGAAAACACGCGCGACGTGTCTGTTAGGGCGGTGAAGATTCACGCGCTAAGAGTCTGTTTCCCTCCGCGCGCACTCCGGGATCCGGTCTGGGACTTTGTACTAAACACACACACACACACACACACACACACACACACACACACACACACACACAACAAGCCGATCTGAGAAGCGGAGTGTGTGTCGTCTGTCCGCAGAGATTCAGAGTAAGTTTTAAATGTTGATGTTTTTAGAGCTGTGTTAGAACGCGCCCTGTGCACGCTTATGGTGTGTGTGTGTGTGTGTGTGTGTGTGTGTGTGTGTGTGTGTTTAACGCTGATTCTCACTTCACTGTCATGAGCACTTGCTGAGGGAAGTGAATGAGAGTTTTGGTGTACAGATTGAATTCTGATGGTTAGATGAGCTTTCCGCTTTATCCAGTGACCTTATCAGAGAGTCAGAGATCTTTTACCGTCTTTAGAGGTTTCTTTATGTTACTTGAGGTATAATTTAAATTTTACATTTTTATATGTAATATCAAAATCTTCAAAATATATTTGCCCGAGTTGTGAATTTGTGTGTAAATCTGTTTTTTTGAGCAGTTTATTTTCCGGATGAAGTTACTGAGTCTCTCTGTGGCTGAGTTTCTTTAAGGAGATCAAATCAGGCTGATTTTAGGCTTTAATGATGTTTTTGTCTTAATTTTTTTTGTTAAAGCCCCAGTTCTTGGTCATTTGCATTTGAGATGTGATTTCACACAACAACTGTGTGCTTTTCTGTACTTACAATCATGCAGCCTGGTTGCCATGCAACGATGATTTCCTGAAGATCATCACTGAGTCTCATCCTCTTCCTCGGATCTGATGTCATCACTCTGCCTTTCACCTCAGTGCTGTTTCAGATTATTTACTGCTTATTGCACACTGATGATGAGGAGGTTTTAGTTAGATTAGATTTTTTTCTAATTCTGTATGATCACATTTCTGTTGATGATTGTGTTGCCAAACCTACAGCACAAACCTCATCTCTCGTGAGAATCATTAGTGATTAGTGCTTCAGTGAAATGTCTGAAGTTTGCAAATGTTGATGACTTTAAAGTGCTCTCCTTTTTGGAGGACGGGAAGTTCATCAGTTTCTGTATTGATCAGACAGTTAAAGTGAAAGAAAAGCACTTTCTTCACTGAGGGCTGTTTAAATATGCAGCAGCTCCTATCTTTATTCCTTCTGATAAATTTACAGCCTGTAACAATAAAATTGCTTTAAAATGTGTCTCGTTCTTCATCAGGGAAACTCCAATATCCGTTTATACACATATATAGAACATAACAGCATTTAGTAGTTTGTGTCTTAGCTCAGTGGTTAAGGCTTTGGTCTGGTGATTAGAAGGTTGTGATTCCAAACACCAGCTACAAGAAGCTGCCAGCTTTGGGTCCTTCAGCAAGACACTTAACCCTCGACTGCTCAGCTGGATCCTCTCTCAGTTGTAAGTCATTTTGAATAAAACCATCAGTTAAATGAAATAAACATTTTTTATTTCAATTTAAAATGTATTTTTGTTTTGAATACAACTGAAGTAACAATAAATACAACAACCACAGCAACAACAACAACTATAATAATAATAATAATAATAATAATAATAATGCTCAGTGTTATAGAACATGAGCTATATTGGTAGGAGAATGTTGGACATGGAGCTGCCAGGCAGGAGGAGAAGAGGAAGGCCAAAGAGGAGGTATATGGNAGAAGATAGGGATAGGTGGAGAGTGATGATTCGCTGTGGAGACCCCTGAAGGGAAAAGCCAAAAGAAGAAGAAAGAAAGAAAGAAAGAAAGAAAGAAAGTGTTATAGAACATGAGCATTTGTTCCTCCTTCTCTAGTATAAATCTGTACCTCAGGAAGGTCAAAGCTTCTCAGAAATGAAATGTAGAAATCTGTAGAAAAAAGAAGCAAAGACTAAACTAAAGTCTAGAACTGATTTTGTGTCTCAGTATTATCCATGAACGCATCCACAGCTTCTTTTACTTTGAGGAGTGAGCAGTTCAGGAGAAACCTTATTTTTCTGTAAGTGGGTCAAAGCAGATTGTCGCGTCTCAGTGTTTAGTGTCTCGGTGTTTAGTGTCTCTGTGCTGCGGATTCTCTCTTTTCATTCCTGAGATTCAGAGCTCAAAGCAAGGACAAAAACCTGAATGTAAACAGGAAACGTGAAACGTCTCTCAGAACTGAATGATGTGATAAAAATATAACATTTCCTGAACAGAGCTGCAGAATTCACTTTTAGAGAAACAGGTTTCTCAGGTCTTGCATTAGCGATGTTAATAATTAGCTGATTAATTAGCAATCGATTGATCAGTACTGTCAGTGTGAACAGAGATTTATGACTGTTCTGCTCTGGTTCTGGTGTAAATTCTCATCTGTGGTGGAAATCATGAGTAAATCAACCCAGGAAAGGATGAGGATAAGATGAAGATAAGATGAGGAGAAGATAAGGAGAAGATGAGGATGAGAAGATGAGAATAATATGAGGATTAGGATAAGTTGAGAATGAAATGAGGTTAAGATGAGGATAGTGAAGAAAATAGTGAAGGACATGAAGACTCTTTTAGGGTTTTTTTTTAAATCATGTGATTGAATCCGTTTATTCACATGACATCTGGCTGTAGTTGTGTGCTGATGGCTGGCTGAAGATCAGTGAATTGGTGTTTGAATTGGTGGTTGTTTTCTAGTGAGTCTTAATTTTTTAAATATTTGTTTTTATATTCAGGTTTTTGACAAACTTACACTGAAGTAACATCAAAAAATGTTGCATTTGATTGATGGCTGCAGGCGCTGCGATGGAACTGTGTGTGTTTAACATAAATGTTAACGTGTAATTGTGAAACGCTGGCGATGTCGGTGCATGTCAACATCCTTCACTTATTAAAATCAGTATATTCACATTTTCATTGATGTGTGATGGAAAAACTCACATTTTAAAAATATTCAAAGAGACTAAAGCATTTTCATTAAAAGCAGTGAAACTTTAGGAAGATGAGGAGATCTCAGTACAACATAAACTCTGACAGTCTGGAGGATTTATTTTTACAAAACCTCTGTAAACCCCAGCAGTAGAGATGTGAGCAGTGTGAGCGTGGGGTGTGAAGTGCGGCTCTGACAGTTCCTCTACCTCAGCTACATCACTCCGGATCGTAATCCCTCTCAGCTAGCGAAGTGTGTGGGAATGTTTTTATAATCTCACTCACACCGGTAGTATTTTTGTTTGTACCTACCTGCCATGTTTTCTAATCAATTTAGTCAGTTCTGTTTCCCAAAATATAAACAAACGAGTAAACCACCACAACTCTGACCAGGCTTTTATACATATGAAATAAAACATTTAAATTCATTATTATCTGTTTGAATAAATAAAAAATGTCTTTACTCTAGAATTGATGAATGTGTTCATAAGGAAATAAATCAATAACATTTACACAGTAACTAATACTTTTATTATTATTATTATTATTAGTAGTAGTAGTAGTAGTAGTATTATTAGTGTTACTATTATTATTAAAAACAAAACCAGTGAGTAAACTTAATCCTACCCTGACTGACATGAACCATTACTGTTGACTTCATTTTAAGATTTAAACAATTTATATATTATAATTTTACACATGACAATTAATACATCAATACTGACATTTTATTAAAGCTGAACTACAGGTTTTTTAAACTAAATGTCA
Organism: Pangasius elongatus; assembly: GCA_033441825.1. Lineage (NCBI taxonomy): Eukaryota > Metazoa > Chordata > Actinopteri > Siluriformes > Pangasiidae > Pangasius > Pangasius elongatus. The sequence goes on along the minus strand of JAKKZN010000006.1, from coordinate 26,517,255 downwards.
ATCTTAATGCAATTAATGCAGTAAGTAAAATGTAATGCATTAACAATTTATGCATGTATATATATCTATATACATTACAGGTTCAAGGTTCAGAGATTTGATTAAAGGGATTAAAGGAATATCTTGAACTATTTCAGTCCAACAATTGCGGTATTTGGCAGATGCCCTTGAAGAAGTGCTTTGATAAAAATAAAAAAAAAATCCTCATACTGCTTCACTAGGTCAGGGGTTAAGAATACTGTCACTCTAAAAGCCTTGTTGAGGAGTTTTTGTTTTTTTTTAAATAATAAAGTGCTAATTTAAGTATTGCATGAAGAGGTCTTTAGTTGTTGTTTGGAGGCTGTCAGTGACTCAGCTGTTCGCACATCTAGGGGAATTTCATTACACCACCTCGGTGCCAGGACAGAGAAGAGTCTCGATGCAGGTCTTCCGTGTACGCTGAGAGATTGTGGGAGCAGTTGAGCAGTGCTAGAGGAGCAGAGGAAGCGTGGTGCAGTGTAGGGTGTGATAAATGCTTTAGGATAGGTAGGTGTTGGTCCATTTTTGGCTTTGTAGGTGAGCATCAGTGTTGTAAATCTTATGCGGGCAGATACATGAAGCCAGTGGAAGGAGCGCAGCAGTGGAGTGTTATGGGAGAACTGAGGAAAACAAGTCGTACAGCTGGGTTGTGGATCAGTTGCAGAGGATGAATGGTGCGCATGCTCCATCCTTCTGATATTGTAAAGGAGAAATTGACATGAGCATTTCAGATTAGCAGTGGGAGAGGAGAAGGACAGTTGACTGTCCATGGTTACCCCACGGTTGTGTACAGTGACAGAAGGTGAGATCTGAGAGCAAGCCAGAGGTGACGATGGCAAGGAAAAACTCCCTGAGAAGACATGAGGAAGAACCAGACTGAAAAGGCAACCATCCTCATCTGGATGACACTGGGTAGTGCGATTATAAATAATATAACTGTGTACTATACAGTATAGTCAGTCAGTGCTAAGTGTGTTAATTGGGAATAAATAAAATAAGGAAATAACTCTTGCTGTCTTGAGTGCAGTTAGTACATGACCAGATGTTATGGAGTCATTAATGATAGGAATGATGAAGGGGAGGAGGTCTTGTGAGATGGTCTGGAGCATTTTGGAAGGCATAGGATCCAATGGGGAGGTGGTAGGTTTGCAGAATAAGATGACCTGCAGGATCACATCTGTTGATTGGTGAGAAAAATGCGTCAGCAAAAGTGAAGGGGAATCCTGAATCCTGTAGTGTAGGAGTCGGGGTAAGAGTGAAGGCCTGGCAGATTTTTTTCAATCTTCCCGATCAAAAAAGGTGGCAAAGTAGTCAGCAGTAAGGGAGGATGGTGAAGGAGGTGGTGGGGGTTAAGAAGTGAAGAAAAGATGTTGTGGAGCTTGCAAGGAATTTGTGCAGAAGCTTCCAGCTTTCCCTTGTTGACAAAATGTATTTTGTTTTATTTCGTCATCTTTGTTACTCATAAAACAGATTCTAGACTGAAGCATTTCTAGTTAGAAAAAGCAAATAATCCAATTAGATTAGAAATAAAAATAAGTCCTGTATGGGTAAAAGCACTGAGGAGTGATGTACAGTGTGTGTATATCTCCTGAGCTCTGAATTCAGTTCCACTCCATTTACTGTAGTGCTCTACTGCAGACTGTAAGTAAATATCCGCTGGCTGTCGTGTCACTTGATGCCTGGAAGAAAACGTGCAGAAAAGATTTGTTAGATTGCAGATTGAATTGTTTTCCCCTTCAGCAGAACGATGTCACAAAGGAAATGGTTATTTCTGAGCATCGCTCAATAACAAAAAAATATAATAAAAGTGAGATGCTGTTTATTAACATCCTGATCATGTCCTCTATGATTGCACACACATGTACATGAGGCCCCGCCTCCCAGTACCTGTGCTGCTTTTATCCACATTGGTTTGATAGTTTAATAATCTCATAAGCCAAAATTCCATTTTTTTAGGGAATCTACTCAATAAACGTGTCTAAGACCCACCCACGTTCATAGAAAGAGGTAATTTGACTTACACGGCAGACAACCAGTCAGATTCTCTCATTTACCAGGGCTTGAATTTCGGCGTGGGATTGCGGGAATTGCGCATAATTTAAATTCCTGCAAGTTTAACTTTTATAATGCGAGAGTCTGTCTTTATTTTAGAGTTTAATTCCACAAACAGCGCTGCAGCGGCCGTCTCTGACTGGCGTTGGGTCCTGTAGCGCATCGGCACTGACCTTATTCACACAGGGCTGTGTGACGCGCTCTAATATTCTGAGTCATGATGAGCTGCTTGTGAAGATAGTATCGGCTTCCAAATTATATTATTTTAATCCCGAAATTCAAACATTAAATGCTGTTTTGCTCTTTATAGAGTGTGAGCGGATAGAGCGCGCTTGCCGACTCGACACAGCAGCAACGAAGTGCGAGTAAACCATCATCTCCCTGTCTTAAAATGCGCATTTTATCGAAAGTTCACATGAATGAACATAAGACAGTGTGTAAAAATAGTCTCCTGCTTACTGATATTCATCACCTCTCACGTAACGAGCCGTGTTTCAACCGCGAGGAGACCCAGCAGCTCGGTATGCAATATATTTTTCATTAACTGTTATTTAATTTATGTTGAAAAAAAAAACATAAGTCACTAAAATGGTTTTTAATCTTAGAGAGGTTTTTTTCTTAAAATAAAATAATCTGACACTCTGACTAGATTATTTCACAACGCTTAAATATTAGAAAAAAATAATTAGGCTACATCTTAGAAAGCTGAGACATTCCTTCTTCGTTCAGACGTAGAATAAGCCACGTGGAAAACAATCACAAGCACTGAAACTGAGACATTAATATAGAGTTTAAACAGAGTTGTTAATGTCAGTTTGAAGGAGAACATGGTGTATTTTGTATAAAGTTTAAAAAAAACAAAAACAAAGAAATTGAACTGAAACTGGAATATATGAAATTCACTGACTCTGAAAGACATTAATATAGAGTTTAATACAGTTCTTAATGTCAGTTTGGAGGAGAGCATGACAGATTTTTTTATTAAGCTGTTTTGAAAACCACCATACGTTAAAATCTGTAGACATAAATAAAGGAAGATTATTAATTTAGCCCGATGTGTCAAAATTTCTTCTCACCCCCATAATCTTTAAATCCCCCCATGTGACCCATGTAAGGGGGGATTCCCCCCAGTTTAAAAAACGAAATTCAGGCCCTGATTTATGCAGCACTAACTGCTTCAAACAAAAAAATATTTTCTATATATAGAGTTTTTGAGCTAAATATGAATAAATAAACTTGGCACTAGGAGGAGCAAAGAGTTTTATTGATTTTTAGCTTTGTGTTTTTATACATGAATAATTATGTAGTGAATTCTGAGCTCATAGATGCTGTAACCACTCAGAGCGAGGCCTCTCAGAAGAACGAGACTGAATTGTGTTGTAAAATCTGCTGCTGTGATGCAGGACTTCAGCTTCTATATTTTGCTTATTTGGTTTTATTTCACCTGATTTTGTCTTATCAGTGACACTTGACACTGGGACCTAACGAGACGATTCTGAGGGACTTGGTGTAATCTCGGTTCATGAACATTAATCCTCTTATCAAACTTATGAATATTAAATAAATCCTTAACCTGGTGTAAAGAGTGTGATGACAGAAGCACCATGTCTAATTATAACCTTAATTACTCCTCATGTCTAAAAGAGGAGCTGTGGTGTGATTGCACTGATCCTTCTCCTCCTCAGTCCTCATTATGGGGTTCTAGGTGAGGGAGTGGGGTGTAGGGTGGACTGCAGGAGGAAGTGGGTTATGGGGAAGTTAGGGGTGTTAGTGGAGTATGGGGTGGACTAGGCAGTGTTTAGACATTAACATTTTGCTCTCTCTCTCTTGCTGTATCTCTCTCACACTGACTTTCTCTCTCTGTCTCTCTCTGTCTTTCTCTCTCTTCCTCTCTCTGCACATAAGCTGAGTGCAGAGGGCATGCGTGCAGAGCTCTCTGGCGTTTTGCTAATTTTCTGCTTGTTTTTTTTTTCTTTTCTCTACTGGAATTAAACAGTGAAAGTATTAAAGTATTAAGTAAAGTACACAAGCTGTAAACAACTGAAAGTCTGAGACTGGTGGCGAGACGGAGAGTGGAGCTGTTAGTGTTGTTAGTGGTGGGGAGCAGGTCGGCTGTGAAAACATTTTCTCTGCCTCCCGAATGATCAAAGCAGTGGTGGTGTTCCTGACACAAAAACAATCTCGTCAATAAGATGATCCAAACCAGACAATGGATGAAAGGAGCACTGGTACAAGTTTCTCCTCTGTCTGCTCCTGCAACAGGAGTTGTAATTTCTAATGTGCTCCCTTTTATTCAAGATGAGATGATTATGTAGGAGCTGGCCTGCTTCAAGAAGTTCGCTAGCCCCAGGTGAATGATTCCACTCAGTTGCAAAACTCAGCAGTGAAGCATGTCTTGTTTTTATGTTGTTTTTTTATGTTTTTTTACACAGACAAGTTTTTATGTTTATTAATAGTCAAGTTTAGTGTGAATTTTAAATGCGAACATGGGGACAGTAATTACACCATAACCAAGGAACGCCTGAGATATTTTGAGTGTGGGTACATTGGACACAAAAGTTTGTCTGACCACACAGAGCTGTGCAGTTGGGGAGCTTAGAGAGTTACTCGTGCGGATTTCGCAGCAGCAGCGCAGGGACAGTCAGCAGGAGAACACCAGGGAGCCTGGAGGCACCGATACACAGAGCAGTGACACACCAGAGCCAGAGGTAGAACAGGTCAGTGAAAAACACAACAGTTTCCCTGACACCGACTCTCTCTCCTCGACCAACACTGCTGCTAACAATTGCACCAATGTGGATGTTACTGCAATCAGCATCACCGACAATGGAGATGGTGTTAGCTCTAACCCTGCTGCAGATGTTAGTGTTAATAATGACCCTGGCCTCAAGGACTGCACTGATGTTGTAAAGCAGCAGCAGAAGAAGAAACCACAGAACTCGCACAGGAGAGTTTATGGGTAGTAAAGCAGAGCTAGAAACAGGGGGCGAGAAGATGGACAAGGTGATGGAATCCAAACATCAGCACAGTGAAGTAGGAAATGTTGTGATGCAGGAGAATGAAGACCCGGGGCGCAGTGCAGGACCTACAGGAAGAGAACAGCTCACACACGTGGAGGAGGCAGAGGTCAACCCAGATCAACTGATGCATTAAAGACATCTTAAAAAGTCAAAAGTCTGTCTCTCTCTGTCTCTCTCTGTGTCTTTCTTTCTTTCTCTCTCTCTCTGTCTTTCTTTCTCTCTCTCACTCTCCTGCTGAACAGAAAACACAATAAAGCTTCCACTCTATGTTCTGAAATAGAAATTACTGTGTTGAAGCTGTGAGTTGGAGTGTACGTGTGTGTGTGTGTGTGTGTGTGAGGATGGTGTTTACTCTGATCTCTGCTGCTGTCTCAGGATTAGTTGTGATCCTAAATGCTGAAGGTGTGAAGATCCTCTGTTCAGCTCTAAACACACATGAAGAGGTTTTATCTTTCTCACTCATGGCGTGTTCAGGACGTGTTCATGGCATGTTCAGGACGTGTTCAGGACGTGTTCAGGGCAGAGATGTGACCTGAGGTGACCTCACTGTGCCCACATTCTGTAAAGATTCCTCACAATCACATGTTTCACTTCTCTAACCAGGAGAAAAATAATTATTATTTTAAAATGAAACTCTAGACTGGTATTTGTTTATTGCAGTTAAGTGAAAAATGGATCAGTCCTGAAAAGCACGTAAAGGAGATTTACGTTTAAAGAGATTTAAGAGAGTTAAGAGATTACATCGGTTGAGTTCGCTGCTGCTGGGGCCCCATATGTACGGCCTGAAGAACCGTTTGGTTTGCTGGGGATGGTGCCTCCTGCACTGTACAGCTGTACTGTAATGGCTTGGGACTACGATTGCTGTAGTGGCTTTGGGGCTGCGGTTGCCACGAGCAGCTTCGTACTCAGGACTCCATCAGTGGACAGAGGAT
>JAKKZN010000006.1:26481304-26503109 GCA_033441825.1 Pangasius elongatus | reverse complement strand
GGAGTGAGTGGTCAGTGGAGGGTGTTGGTGTGGAGTGAGTGGTCAGAGGAGTGAGTGGTCAGAGGAGTGAGTGGTCAGTGGAGGGCAGTGGTTAATTGAGGTGAGAGAAAGTCCTCTCCTCACACTCAGCTGATTAGTAAAGTGTTAAAAGGCTGTTCTCAGTGTGAGCGGAGTTTAAACACTCGAGCCATGAATGGAAAGCATCGGGCTTCTGCTCGGGGAAAATCTCACAGCAGCTGAGGCACTTGGCAGAGTTTTTGCGCCGTCATTGTTTGTGAAGTTTGTAACGAGTGTGAGAATCTTTTAAAGGCCTAAGACTGAAACTCACAGAGCCAGGGTTAATGGATTGTTGATGAATTATGAAAAAACTTATTTTATAATTAAGTTTCATCTCCAGACTGAAATTTCTATCTGATATTAACTGTTTGTGACATTTTCTCACTTGCTGATGTTTTGAGGAAATTCTTGTATACTATCTTCACTCTTTTTTTCACCAGTGTGTCACTTTGACTTCCTGATTAACCTTGTACAATTCAGTTGATTGCATTTCAGCATTTAATGACCGAAACTGAGCTTTAACTTCATCTGAAATTTAGCCAGTGGATTTTTTCTCTCCAAAATGGAGAGTCTCAGAGCCTGGTGAAATTTTTTATGTGTTTGCTGTCAGTCATTTAACCTCAGAAAACAAACAGAAAGGAGTGAAGAGATGGCCGTGAGCAGAATAATAAGCGTGTGTCAGACGTTCCGGTGAAGATGTGGTCCTCGGGATTATTTGCAAACATACTTGTTATTCCTAGGCGGTGTTTAAACTTCCAAGCAAATATCTTTATGCAGCCCCAAAAGTCCAGACACACTGAGCTGAATTATTCAGATCACACTGGTTTTGACACTTACTCACACTTTATTTAAAGGAATCAGACATCACTTCTGTGCTTTCTCACTTACTGAACTGAACCAGAACCAGAACTACGCTGCAGAGATACCGATTTATCCTTATGTGTAATGTGATACTGTGATACTATCACACTGTGTAATGGTGGCCATTTTGAGGCGTGAACTGAATGTTAATAAGTCTGTACTTCATTAAGCAGATTTATTTTCATTTATACTGGTAATCGACTGTGGGTGGCACGGTGAAACAGCGGGTAGCACTGTCTCCTCACAGCTCCAGAATTCCTGGTTCAATCCTGACCTTGGGTTCCTGTATGTGTGAAGTTTCACATGTTCTCCCCGTGTTTGTGCGGATATCTTCTGGGTTCATCCCACCTCCCAATAACATGCCAGTAGGAGGATTTGCTACAGTAAATTGCCCCTAGCGTGTGAGTGTGTGAATGTGTGTGCTGTGATGGACTGGCATCCCATGCAGGGTGAATTCTCTTGTCTTGTGCTCAGTGTTGCTGGGATTGTCTCTGAATTTACTGCCACCACGACTGGGATAAATACACCACACTACATACAGTGTAGTGACATACTGCATCTTCAACAAGCAGCAGTGCAGCAGAGCATCCCTGTTACAACTGGAAATTTTATGCAAGTAGTAGGTATTGCTAACATTAGCAAAAGTTAGTTACCTGAGATGGACCGCCCCTCCCTATAACGAAGAGTTTTTTCTCCTCCGGAGCAAACACACTAGGATACTTTAGCCACCTGGACATGAGGAGTCGCTCGGCTCTTAAGCGCTTCGAAGCTCTCCAGAACAGGAAGAGGGGTGTGTATGAGATAAATAAATCAGGAAAAACACATTTGATAAGTTTTCCATCAATTTACATGGAATCATCAGTTCAGGGGAAGTACTTATGGATAACAATCTGTTTTATCTAGGTATGGTTTAAGCGATTTGTTGAGAGATCTAATGTGAGGTGAAAGTGTAGAGTCGAGAAAAGCACCAAGATTCCAAACAACCTGAGCAGATTTTACAAACACACCATTAATGTTAACAGAAAAATCAGACATTCAGGATGTTTGGGAATTTGGCCTACTGGCATTATTTCTATTGTGACTGTGTTTGAGAAAGTCTCTCATTGAGTCTAAGCTTTAGGAAATGCTGGAAATGTATTAGCCTGTATTGGAATGATGCACTGAAAGAAGCGTTCAGAGGAGAACACACTGATGCAGAACAATAACGTCACTATTCTTTGTGTTTCAGCAGAATTACAGTGTAATGAGTGGAATTTGTGTGTTCCACTCGTCTGTACTGGCAGCTCGTTCATTTTAATAACACATGGATTAATAACGGCAATTAAAACACCTCACATTTCATTCTGGCTCGATCAGTGAGAGCAGATGGACAAGCTTTATTCCTGCAGCATGAAAACTCTGAAATAAAGAGAAACTCCAGAACACGATGTACAGCATGAATCCTACAACATCACAGAAACAGCGAGTTAGCATCAGGAAGAACTTTATATACTTTACTTTTTTTTATTTTTTATGACTTTTTTTTTTCTCTTTATGTCATATCCTGCAGAGACAAGAATGTAACTGACTTAATAAAAAATATAAATAATTTACAAAATAATTTAATTACTTCACATTGTTGTAGTGTGACTGTGTGAGGGAAAATATGGCAGTGAGAACGTGTTCGTGTTCATTTTTTCTGTGCAGGACATTTGAGGGAAGAAACAGAAGAGAAAAGAAATGAAATAAACCTTAAAATCATGTCTGTTTAATAAAAGGCTTTGTGTCTAATCACTTTTCATTTTTCTTGATGAAAGTCTTGGTTGTGACCCACTTTACATCATTATATTCCCAGAAATGTGGTTCTGTGTTTATTATTTGAAATTTAAAATTATTTGAAATGTCCCTTAGTGTCAGCCATTTTTTCACATATTCTTACTAAAAACATCTACAATAAGAGCTAAAATATGCAGAGATTAGTGCTTTTTTATATCTCTTTTCTCTCTCAGTGTTTGGGGACATCTGGAATGAGCATAAAATACAATTAAACACAATTACTTTATATTATTTATTTATCACAGAGTTCTTATTAGCTGAACATGCTTCTTTTTGATGACCAAAACATATCTCTTATTATCAGCATTTCATTTAATTTACTTATAAAATATGACAAATAAAAAATTTTTCCTAAACCAACTCATTGTAGTTCTCTCAGAAATATTTAGTACATTCTCAGGTTTATTTATAGATGTTTCTTTAAGAGATCAATACTATATGTAGAACTGTATGGAGTTCTATATACTATGATATAAATCCAAACAAATAATTCAAATTGAAAATTAGAAAAGAAGCTGTGTGTCTGCTTTAATTTGCAGAGTCTCAGCTCTTTCTTTAATAAACGACTTCTCCGTGCTGCCTGAAACACTTGGGAAATAAAAACCTCGTGCCATTAATCACCCAGAAAAACCTGACACACATTCTGCGACAGGTGCTGTCTCAGTTTAGTGTATTAATTTGGCGAAACCCCAAGAGTTTACATTCATCTCCTTCCTGTTTGCAGATTTATGATGTAGCCTTGTTCATGATAATCGTTTAGCGCTGTTATTATGTTCCATTTCTTCATTAATTTATAACTATAACCCTGAAAAAGTGATATAATCAAAGTGTTCTGCCTTTTTTTAAATAAACATATCTTTATGCACATAAAATTCATTAACACAGACGCTGAAATAAGGATGAAAAGTGCAGAGTAAATTGTGAAGCCGTGTGCTGAGGAAGCCGTCACACTTTTACTGAGCTGTGAGGTTGGAGGAGAACTGGACTGGAAAATAAAAATAATCTGTATAAATAATTTGTATTAATCTGTTTTTTGTTGCTCTTTATAGCATGATCCTTGCGGTCCTTCTTCTCATCCTTGTTCAGACAAATGATTTGGTCTAAAAGCCCATTACCTCATTTCCATTTTAAAAAAAGTGAAATGCAAATGAACTTAAGTAAAATTTAGTAATGAAGAGATGAGAAAGTGACGCTGACAGATATGACGAGTTCAAAAGGAAAGTTAATGTTTATTTTATTATAAAACTATATATTTATTGTTGGGGGTACGGTGGCTTAGTGGTTAGCGCTGTTTCCTCTGGGTACTCCGGTTTCCTCCCCAGTCCAAAGACGTGTAGGCTGAATGGCATCTCTGAATTGTCCGCAGTGTGTGGATGAGTGTGTGAGTGTGTGTGATTGTGCCCTGCGATGGGCTGACACACTCTGTCCCCTGCCTTGTGCCCCAAGTCCCCTGGGATAGGATCAGTGGTACAGAGGAGGGATGGCTGGGTATTTAATGTTTAGGTCAGCTCTGTTTATTTCTCATCATCAGTGAATCTGAAAACAATCTCTAGAGAATTTAAATCCATGTCAGGATCGCTGAGACGAAAAGCAAACAGCTCTGATGTAGTGATGTGCTGAATCTTTGAGTCGACGCTTTTAGATGAACACAGTTGATTTTTTTCTTCCTTTTTTCTCTTTTTTTTTTTTATTAAGGCAGAGCACTTACTCTTGCAGTGTAAATTCAAAAATCTAAATTCTTCCATGAAAATGTCTGAGCTGTTCATTAGAGTGATGCTGAATTGTGAGTTTGACTCTCAGTGTTATGAGGCTGAATGAGGATCCGCTTTACTGCTGCTGGTTAGAGAACTACACACACACACACACACACACACACAGATGCATAATACCATTACTGCTGAGATGCTTACTGTTTGCATATGTGTAGTGTTTTGCTGATTTTTCACAATTATTTACATACAAATATAAAGTGCAATGATCGGGAATATTATTTGGTTAATTAGAAATTAGAATTCCTGAAACAATTTCATTCACAAAACAATTACTGGTGAAAATACCACAAACTGTCAGGGTCAGAAATTAAAATGAGTCATTTAGGATATGAAAGAGTTAACTCTTATTGATGAGCTGTGCAAATGATGTGACACATCACTACACAGACATTTTCTGCTCGCCTGCTCTCATGTTTCCATCTGAGTCATGAGATTTGATGTTCCTCGTGAGATTGGGAAGAAAGTTGTGTCACTGGCTGAGTGAAGTCTCCATGCGAAGGATAGACATGTCTCCTGCTTGTTTCAATCCTCGCATGTTATTTAGAGGCACAGTGGACATGTATAGAAATATCCTGAGTAACAGAGACATGATTAAACTAAATCCTCACAGACCCATCGCGTCTCAGTCACATGAAATGATCTTTAACTGTACATGAAGAGTTTTCTCCTGAACATGTTCCTGCTGTTGATGCAAACTTTATGGATAGTTTGGTTCTTTATTTCCAGTTAAGTAAAATAATCATTTGGTAATGTGATGTACAGGTTTTAGGTGTTGAAGTGTTGGTTATGTGGGGACACCACTTTATTTGTTATTTGTTTGTATTCATAATAAATAAATGGACTGGACTGAATAAATCCTGATGCTGGGTTTTAGGCCAATATTTACACAGGTGTCGATGCTCAGTATCAGATCAGGGCAAATCTGATTTATTTCATGACAAATCTGGCACCTTTCCAAACAAACATGCATAATACAGTAAATTAACATCTGTGTATTCGTCTCCGTCAGCAAAATGAGTTCACATCCGGCTTTGTTTAAATAAACATTTTTACTCCTGCTTCACCTTCCAGCCTCAAAACCCAGATCCTGTGCTTCTGAATTTGCATGCTCGTTAATGAGAGAATCGTGCTGAGACAGCGGGTTAATTGTCATGTTTGTACGGCGGCTCCTCTCAGTTGTGTTGGAATCGTCTCCTCAGTCCGATCTGCAGCTCAGTGTGGCATCTAATTAACGATGTCCGGCCAAGTCTCACGCTGGAACACGAACCGTCATTCGCTCTGATTAACACCAGCCTATAGTGTCGAAATCTCACATCAAATTTATATCTCTGATTGGACTCTGATTACATGAACTGTGTGTGTGTGTGTGTGTGTGTGTGTGTGTGTTGGGGATGACTGAGATAAAGATGGAGGATAAATCACAGCAATGTTTACTGTCACACTCTTGATGCTCACATTTAAGGACAGTTAAGACAGATAAAACTGAAAACACTTCACATTATACTCACTGTCCACTTTAATAGGAACACCTGTAAACCAGCACATTTATCCAGTTATCCAATCAGCCAATCAGGTGGCAGCAGCACAATGCATAAAATCATGCAGCTACAGGTCAAGAGCTTCAGTTCACATCAAAAATCAAAATGAAGAAAAAGTGTGATCTCTGTGACTTTATCTGTGGCGTGGTTGTTAGTCCCATTTGGCTGGTTTGAGTACTGTGATTTTCACACACAACAGTCTCTGGAGTTTACACAGAATGGTGCGAAAAACAAAAAAACACTGAGTGAGCGACAGTCCTGTGGGTGGAAACGCCATGTTGATGAGAGAGATCAGAGGAGAATGACTGAGCTGACAGGAAGTCTATAATAACTCAAATTATCACTCCTTACAAGCGTAGTGAGCAGAGGCCCTGGAGGACACGTGGTTAGTCCTCAGCTCTCTCACCGCTGCGGCCCGCATTCCTTGAGGTTTGATGTGTTGCGCGTTCTGAGATGCTATAGACTTTGTGTCACCAGACCAGTCTGGTCATTCTCCTCTGATCTCTCTCATCAACAAGGAGTTTCAGCATGCAGACTCTTCACTCACAGGATGTTTTTTTGTTTTTCACACCATTCTGCGTAAATTCCAGAGACAGCTGTGTGTGAAAATCCCAGTACTCAAACCAGACAATCTGGGACTACCAACCACACCACAGATAAAGTCACAGAGATCACACTTTTTCTTCATTTGATGTGAACATTAACTGAAGCTCTTGACCTGCATCTGCATGATTTTATTGAATCTCCTCAGTGTGTTTAGTAAATACACATCATGTTTCCAAGGCAAGGAAGTGTTCAAATGGCTGAGAGCGCATACAGAACATTTCCTATGTGGCATTTTTAAAATTATTTATTCATTTAGTTCAGGCAGAGACCAAGTACAACACCAACATGAAGGAATAATGTGTGGCGTGACGAGGAGGTGGAACTGCTGCTTAATGCTCCACCGGAACACGGCGTGCTCTCGGCGCTGATCCGAACGCCGGGTTCTCAGAGCGGTGCGCGGCGCCGGAGCGGTGGATTCAGCAGCAGCACAGCGCCGATCAGATTCAGTCTACTTCCACACAAGAGAGTGTTTTAATAACATGAAGTGGAATTTACCTGCAAACACGTGATCAGATATTACAGCTCACAGATTAACGACCTGATGGGCAGCTGATTAACACACACAAAACACACACACACTAAACACAGACACACAACACACACACAGCACACACACACAACAGGCACACTAAACACACAACAGACACTAAACACACTAAACACACACACACTAAACACACACTAAACACACACACAACAGACACACTAAACACACACTAAACACACAGACACACACAGCAGACACAGTGCTTTTCTGAAAGCTACGTGTTCGTGTGGATGAGGTGCCAAAACCCAGAGAAATAAAATTATGTTTTCTAAAATATGGTATATATGTGGGCGGGGCCTGTGGGTGGGACCTGTGGGTGGGGCCTATGGGTGGGGCCTGTGGGCGGGGCTTCACTGCTCCTCTTCAGTTCTGTTTGGAGGGAAAGGAGTTTGGAGGCCGGGGCCGCGAGCACTCTGAACTCTCATGTCCATTTGCTCGTGTTGAAACGTTCAGGAGCTGTTTATAAAACACTGATGTGAGGAAGTGGAGCTGAAGCACAGCCTCGCTGATCTCTGGCTTTAAATGGTCAGAGTGTGAGTTAGATATTTATATGTTACTCGGAAGTCAAGCACTTTTAATCGTGTAATTGTGCAGTGTGTGCGGAGTGATGCGGAGTGATGCGGAGTGAAGCTTAAATGCAGCTGAAGTTCGCAGTCTAATCACTGAACATCCCTCGGCTGAGCGAGGACATTTTTAGTCCTGTCTAATGGGAATCAGACCTTTTTTTTCCCTCAGAAATACTCAGCGCTGGTGTTGCATTACATTTTGATGGAGAAGGATGATGTACCCTCAAGTGCTCCAATCAGCCATGGCTTATAGATTTTTCTTCATGGAATGAAGCTGAAGCTAGAGCTCAGTTTCAGTAAAACATTTATTTATTTATTTATTTATTTCCCATACAATTGGGGCAGATTAAGTTCTGTTAATGTTTCTTGTCTCATCACATTAACAATAACACATTACGTTACATGAATCACAGAAATGTTTGCATCTCTGGATATCACTGTCAGTCGTTTAACGTTTCTGTCCTAAAACAGTTGTCAAATATCAAACTTTAGGTATTTAGCTTACATCTAACCTCGCACTCTTTCACCATTAAAACTGAAGTGTCAATCGGCTTCTTTGAACAGTAAAGCCCGCCTTCTTTGATTTGATTGGCCATCTAAAACATTTTAACATTGACGAGCGCTGCTAGACCCCCGAGGCAGTGGTTGGGGGGCGTGTCCCCGTCAGTGTCTGTGGTGGTTATGGCTCTGTATCTGTTGTTTGTAGGTTAATGAGGTTACAATTGAAATCGGCGTCGGGAGGGGTGACGTTAACCTGCCATGCATGAAGGTCACTCATCAACTGTCTGTGATTTTAAAACCTCCAGAACAATAGTAATTATTACTATAGAAATAATAGTTATGGATCAATGGAATACATGTGTGGGATTTGATAAGACAGTATAAAAAATATAAGTAAACCCGATGAACAGAGACGCCCTGATCCCTGTGGGCCCTGGGCTGCAGCCAGCGTCAGCCTGTGCACTGATCCGCCCGCAATCAGCCGAAAGGCTTCAGTTGTGTAAGAAAAGGAAGAAAACTGTTAGAACACAAACACTCCCATTCTAATCTATGCTTGTAAAGGCCACGCCCACTCAGAACTGCTCCCATTAAATATTTTAACAATATTTCAGATGACACATTTTTTTAACATTTTTGTTTTTTACTATTTTACAATTATTTCACCTTCTCATTAATAGATCCACATTTTAATAATATTAAGAGTTAAATCAAGAGTGTGTGTATGTGTGCACGTGTGTGTGTGTGTGAGTGTGGGTGCGTGTATTTGTGTGTGTGTGTGTGTGTGTATGTGTGTATGTGTGTGTGTGCATATGTGTGTGTTTGAGTGTGTGTGGATGCGTGTTTGTGTGTGTATGTGTGTGTGCGCATATATGTGTGTGTGTCTGTGTGATAGACAAGTTTCACAGTTAAACCAGAGAAAGAGCTTGAGCTGAACTTACACACTCCTGATCTCTAATCTGTTTATGCCATTTTACTTTTCCTCATAATCCAACTCAGAATTCTAAAACTCTGGACAGAAAGTCAGCATCGTTCGCTGCTCAGACATTTTTGTTACTAAAACAGCACATCAGAGAACATGAACACACACCAGTAGCTGTGTTTGAGTGAACAGATTATTAACACTGTAATGTGCCAAACAGAGCTGGTTCACTTTTACAGTATTAAAATATAACACACACACAGCTGTATTTCACTGACACTCCATGTTTAATAGTTAATGTGTGCTATGAGTCGTTCAGTAAATTCCCACACCGAGATCTCAAAATGAAAAACAGCATTTCACATAAATACAGCCAGGAGTTCACTTTTATACATCAGGGTAGAGATTTAGAGAAATGGGGAAAATCTTTATGAGCTTTGCTCGATTTAATTTACAGGTAATTTCTGTCATGGAAAAATGAAGCCATTGCACAAATAAAGCTTCTGAAATGTCGGTTATGTAAGAAGCACCAATAACACTACAAAGTGCATCATTCACTGACAACAGCAAAGATAGAGAACTGTCCAAAGATACTTATACACTGCGGCTGAATTCTGGATTGTGATTGGTCAGAAGGCGTTGATTAGTTCCCCTTCAGGAACTCGAGCTGCGTCGAAACGCTATGGGAACGCCTTCAGCGTGACCACGCTCTGAATCACATGTGTAATCAGTCCAATGGATGGGCGAGACGTCACAGGCGGGGTGACGTAACGACCTGGAAGCTTAAAAGCATGAGCGGCGGCCGCCGCGCCAGCTTTCTGTCATTCAGCAAGCGCTCTGTGTGTATTGTCTGTCTATGTTGTATTGTCTGTCCACTAAAGCAAAGACAAAACAAAACATTAGGGCGAGAACAGGCAGCGTTTTCGGCTGTGTGTTCCTCCCTGCCCGTGCTATATTATGGGTGGGGATACACACAGCCTGTGTGTTGTCTGCTTGGGAGCGGAGCACGCAGAGCCGGCCACTCGCATTGCGAGCGTTTGCCAATGCGTGCGCTTCGCTCCCGGAGGGCTCTCTTCGAGGAGGGAGCCTCCACTCGCGTTCCTCTCGGTGCTGGCCCCGCTTCTGCCGAGGCAGAGCGGCGGTTACACTCATGGGGTTCGCAGATGGATTTGGTGGAGGGAATGGAGACGGGCGAGCCTCTTTCTCCTTCCTCACCCACCAAATCTACTGCCCTCTCTCTGGGATCAGAAGCCCGCTTTGCTGTTTCTTCCCCCCGAGGAGTGGGCTCGGCGCTCCACCTGTCTTCCTCCGAGGAGGTTGACGTGGAGGGCGCCGATGATAATTTGCCCCCTCATATGGATTTGGAGTGGAGTGGAGACGGATCCACCAGATCCGCCAGATCCACTGGTCCCGGAAGGCTCTCTTTGAAGAGCCGCCACCTCCACGCCAGAGCCTACCTTTTTTCCCCGACCTCCACACCGAGTTGTCGAGGTCTTGGGGGAGGTAGACTCAGGAGATCATTCTGCCAACCCTGCCACCCATGGTGCTTCAGGGCGCAGTGGTCTCCGGCGAGCGCTTCTCTTAGTTTCCGCCCGGGAACGTAGCGGTACTTAGAGGCTCGCTACCTCTTCAGAGGTTTCCAGAGCAGATAGTTCGTCCGTCCCCTGCCGGATCGCTGCTTCAGGGCACCGAGCTAGCCACTCTCATTACACCAGAGATCAGTCTCGAGAGACTGATTCCCTTAGTAGACTATTTGGCAGCGTGGAACTTCTCTAGCGCCTCATTTTTGCAGGGTTCTTCCTAATTTGGTGGGCCTGAGCAGGCTATGGTAATGGAACAAGAAGTAAACACTCTCCTGAGGAAGGAGGCCATTGAGGTGGTCCCTCTTCACGATAGAGAGCCAGGGTTCTACAGCTGGTACTTCATCGTTCCGAGCTCAGACGAGCCGGCTGTTCCTCCCCCGCCGTTCTGTCTGAGGGCAGGCCCCTCTGGGGAAGAGCAGTGTACACCTCATCATACGGTGCCCGTCTCTCCTCAGTGCCCTCAGGAGATCGATCTGCCAACCCTGCCACCTATGGTGTTTCAGGGCGCAGCGTTGCTGAATTCTGAATTGTGATTGGTCAGAAGGTGTTCATTAATTTTCTATAACAGCAGCTCAGACAATAGTGCAGCTGCAAATCACAGGTTTATATTAATGCACTCGTTCTAATAAGTTATTGTTTCTATAGTAACAGCTCATTCACAGGGACGTGTACAAAGTTTGTAATTGTTGGCAATTTGCTGTCGTGTCAGAGGAATAAAACACTTGGGGACCTGCTGTTATAGGAAAATAATCAAATTCAGGGTGGTAACAGTAACTCCGCTTCATCACACCACCCCGTCACTCAGTATTTTACTGTGAAACACACACACACACACACACACACACACACACACTGTTTTTTTTTAACTTAATAAACAACTAATATAATATAAATTAAGTAATTCTGTTACAGCCCTGTGGTTACTTCAGACATTCATTTCATCATATAACTGAGTAAAACCTGGTGTGTGTTTGTTGCCTGTGATGAAGTGTTGTGTGTTGATATGATTGTTTCGGTGTATTGAGAGTTTCAGGACTGTGATTCTTCTGCATTATTACGCTTCTTGATGCTGAATACAGGAAATGACTGTGAGGTGGGAGGGAGACAATAATGATTTTAATTCACACTCTTATATTCAGTCTCTGTTATTACGTGACCTCCTGGCCTCAGGATGACACTCAGACGGTGTAATCTTCATTTCACACTCAAATGACAAGATGGTCAACCTGGTCTACTGCAAATACTGTTGGATGCCTACAGTGTGTTTTTCTGTTTGTTTTTAATATCTGGTGGCACGATGCAGTATTGTCTGCACTAATGGGAGTTGTTGTCTTTCAGGAGGGTTGTGTTAAAGTGTTAGCACTTTAGTAATTTCCATATGGAAATATGTCATCAAGTCTGCACATTTTTCTTTTAGTAGTATCTCTAACACTGCCAAGATTGTCTCTCTGGGGTATTAATCAGGATGGTGGAAGAATGAGACAGAAATCTAATTTACTGCCTCCACATTACTGACGTTTCTGATGTCACTTTGGTGTCAATGCTGAAAATTTATTACAATCTGAGATTCCACACATGAGTAAGCTTTCAATACACCACAGTTTACATGCCAGATGTTACTTTTATTGTGTGCATGTGCTGAATATGTTATAATCTCTTTCAAAGTCTCACAATTTGTCTCCAAACATGTATAGGTTTATTTATTATCATCACCTTCTTGTGTCATTCCAATATTTTCTCTTGTCTGGATCTTTGTAAAGGTTTGTCAAGTGGTTCTGTCATTTGATGCATGTCACCTTGTATTCCTAGGTTTTCTTGTCAATTCCTACACATATATTTTGCATTTTTTGCGTTTAAATTAACCTCCACAAATAGATCCACAGATGAGTTCTGAGTGACTGCTTGTATAACATAGCTCTTATGAGAAGCCCTCCTTTAAACAAGCCAGATCATGGTGTTTGTAGGTCTCACTGGAAGTTCTCATTGAAAGAGAAGATGACTGAGCAGGGTCTCACTGTAGAGAAGAACCCCGAAGGCCTGATGATGGAAAAGTTCACTGCTCTTCTGCAAGCTTATGTAGGCCTGAAAAGATGGGTTAAAAAGAATACTTTTAGCTGGAGTTGTTTTGTTCCCCTGCTGTGTTGGTGTCAGAGGCCATGATTTCTAGGCTAAAGTGTTAGCTAGTATCCTGCTGCTCACAGGCCTGAACCAGAAGCTCCAGGTGGTTTGCGTGTTTCTGCTCCAAGACCATGGTTCAGAATGGAATATGGTAATATGTATTATGGGTGTAACTGAACATGCTCTAGATGAGGCGGGTTGTAGTGTGTTCCCTCTAGAGGCAATCCTGATGTATGTCCAAGAGACTATAATCCTGCAGATCCTCCAGTCTTGCTTTAATGTCCATCACTCTGGCTGTGTGTCCACCTCAGAGCCAGGCTTGGACCTTAAGACTTTCTCAGTTTCAATCCCAGTCTCAATCACAAGTCCTTTTTTTTTTGTACTTTTTTTTTTTTTTATCAAGCCTAGGATCAATGTTGGTGCTAATCCCTCACTAAAGTCAGCCCTAGCCTCTGATATTTCCACCTTAATGTCAGTTTTTGTCTTGTCCAGGGTCTAAAGCAGGGGTTCCCAAAATCTTTGGGCAAACCACCTCAAATGGAATTTTCTGTAACCCCAAGCCTTGACTACCCTACATTTTGTTTATTCCAGATTTATAATATACAAGTGCTATAACATTTCAACATTTAATTATGTCAGAAAAATACATATGTGTAATGCAAATTACTAAAACAATAAGATATATGGGACGTTCTGTCCGGATTCATGACATAAAATCTCAGTTAAGTCCATTTCCGTTCCATGTTGTAACACTACACAATGAGGAAAAGTTCAGGGGGGTGAATACTTATTCAGCACACTGTATCTATCCTGATATTTAAGTCTAACATGAAGTAAGCAGTTGAGCAGCAGGTTTATGTTCTAATACTTGTCAATTAACCATACTTGGCCACAAGTCACTTCACTTCACTTCACTTCACTTCACTAATGTTCTCCACCCCAAACATCAGCTCTGGGTCATTCCTCTCCATTCATCTGACTTTGTAGAACGTAATTGTTTTGATAACCTTTGCTGATTCCTAGCTTGTGATGCATCAAACTGTACAAGCAGGATTTTGTGTGTATTGTGCTGACTCAGTTGTTGTGTCTTTTGTGAATGTATTAGAGCAGTGCGTTTCTGAATCATGTCCTACACACTACTCACATCATGCAGTAGGTAAAGATCTGTTCCAGTAGCAGGACTTCAGTTCAGTTATGGAACAGCTTTAAATGGGTTATATTAGGAAAGTGATGTGCTTGGGCTCCTCAGCTGCAGAATGCCATCTCCACACATACACCTCCATCACCTCCATCACCCCCACCACATGCCCATTAACTTCCTATTCAGTAAATTCCTGTGGTATTCCATCACACCGTGTGATAGGGACAGTATTGATTGGAAAAATGCTTTAATCTCACTTCTCCATGGAACTGTTGCAGAGTGTGATGGAGTTTGAAGGCGCTTATCACAGTTTGGCAAAGTGTTTAGTTTTATAGATTAGAAGGCCACTATAAGGGATCATTTTTGGCTTTTCTGCTTTTTTTCTGGTAAACACTACACAGCAGTGAGAAGGCGATGTGAGAATGTCTTTGATGAAAACTGGAGTGTGGTGTTTGATTATCAGGCTGATTGTCTGATACCCAGTAATTCTTTAGTGAGCTCGACTATTCTTTGTTTATACTGCGTAATCTTTCTCCAACACAGCTGAATAAAGCAAACAACTTTTTACTTATCTTCAGTTAATGTGCTGTCAATTCTGAGACTTTTTTATATTTTTCTCTGATCCTTTTAAGGCAATATTATTGTAATATTTTATGTGCTCATATATTGTTTAAAATATGGCATTGGAATCACAGTTATTATATATATATATATATATGTTTTGCACTATGCCAAATGTATATAACCTTCTAGATGTCACGTCCATGTTAATAATGCTAATCACTGAAAGAACTCTAACTTTATTACCTTTATCCTTATTATCTTTACCTTTATTCTCTATTCAGTGGGGAATTTCATGTTCCTTCCTCATCATAGAGCTTTTTTCCCCAGGAATTTACTCCTGTACCTTTTCATGCATCTCTGCAGAACAAGTCTCTCTCTCTCTCTCTCTCTCTCTCTCTCTCTCTATTCAGGTGTGCTCAATCTCCTCTCTGATGGGGGATAATTACCTCCTGCCCTCACCGGGGTAATTGTCTTTTGATTGAGGTCATCAGTTCAATCAAACCTGCTGAGGGGAAGAAAAGTGACAGAGAGGTAGAGACAGAGAGAGGCAGACAGACAGAAACATATATTCTCCATGTTACAGAGAAAGAATACATGAAGAATAATGGATGAACTGCGATGGAGGTTGTGATGGGGTGGAGTGTGGTGGTGCTAGAATGTGGTGGTGATTAGGTGGTGTGTGTTCGTGATGGGGTGATGTGAGGTGATGATGGGGTGGTGTGGTGGTGAGAAAGTGGTGTGTGTTGGTGTTCTGGTGATGAGTGGTGGTGATGGTGTGTGGTGGTGATGGAGTGATGTGTGGTGATGGTGCTGTGCGTGTTGGTGATAGTGCGTGGTGGCGTTGGACAGGTGTGTGTTGTTGATGGGGTGGTGGGTGATGGGGTGGTGTGTGGTGGTGATGGTGTATGGTAGTGATGGAGTGGTGATAGTGTGTGGTGTGGTGGTGTTGGGGTGTGTGGTGGTGTTTATGGGGGTTAGCAGGTTTATATTCAGGCTTGCGTTCTGAGCGTCTGGTTGTGAGGAAGAGATTTTGTTTACTCTCTGCGCTGTCCTGCTGTTAAAGCTTGTGATAGAATCAGCAGGAAGCCGGAGAGCAGGATGAAGAGAAGGAGGAAGAAGAGGATGATGAGGAGTAGGAGGACGAGAGAAAATCTTTCTTTACAGCTTCATCAGTTCAGGGTTTGTAGAATCGGTTCTATCTGTCAGAATGCTAATCTGACTCATTTGTGCCATTTATTTGTGATAAAAACAATTTCAGTAAAGCGTAAAAATTAAAATCTAACCCTTAAGCCGCATTCTTACTGCTCATAACTCCTCCATAAAACTGCTGGAATTCTTGCACTGCTGTCAGACTCACATTTACATTTTAACAGACAAATCCGAGAGAAAGTGAAAGAGGCTAAGACTGCTGTGACAGAGCTGCCTGTGATTTACTGTTCATTACACACTTTCACTGAAATATTGAAGCTTTAACTTGTTTATTTCATTGTGGAGCTGACAGTAAAACAGCAAGACTAAAGGCTAGCATCAGGGCAGCTGGAGCTCAGCTCCTCATAAATAAATGCATTGAAACTGATTAATATAAACCTGTGATTTGCAGCTGCACTCCTGTCAGAGCTGCTGTTATAGAAAATTAATCAACACCTTCTGACCAATCACAATCCAGAATTCAGCAACACTGTGGTATAATTATAATTACTGGAAATGGAATAATAAAAGTTAGTAAAAAAGCAGAATGAAATGTCCACATGAGTATAAACAGGAGAAGAGCAGCGATGTGTTTGAAAGGCCTGCTGTTCTGTTGAGATAAATAGATGACATGCATGTTCCTCGAGTAACCAATCATGCAAATACACATAACAACTCAAACAGCACGAGGGTTCTCGCACAGGAGGGAAATGTGTGTTTTAGTCCCAGCGGAACACTCATCCCTGTTCGGACCTGCGGGAAATCAGAGACTCTATTGAGGAAGAAATTGAATCGCATTGTTGCGTGTAACAAAGCGATGTGTCTTTCTGAGAGGAACCTGTGGAGCTGAGAGGGTGGCCTTTCATACATGAGTATAGAGAGCTTTAATTGTTTGCAGGTGAAGGTCGTGAGTGCTTTTCTCAGCCTATTGTGCTGTAGAGAAGGTGATTAAATCCATTTCCCCTCTGCATTGATTAGCTTGGACTCCAACGATGTTTCTGTTATTCTGTTAGCGTCGTGCTCTGGGGATTACCTTTTCTACCAAATCACTTTTTTACACGAATTTCCTTTTTTATGTCTATATTCTAAACATCATCAATATATCTTATCTTTTCTGGAAATGAATCAGATGATGTTCACTTTATGCTCTGCAGGTTTTCCTCATTATTTGTTCTGATTTGTTAAAAGCATGAGATTATTTCTCAGGAGGAAAAATTTAGATGTATTGAAGATAATCCAAAAATCTCCAAGTGAATAATTGCCTCTGTTTATGTTAATCTCAAACATCTTATCAGCCTGTAAACTGCTTCAGAGTCTTTATGGAACTCAGCAAACAATAGATTCCTGGGATTTTCTTCCGACTCAGCACCTAAACACAGCACTTATTAATCTCCATTATATTTATTCAGTGTGTAACGTAATATAGTATCTCTGTTTCTTTGATCTTAGTGAAAAAAGATGCAGATGAAATTTTTTCCTAAGTCGCTTCATCAGTGTAGTTTTGGGATTTAGCGGTAATACGGAGTGACTCGAGTCATGAACTACGATGTGGAAAAGCGACTAAATTAATTAATTTCAGTCAGAATGTCATGCTGAAATTAAAAAATGCTCTGACAAGTGCTAAAAACCAATATCATAACATTTCAGTTTATCAGTATTTACTTAACGTGGATACTGATAGTAGTTAAGAGATTAGAGAGTGATTTAAAACACTGCAACAGACACGCTAAACACGCTAACAGACACGCTAAACGCGCCAACAGACACGCTAAACGCGCCAACAGACACGCTAAACATTGCAACAGACACACTAAACACTGCAACAGACACGCTAAACATGCCAACAGAAACGCTAAACATGCCAACAGACACGCTAAACACTGCAACAGACACACTAAACACCGCAACAGACACGCTAAACACGCCAACGGACAGGCTAAACACTGCAACAGACACACTAAACACTGCAACAGACATGCTAAACACGCCAACAGAAACGCTAAACACGCCAACAGACACGCTAAACACTGCAACAGACACGCTAAACACGCCAACGGACAGGCTAAACACTGCAACAGACACGCTAAACACTGCAACGGACACGCTAAACACGCCAACGGACACGCTAAACACTGCAACAGACACGCTAAACACGCCAACGGACACGCTAAACACTGCAACGGACACGCTAAACACTGCAACGGACACGCTAAACACTGCAACGGACACGCTAAACGCGCCAACAGACACGCTAAACGCGCCAACGGACACGCTAAACACTGCAACGGACACGCTAAACACTGCAACAGACACGCTAAACACGCCAACGGACACGCTAAACACTGCAACGGACACGCTANNCAACAGACACGCTAAACACGCCAACGGACACGCTAAACACTGCAACGGACACGCTAAACACTGCAACGGACACGCTACACATGCAACAGACACGCTAAATGCACCAACAGACACACTAAACACATGCAACGGACACGCTAAACACTGCAACAGACACGCTACACATGCAACAGACACGCTAAACACGCCAACAGACACGCTAAACACATGCAACGGACACGCTAAACACTGCAACGGACACGCTAAACACTGCAACGGACACGCTAAACACATGCAACGGACACGCTAAACACTGCAACGGACACGCTAAACACATGCAACGGACACGCTAAACACATGCAACGGACATGCTAAACACTGCAACGGACACGCTAAACACTGCAAGAGACACGCTAAACACTACAAGAGACACGCTAAACACATGCAACGGACATACGCAGGTTCACACTGTGACAACAGAATAAACCTAAGCAGAAGTATTTACGTGTTTGTGTAGACAGGATGGCAAAACACAGAGAAATAAAACTAGAAATAAAATGTTCTTTAAACAGAGAATGAGAATAAAGTTAAAGAAGCTGATTAAACTGGTTATTAGGCTTAATGACGGATACAGTTAGCATATAAAGTCTGACATTATTTTTCACATAAGGCTCAAAATCATCACATTTTATATTAATCATCTCGTGATGTAAGAATATGATCATCTCTCCGTGTGTGATGGTAATGCCCAGGTGAAATCTGATGGAAACTCATATCCCAAGTTCTTCTACACTCATCTGAGTTTGATCACAGAGTGATAATATTTTACTGCACATGCCTTCAGAGAATAAAAATCAGCGTTTGGGAAAAGAGCTCAGAAACCTTCGCCACCGCTTGCTGTGTGATTTTTCTCCTAAGCCCACTAAGCACTCTGCACTCTGCCATGAAGCTGCTGTTCTGTAAGACGTGTTAGTTGGAGAGATTTGCTAAAAAACATAAACTACACAATAAATAAATGTTCCCCGAACTGTGCAGTCATTCTTTTTCATTTTGCTTGAGTCTCAGTGATGTTTTAGAGATGAGCAGGCGTTTGAGAGCGTGTCTCCGTGTCTGAGGCTTTAGAGCTCATGATGTGGTGTGTTGAGTGCCGGAGGTGGCGTGAGGATGACGTACGACTCGCCCTGAGTTGACTCGACAGCCCCGACTGTGAAACTGAGGCTGTGTTTCAGCTGCAGGGCGACTCGTAGTAAAGTGAGAACATCGCGTTTTAGAGGATTTTTCTTCCACTCTAGCTTTAAGGGTCATGGCTACTGATGGTTAAAGTTCAGTTTAGATCAGCTGACGGTTCTGCTGTTGGGTTTTTAACACTTTTATTCTGAAATACTGCAGACACAAAGAACTGGACCTACAAATTTATCCTGATTTCCTCATGACACTGAGCTGCTGCACTGAAAAGCTGGATTTTTGTGCAATAATGTGACTCAGATGGAAAAGTGGAAAAAGTTTTTAATACGTTTTCAGAACTATAAAATGAAACAAGTATTTAAAAATTAAATTACAGTATTTTATGTCTACAAAAATCTACAGCAGATTACAATGACTTAATCTGTGAGAAAGGTTAAAAACGTTAAGGTTCTGGACACAGTTAGTGTTAATAACTTCCCACTTTGATTTTATCAGATTTTTTCCCTCTTTTTAATATTTGATTTTGATTTTATATGTTTCCACTTTTATTTAATATTTAATATAGGAAAAGTGAACTAATTTCACCCACATCATTTAGTTTGTATAATATTGTATACATTTGTTCAGGTTTTCATTTTTATAGTAACTTTATGAATTAATTTATGAAAATTAGTCAGACTAATGAGTGTTTGTCCTTGTGCAAAGATGATTGTGGTACACTATTTGGCCAAAAATATGTGGACACCTGACCATCACACTCATATGTCCTTGTTGAACATCCCATTGCAGATTAAAATCAGTAATACAGTAAAATCTCAGGAGGCTTTGTGTCTCTTCACTATGTGGAGGAACAAATGTGTAACTGTGTGTGTGTGCGTGTGTGTGTGTGTGTGTGTGCGTGTGCGTGCGTGCGCGTGTGCGCGTGTGTGCGTGCGTGTGTGTGCGTGCGTGCGTGCGTGCGTGTGTGTGTGTGTGTGTGCGTGCGCGTGTGTGTGTGCGTGTGTGTGTGTGCGCGCGTGTGCGTGCGTGCGTGTGTGTGTGCGTGCGTGCGTGTGTGTGTGTGTGTGTGTGTGTGGAGAGAAGTATGCCTGCTGCAGGTTACAATGGATTTACACTCTGTTGAAGACAGACGTATGGAAATCAGTCCAGTTTCGCTCCTGTGATTTTACTGTGAGTTTTTATGGAGAAAATTCTCCATCCTGCAGGAAATAAATAAATAAACATCACTCATCCTCCAGACTGAAGCACAGATGAGATGAATATATTTAGATGTTTCTCATCATGCTTTAAAGATGGTTGATGCTTTTTGTGCAGACTTTTCTCACTCCACTGATATGTATTTAAAGCAGCACTAGTTTTATCTCATGAATATTATGTTGGATGGAAGTGAAGCTGAGATTCTGTATTATTTCATGATATTTCTCACTCTGCTGAAGTCCTGAATATTTCCAATCTGCTGTAGATAATATCACAGGGGAAAGCATCAATCCCACGCTAACAACTCAGATCATTCCTCGGCTTTCCCGCAATTTCCAAAAACTCTTCAGAAATTCTGAAGCATTGTCACGTTTCTGTGGATTTTCTTTCTTTCTTTAATGCCCTGAGCAGATTTTCTGGAAGTCCTGATCTTGTTCAGACCAAGGTGTGAATATTAATCTCTCTGATGGGGAACTGAGGAGTCTGACCTGATATTCAGTCTCATAAATCACTAAAGAAACGACCAGTTCTTCACGCTGTCTGCTCGGTTCTGACCCACTGGACCATTAGCAGAACAGATTAAAAAAAAAGAGAGAGAGAGATGTGGGAGAGAGGAATGTTACACCATGCGATTGCCTCAGAAATGTGCTGAAGTGTAAAATCTGGACCTGGACTTGGTATCAGTGTGAGACTGGATTCAGCACGTTTCCTGATTAATAGTGTTTGTGTTGTAAACACACGTGATTGATCAGATCAACACCATAAACGTATAAATGAGCTTTTATTTAAAATTTTTGCACTAAAAAAGTCCAGTCACAAGTACAAACATAATTCTTTCCAGAAACAACATACAATGACATACAACCTCATGTAGGAGAAAGTGAAGCCAAGTTCAGTGTAAAGTGTGATGCAGTGAAGCTGAAGAGATAAGCATCGCTAGCATCACGCTCCAGCGTCCATCAGTGCGCTGTTATAGCAAACACAGCAGCAGCTCATGGCAGGTTAAAACAGACACTCCACCACTCCACCACAGACACTCCATCACTCCACCACAGACACTCCACCACTCCACCACAGACACTCCATCACTCCACCACAGACACTCCACCCCTCCATCACTCCACCACTCCATCACTCCACCACAGACACTCCACCCCTCCACCACTCCACCACAGACACTCCACCACGCCACCACTCCATCACTCCACCACAGACACTCCATCACTCCACCCCTCCATCACTCCATCACTCCACCACAGACACTCCACCACGCCACCACTCCATCACTCCACCACAGACACTCCACC
>JAKKZN010000006.1:26445500-26468293 GCA_033441825.1 Pangasius elongatus | reverse complement strand
TCTGTCTGTCTGTCTGTCTGTCTGTCTGTCTATCTGTCTGTCTATCTGTCTGTCTGTCTGTCTATCTATCTATCTATCTATCTATCTATCTATCTATCTGTCTGTCTATCTATCTATCTATTCCATATACACAAACTGAAGAGGTGTAAAATTTTAAGACTACAGAATTGCTTGTAGTATTTTGTAATAATCCTGCTCTGACTCCGCCTATAACCATGTTCAGCATCACTGTAGAAACTCGCTGTTTGAGTTAGCTTCAGGTAAAGAAAAACACATGATGCTGTCTTCATCCATCAGGAGCTCACAGAAATGTTAGGACGAAGTTATGAAGATGAACTGAAACGTAATAAGTGCAGTTTGTGTTTTTAATCACTGCACACAGACACATTTATCTTTTAAGAGTAAAGCTTGAAAGATGAAATCCTTTAATCCTAGATGATATCAGAGAAATAAAAGAAATTGGTTTGAACCATCAACCACTTTAAATCTTTATGTACACGGACGTGACCAGGTTTTTGTTGTAGTTGTCATTGTTGCAGTGAGTTTCTTGGATTTTTCTAAACATCACACTCGAGACAAAAACCTGAAACCTGCAGCTCTGAGATTAACGATGCATCAAAGTTCTATCTGATCTTTCTAATTTTATATTGAAAATGTCAGTGATGCATGATCACAATGGAGAGTGTGTGTGTGTGTGTGTGTGTGTGTGTGTGTGTGTGTGTGTGTGTGTGTGTGTGTGTGTGTGTGTGCAGGAACGAACTGAGAATGATCGTTTTAATCATTGACATTTTAACATATTCAGAAGGTAGAAAGGTTAAAAATCTCTGCACTCCTTCATGAATATTTCATCAGACCTGCACGTCTCTGCTACAGGTTTTTAAATCTCTGACTGATTTCTTCCTCTGAAGTTCGGAGGAAATTCCACATTTCTTAAAGTAGGATTCATTTATTTGTCAGGATTTGAGTGTGTTCCTGCTGAGCCATGTGTGTACTCTTTATCCTTCTCTCTTTTCCTCTCTGTCTCGTCTGTCTGCTCACACGTCTATCACCCACAACACTAACATCCATCCCTTCATCTTTCTGTCCTCCGTCTCACAACCTGTAATTCTCTTATCCTCATACAAATCTCTGTGCGTTGGTGTCAGACGAGACGAGAGAGCTGTCTAGACTCCTGTCTGTGGTTTTATCCGAGAGATGCATGCTGGGGAACAGAAACACCCACACAGCCACCAAGGAGAAGCACATCACTTCAGCAAAAAATAGTTTTCAGTAATCAGCCATTTTGTTTTCAGGGTTTGGGCTGAAAGTGCAGGACGGCAAAGGTCACATTTTGCAAGTCTTATAAGAGTGTCTTCAATTAGGAGCTTTTAAATGTCAGCACACATTATCATTATTTCAGTTCAGTCTGCATAAATATGGATCTGTGTGCATTAAGACTTTAATTTCTAGACACCACAGAAATGAAATGCTGTTCAGAAGTTATGTGAGAGTTACGCACGCGGGGGCGGAGTTTGTCTGAAACAGGGGCGTGTCTCAGTTACGCTCGATTCTGAGCTTGAGCTTAAGCGCATGTTTCTTGCGTGATATCGGCTCGAGTGAGGAGCAGCGTTAAGTCCAGCGCCGCCGTCTGACTGTTTAATATAACCAGAACGTCACACTGAAATTTGTTTTGTTTGTAAAACTCACACACACTGTGGAATTTAAGTTCATTTGAGAACAAAATTAAATACATAAATATGTCTCGATAAAATAATTAAGCAATATTATCATTTTAAAGTGAACAAAATGTCATTGTTACGCTTTGGAAGACATCGGAGGAGACGCGTCTTAATCAGAGAGATGGTTTATCTGGAGGAGTGAAGCTTTATGGATAAAGTGATGAATGAAGTTAACACCAACAGCATTAGCTTTATATTATTCATTCACATCAGAATAGTGAATTAATAGTGTGATATAATTTCTAAAATTTCTACTTTTTTCTCAGTCCAGCTACTCTCTCTCTCTCTCTCTCTCTCTCTCTCTCTCTCTCTCTCCCACACACACACACACACACACACACACACACACACACACGCACAGAGAGAGAGAGATTAGAGTGAGATGATGATGGAGTGTAAATTTAAAGTTGTTCTCTCACTGGGATTTCACAGTGGTGTGTTTGAGGTGTTTATGCTTTGGCTGCTGATGAACTGGAGCTTCCTCAGGACTTGTTTAAAGTTTAATTGGAGCAGGGCAGATTGAGGGAATTCTAACAGGTGCTAATGGACTTTCTAATTAAGATATTTAGTGCAGTTCCACCTCCTCTGGCAGCTAGTGTCACAAAAATAAAACATTTCGAGCACTGATCTGCAGCAGTTATACAGTCGGAGATCTGATATGAGTGGCAGAAGCTGATAGGAACATAATTAGTGTATTTCCTGTACAGAGACACGAGGGAGAACTGTGTCATCAAATAAATCGTATTCTCACTCAGTCTCGTGTCTCACTGCCAAGTCACTTCCATGAGTAATTTTTGGAGCTGTAATTTCTCATTTTCATGATTATATGGTTGTAATTGAATTATACTGAGAGAGAATGAATGTGAGTCAAACTATCATTCTCACTCTCTGAGTCTGTTCTTTTGTTCCAGACTTTGCCAGATCGGTGGCGGGCAGACCGGCGTCGTATGCGGCCGTGTTGAGGATGAAGCCAGACAGCTCCTCTTCCTCACTTCTGAACCCCAGGACGAGGCTGAGGCAGGACCGCGGTTCTTTTGTCCAGGACTGGCCTCCGTTCTCCAGACAGGGGCTCTCTGCTCTCAGCTTTCAGGAGGACGAGCACAGTGAAGGTCAGAACCTAAACATCACATACCTCCACCTCATGCTTCATCATGATCAGTAGTACTCAATACTAATTCTGTGACAGTATAAAGCAGTGTATCTAATCAAAGTCTGGATGCAGAGCACGGCCTGGTCTATAGTTTATGGTCAGAAAACTATAACACGCAATCCGTGCTTACTCTCTGTGAATTCAGTGCTTGTTTATGATTGTTCCTCTTCACATTGTTCGCGATCTCAGTAAACTCTGGTGAAGTCTGTAACAGATTGTGTGATAGCACGTGTCTCAGTGTCAGATTATACGATGAAGATCCTCTAATGATAGACCTGTGATTAAAGAAAATTACTACATTCTGCTCACATCATCAATCAGCGTGTGTGTGTGTGTGTGTGTGTGTGTGTGTGTGTGTGAAAAAGTTTGGACAATAAGGAAAATACTGAGGAGATGTGGGCGGAGCTGAGGGAGGGTGGGCATGTGATAAACACTATGGATTATTTTGTAATATAGAGATAATTCTGCAGTTAGATTTGTGCTACATGGGTCTTGATTATAATTATAAATAGTTGTAGGTGTGGCAATTATTGAAATGTGCTTCAAAATTCTTTGCCAGTTTCCGTCTGAAACTGTAACTAAATTCAACGTGTAATTAATATCTCAAAAACTGTTTATTGTCCTCAGCTGAGGCTGGACTTCTGTTAATCCTGAGGATCATCACAGCTCAGCTCAAGGAGCATTTTAATCTAATATTATCCCTCAACTCTGGAACAGAAATAAACTGTTAATAAACTACAGGCTGAGAAGTGTAATATTTACATTTAATCATTTATCAGGTTTTATCCAAAATTATTTGAACTTGAGATTTTCATTAAATACAGTCCTCTCCTGTCTAGTAGTGTATCATCGGCATAGAGCTGAAAGCTAACTTTGTGTTTGTAAAATGCTGTTTTGAGTTTTACTGTGACATTTTTATACAATTCCAAAGAGCTGCTCTGAGATATTTCAGCTAATTTTAAATATTTAACACTTTTATATCTTATATACAACAGTGCGTTCATTCTCAGTTGTACATAGGCGTAAATCTCATCCATACAACTGAGACACTAGCCGTCCATGTGAAACTGGAATAATTAAGTCATCGCAGCAGGCTGAAGTCAGTGTAATGGCGAGAGTGACCTCAGGAGGAAAGCCTGGCCTATTCATCATGACCATGTGTGCGGCGAGTCGGCCGAGGTCACGGCCTGCAGGAAATTGAAGAGGGATCATCAGAACACTTTCAGCTCCCCGAGCCCCGTCTCTGTTCACTCTTCTGGCTGATGGATGCATTTGTCGAGAAAAAGGGAAATATTCATTTTCACGGGTGCAGAATGGGGCTCAAACATGACAGCTATCATTACAAATAAATCATTTCTCTACTGCTCGATTCACGGCGGGTCTCCGCAGGGTCGTGCAGCACCTGAATGGCAGAGGTGATTATTGAAGGTAAGATTTGTTGGTGTTTTGGGTCAGATGTGTTTGACACAAAATGCTGTCTTGGATTGCCTCAGCGACAAAATAATCTCATGGCTTCATCTCCATGTTTGGTGAAACTTTCATGCACCACTTGGGATACATGTAAAATTTATATTTAAGCTATGAAACTGGTAGCTTTCTACTTCTGTTATATCCTGAAAAAGTGAAAAACTTCACATTTGTCCATGAAAAAAGGTTTTAAACATTAAATACAAACCAAAACTAAGTGGCATATTGATCTATATTGATCCACTGAAGAGATTCTGATTATTAACTTTGAAAGTTCAGATTTTCACTTCATTCTGAATCCTCAGAGTATGGTACCGTCACGTCCGTGTTTTAGACTGAAGAGTCACACTGCCTTCATTATGTTTTAATGCTTTCTGCTCTCACACAGCTGAAGAGTTTCATAACTAGCTGATGAGTGGAATCAGGTGTGTTAATGCAGGAAAAACAGCACTGCTGCAGGTCAAGCCTCAGTCATTTTACAGGAAAGAGCATCAGGCTACTGCTTTGCTGATAAAATCTGTGGACAGGAGAACATGGTGTGACCGAATGAAACCACGGACATCAAGGGGTCTCCAAAGGATCAGACTGGAATAATTAATTATTAATTACACACATATTTCTCAGTCGTGGAGCTAAACAATCTCAATGCTTTGTTGTATGAATAATTTATTGCTCACTGGAGCAAAATGATGAACAGCAGAAATGTCATAGTGTTAACCCTCTGTGCCGGTGTCTAATACGCCTGTAATGATATCACTCACCACTACCAGGCAATAAACAAGCCAACATCAAGAGCATTATGGACTGTGCATTGTGTTAATCTGGCATAAATTTGTTAACAATTTATGGCATAATTTTGCTCTCGCAAGGAGGACACCAAACTCACGGGACAGCTATAAATACAGTAGCAGCGAGGGAGAAAAGTAAAGGAAACCTCATTACCTCAAGCTCACTGTGAGAATGTGTGTGTTTATGTGAACCTGTTTTCTGCATGAGCTGACTTCTGGATCACGCTGATTGATGACATCAGCAGATTGTAGTAATTTCCTTTAATCACAGGGATTGTTAGTGAGAGGAAAATCTCCCAGAGGCAGCATGAGGAAGAAACCTTGAGAAGATCCAGAATCAAAAGGGAACCCATCCTCATCTGTGTGTCACCGGACAGTGCGATTATAAATCATTACTTTATATGGGTGTAGAGGAGTTAAAGGACTGGCAGACTATGACGTGGAAACCTGCAGCTCGAGGGGTATTTTATTTTGCATCCTTCCCTGACCGAGTGCTTGAGGAAGGTCAGAATGTTCTAGACATCGCGCTGCTGTGGAGATACAAAAATTAAAAAACAAAAAATGGAAGAGGGAAAACTCTGATAATACCACATCTCTTAGTGTTTTAATCCTCTCTTAGATCCTGATAAAGTAAAGAGTAAAGGATACAATGCTTACTGAAGATAAATGAATAAATTTATGCCATTGTGAGACTGTAAAAATAAACTGTGTGTATTATCCTGTGACCAGGATCTGTGGGCAGTTTATTTTGTTATTTCTGTAAAGGATCTATCTCTATAATAATAATAATAATAATAATAATAATAATAATAATAATAATAATAATAATAATTTTATTTGTGCTAAATGAGAAATGAGAGCCCGATCTGCTCTTATATGCAGAACGTCAGAAGCAGATATCACAGTCAAGCAGATTTTTGGCGCCTGATTTGTGTGGCTGTGGAAGCCAAGTAGAAATGCTCGCCAAGCCGAATGAGGGATTTTACGTCTTACATCTCAGAGGCACGAGGCTGACGGAGTAGAGGTGATCAATCTGGCAAAAGTATCATATCATGATTTTTTCAGGCTGGCTTATGATCCACGATTTTATCACATTTTTTTAATGTTGTTTGTTAAGACTATTTGAATTCATCAAACAAACTAATTCCCCTATTGATGAAACACTTCTGTCAGCATTACAGCTAAGAAATGGCAGAAAAATATAAAAAGTATATATATAGGAATCTGTCATAACAAGGATCGACTGTTTTTACTTCAGATGTTCTGAGGGCTATTACTGCATTCTCAGCCGGGTGAAATGTAACGGCAGTGACGTCTTTCCAGTATTTTGTCATAAGCGGGGACTTTTTCAGACCTGTGTGTTTACTTGAGCGCTGTTTCTGGCTGCGGTGCTGTTCGCGTGCACTCTCTGTGTTATCTGGATTTTAGCACACTCTCTGGAGTGCCTTATTTCTTGATGGTTAAACACATTTGTCATGTTTCCTTGATGTGCCAATCTCGCCGACTCTTGGTTATTATTGGTTTGTTCGTGTCAGAGAGAGCGTGAGCTGGTCTGGGAATAGACTAAGTCTGGTTCATAACACAACTTGCCATGTAGGAGCATTTTCAGTGCAGTGGACAAAATGTGTTTAGTAGCACAGTACACGTGATCTCTGTTAAAACAAATCATGGAGACATTTTTAATCGTCACAACTTAAGATCATCATATCGGCCCTACAGCTGAGTATTTCAGTCAGAAGATCTTTATATGTGAAGCTTACGTGATCAGTTTAGGAGCATTTAGATAATGGCATATATAGTAATCCTATTGTCTGTGTTTCTGTTGTTGGACATGGTGCTAGATTGCATGGAAGAGTGCCAGCTATACCGATATCATTATTTATAAAGGAAGTGGATAGTGAGTGAAAGTGTGGAGTAGAAGTGAGAGAGTCAGCAGAAAGTGTGGGAGTTTTCATAAACTTTAATCCGTCGGGCCATGACTCAGTCACAAGTGCACATTCAACTGTTTAGACTGGAGAGATGTGCAACCGCTCACTCGAAAACCCCATTCTGTTTAGCAGTGCTTAGCAAACAAAAGCACTAATTGCAAAAATTGATCATGTACACTAGGTGCTTAGCAAGCGAAATCAAATGCTGTGTCTTTTCTTCATTGCTCCTTCAGGCATTAATATGTCTAACAATAAATGTCACGGCCTTTCATCTCTTTCTTTTACCTGCTCAGAAACTTTAGAATGTATAAATATATACACACACACACACATAAACCCATTCCTAGAACCTACAGTATATTGGGACAGAATATACAAATACTTCGTACTCCATTTCTGCATTTCCATCAGTAATCACTCTCATGCAGTATTTTTCTCTTCGGGAATGCTGATGGTTTGGAGAGAAGAGATTTTCGGTAAGGTTCTGTCTGACGATTCAGGATGTGCTAGAGGTCGGGATGATGACAGCCGCAGAGGACGTGTAGCTGGAGATCCATTATGCATGCAGCTCAGGGCTTAAATAATATACAGAGAGAGTTTAGGTATCTAATTCCTAGAGCTGGCATAAATGACAAAGCAAAGATATTCTCTCTCTCTCTCTCTCTCTCTCTCTCTCTCTCTCTCTCTCTCTCTCTCTCTCTCTGGTTACTGCAGCTCTACTCTTATCTGTTTCTTACCTAATGTTCCTTTCCATTCAGTAGAAGCTGAATGGATAAGCACAATGTAACTGCATAACAGCATTTACAACAAAATTGCCCCGGGCATTTCAGCTTGCAGGAGTTAGAAAGCACGAGGGATTCTTACAGGAAATATACAATATCATAAGAATCTCAGCGCTGAGGCCAGGCATGTGCACTCCAGCAGATTTCATACACACTCTATTTACAGAAACTTCACCCAGAACCTTAACCTTAATCTGTACAGCGCTAATCTCGTCTGTGACTTTACATAGCAGTGCTGCTGTACCTGTCAGAATGGAGGAATATAATCATATCATATCAGTGTAGTCTTCAAACGCGTCAGATTCGTGAGGTTCAGGGAGTTGAATATAAAGAAAGAAAATAGTGAACCTAATACAGAACCATGTGGGACTTCATCCTGCACTGGATACTCTCAAACAAACAACTCTCCAGTTGATCTCTATTCATATTAATGACTTGAAAGATTGCAAATACAAAATAAATCCATAAATTAAGACAAATAAGAATAGCCATTCAATTTGGACACAAGTAATGGCACCCTATGAAAGGAGGTAGAGTTAATGTGTGTCTGTGGTAGCTTTAACGCTGCAGTGGCTGAGCTGCATTACTGGAAGAGGCACTCTTTCGCGTTTAGTTGTCATAATGTCGTTTTCAGCTCTTTTTGTGCTTTGCTTTCTGTGGAGTTTTTTGGGCGTGGCTAAATGATAATCAGCTCTCTCAGTGCTAATTTATGGCTGATTGACGTTTATCAACATACACATGGGAATAGAAAGAAAATCAGAAACTTTTGAATTCCTTTGTCTGGAATTTGTCGTTCAAACCATTTACACACAACTTTACTAAAAGATGATAAATGAGACTCATTAATTTTAAACTTGTGAAACTAAAATATGGCGTTTTCCCAAAGGAACTATAATTGGAAAGATTTTTTTGCCAGAAAATGTAGCTGGGTCACTGCAGGGTTACAGAGTGAGAAACCTCGCAGAATTCTGAGTGATTATTTTTGGCAGTGTGGATGCAGCAGGATTTCACTCTTCTCATGCTGGTGGAATGTGAAAGTGTGGCATCTTTCCTCTCTGTTAATAACACACTGTAGGATTTTATATGCGAAATTTGAGCTGTCGGTAAAGAATGATTTTGTGCCATCTCTCTAGAAAGTGAAGAATTCGGGCCTGTGTTCATCCAGGAGCCGGACGACGCCATCTTCTCTCTGGACTCGGATGATAAGAAAGTTATCATGAACTGTGAAGCGAGAGGAAATCCTGCTCCTACATACAGGTACAGTGACTTCATTAGCATAGGTAAGACATGATTATACTGAACAATAAATAACATTCGTTTTATTCTGTGTTTACTTTCAAAACTAAGACTTCTACAGATCTTATATTTAGATCAGCAGACAAACTGCACAGGTTTAACTTGGCATGAAGGATTTATTTCTTATCTTTTGGGTTAAATTATTATTTGTATAAACAGTTAGCGGTTTAGTGTTTGAGTTTGGTTTGCTGAGCCCTGCTTTAGATGTTGAGCTTATAATGTTCTGTATTTTGCGAGGGGTTTTGATGGGATGAATTAGAGCTTTGGTGAGTGATTGTACTTCACAAATGGTTGATCTGTTAGATGAATCACAGACTGTAGTATGAAAGTAAGGCTGCTCAAGCTAATTGATTCAGTCTATGGCATTTGACCGAACTGCCAGACACTGATACAATTTAATCATGGCTCATAATTTAGATCAATATCACTGTCTAGCCTCCTAATGCATAATGCACCATTTCCTATCAGGCTGTTCAGTTTCGAGCAGTAGCAAAGTGTTTAGCATCAGTGAAGTGAAAAAAAGCATAATTTTAAATAAAATATAACGATAGGTTTTCAGTATTTCATTTTCTTTCTCTAATTCACACTTCTGCATTTACAGTTGGCTGATCAATGGAACAGATGTTGACATTGAGGTGGACTCACGCTACCGTTTGATTGATGGGAACTTGATAATAATAAATGCCAGCGAGGCCACGGATTTCGGGAAGTACCAGTGCAGAGCCGAGAACAGCATTGGCGCTGTCCTGAGCCGGGAAGCCTTCCTGCAGTTCGCCTGTGAGTAACGCACTGTAAATCATTCTGCACTATAAAAGATAGATAGATAGAAATGTACATCAGCACAGATGCAGATATGAGCTCTGTTTGTCTAAATTAGCTCCTGAAAGAAAGTGTTAAGGGTAGCGCTGTTAGGTTCCATGCTGAAAAAGACTGAAGTGCTGAAATAGAACAGGAAGAAGATATAGCTTTGGTGCTGAACGCTGCTTCCTGCATCACACACTGCAGCTCAGGTACACACTGTGTCACAGATTAGTATTTCTTTAACGTGAACATTTTCACGCCTTGCTCTTTAGATCTGCTTAATTTTAACTGCATGAGGTCATTCCCATGGGGACATGAAGTGAGGTTGCTGGCAGTGCCAGGGTTTCTTGGATGCATTCTTAAGAACAGGCCTGACAATCATACCTATTAGTTCCCTGAGTGCTGTGGCTCCCTGGCAAGCTCGAACAGAAAGCACATTTATTCCCACAGTAATCCTTCAGGCTTTGCTTCAAAACATCAGCACAAGCCAAGGAGCAGAGGTCCAGAGGCACAAAGCTCAGTGAAAACACACGGATAGTTTTCTTTGCTGTTTTCCCTGGAGCAGCAGCCTTAAAGGTCTTACTGGCACATCTACACAAAGCGTCACTTCACTGTTTCCTAAACTTTTTGGATGAACATGGTGCAGTTGATGCAACACATTCTTCCAGGCGAAGAGGTAGAAAATGTATTTCAGGAGCCGAGTCACAGACTGCAGTATTTTTTTCTCTCTCTGCAGAAATGGACACCACTGATCTCACAGCCGACTGATTTCCCTGAAGGCTTTTTATGAGTTTGCTATCTCAGTCCACCTTTTATCATTCTGCTGCCAGCACTGAGGTTCCTTCTGCTACTTTTGGGTTTTATTGGACTTTTAAAATCAGCCTCAGGAACTCTGAAACTGTGCTGAAAGGCTTGAGGTTTCATACATGAACATGTTTCAAGTGTGCTTTATTCAATGTGTTTTCAGGGTTTTTTTTTTCGAAATTGCTTCACAAACAAAACCAGACCTTGCTGCTTTGCCAAGATTTTCCATGAATGCCCTGTTCCAGTTTTGGAGGCATCTCTGGTTTTAACCTTGAGGTTCTCTCCTTGGCAGGAACATTAGCAGCCTGTCAGTGAGACAAAGGAAAGTCTCCTGCAGCAGGGACCGTTGTGCATAACGTATGGTGACCATTTATCACCCTGTTGGAAGCTCAGGGATCTTTTCATCTTTTTTGTGTGGGGAAATCTTTCACGTCTGATTAGATGCTTCATCCATACTAAACAGGAGATCAGAGCTTCTGTGGCTGTGACATAATTAAGAGTTTTATGGAAAACGCAGAAATAACTTTGATAAATGGAAGACCAAATGCAAATGAAAGGTCAAATAAAATGTTGGTCAGTTTACGTATCTGAAACAGAGCTGTAGATGTTCTTTAGTATCTTCTGCTCCATAATTTCTCCAAAGTCCATACTGCTTTGGACTTTGGGGGAAAAGAAGAAGAAAACAAAGAGTGCAGGGTTTTAGTGTTCTTCCTGCAGTCTGTCCTTATTGAACCCCTTTTTGTTTTCAATTCAATTCGATTTTATTTGTATAGCATGTTTAACAATGGACATTGTCATAAAACAGTTTTACAGAAATATATAAATTTAGGATATAAATTTTAAATTTATAAATTTATTCCTAATGAGTGAGCCAGAGGTGACGGTGGTGAGGAAAAACTCCCTGAGATGATATGAGGAAGAAACCTTGAGAGGAACCAGACTCAGAAGGAACCCGTCCTCATCTGGGTGACTGACCTAACCCTAGTGCGATTATAAATCATTCCCTCTATAACTGTGTGCTACACAGACAAATAGTGCAGCTGTGTAACCAGGAACTTCATCACAGTTTTCACATGAAGTCTGTTTTATTGAAGTTATGACTTGAGTGCAAAACTGCTTGTGGGAATCCTAAAGACATCGTAGTAAAACTGTTCATATCAATTGAAGTCCAAAGCCATCTTCATGGTTTTAAGTGATACCATCCACAGTAATCTCGTTGATCTTTAGGGTGTCTGTAGGCTGTTTTGACATGAAAAGCTGATCTCCTAGGCTCATGCTAGTTTGCAGGCCAGGCTTTGAAGCCTCCATGAAGAAGGGACTCTCCTAATCTGGCTCCCTTGTGAAATCCTCTCCTGTATCTGCAGACAAGTAGCAGGATGTGACTAAAGTAAAGAGCATCAGAGAGAAAGCAGAGCTGGAGATATCAGCATGGGGTTCTTCTTCACATTTCTCCTACCACTGTCCATCAATACCAGAGACATCAGGGGGCTCGGAAACATTCGTCCAACTGGAGAATGGATCAATTTGGACTTGAGGAGGAAGAACTGTGGGGGTTTACAGAGCTCAGAAAGTGACCTGGAAATGGATGTGAGGAGAGGAGAGCATATTTCATCCAGGAGGAACACTAAAAGGATATTAATGTGAAACACCAAGATTCTACACAGCCAGGATTATAGAAGAAAACTTCTGGGAGCTTCTGTGTGTTTATTCTCCAAACTGTCTCATTGCTGCATCCCGAGTGAAATCACTGAACCGAGAAATTTTTTCCTTGAAAAACAACAACAAAAATCTTCTGTCTTAATTACACACAGTCAGATCCAGACAGATGATTACCCAAATGAGAAAAGCATCAACTTGAATCGACTTGAGCCTTATCTCCTATTTCTCTTCTCTCTCTTTTCCTCCATATTGTTGAGGACAGATGAATATCGATTCCTGTAGTTGTGTCTCGTGTTACGATGTGAGCTGAACACTCTGGAGTAAACGAGAGAGCCAAACGAGGAAGAAGGAAAAAAACTAAAGAAAAACATGTCAACAGGTTTTAATCTCTATCCTAACTTTTATTTATTGATTTTTTTTCACTAATCCTCACTTGAAAATTTTAACATCTTAATAAAATTCTATCATTTTACTGATGCTGTTTATTTTCACTCTGATTCTAGGAAAAAAAATGGAAATGGCAGAAAAAACAAAAAACATTTAGTCACATAGCCTTGTGTCCTCCATTTAAAAAACTTCAGCTGTCTGAGGGAACTTTATTTATTTCATTTCTTCAATCTCCTCTTAGCAACAACAAAAGAAAATCTATTTTCCCATTTAGACTACAGAAGGCTCCATTGATTGTCTATGATTCATATGTCATGGAGGAAGTGAGGGGTCGAGGATTCAACACTGATATGGGGAATGAAGAAGAGCCAATGACAGGGACTGATAAATCAATAACAAACTCCATGACAAGACGCTTTAGAAGCTTTCAATTATTTAAAAGCTTTATTGTTATTATCTCTTGACAGCTTGTTAGAGGAGCTCGACCCCTTCAGAAAACACATTACACACTTCTCCCCGTGTCCTTCACTGACGGAGCGGGTGAACAGGAGGAAGTTCTCCAGTGAACTCCAGTTCTCCACCCTGAACACTTTGACGTAATCACAGGCGGGTCAGCCATCAGCCACGCTCTGTGCTATTTCATTTCTGCTAGAAGATAGTAACCGTGTGTGCCAGTCATGATCTTCTAAAGGTGGTTGTGTTTGTGACTTCAGAAAAACTACATTAGCAAGTCTTTGAATTTTGGTTGTAGACGTTTATTTAGCAAAGGTTTCAGTCTTTTTGAACAAGTTGTGATGAGATGTCATTTTAAAAGCGTTTTTTACCTCGAGCAGCAGCCGTGTGAGACGAGTGTTGAGTAATTTAAGAAACTCTTGCCCCATTTTCCTGTTTATTAAACCTCTGAAGCAGCGAAAACACAACTGACTACAAACATGAAGAAGTTTCCAGCTGTTGATTAACTAAACCTTTCAAAGCCTGAGTGGAAGCCGCGATTTTGAAGTATTGCGAGTTGAAAGCCGAACACGATGTTGAAGCACTTTGATGTATTGCATGGGACTGAAAGAAGATCACATCTTTACATCTTTAGCTTTGGGCCGTTTCATCACCTCTGACACTGCGCTCACAAACTTAGTAGATATTTTGTGCCAAAGTGTAATAATATTTTTGAACAAGCTCATGTTAATTCCTGAGTACACGCTGATCTGTAGAGTTCACGCCAGAGGAGGTGGAAATTAGTGATAGACTCAAGATCAAAGACTAAAACCTGAGACACTAATGACGAAAGCAAAGAAACTTAATTCTGAGGAAAGCTGCGAGTTATCAGCAGACGTTATGAGCTAATAACAATACGGAGCAACGCAGCTACTCACAGCAGCTGCTCACAGCATGACGAACTGCTGAAAGTATTAATGAAGTTGGTGTGAAACATTTCTACAAAACAACACCACTTCTCTACCTACCTTCTAAAACTGTACACACTTCAGAGGCATGATTTTTGTGAATGTCTCACTAGTGTGTGTTTCGAGTGTGTTTGTGTCAGATAGAAAGAGTATAAAGTGTGATTGGACAGTGAGGTAGTGAAATAAGCTCCGCCTCCAGTACCACCACATCATGTCACATCATGTCAAGGCCAAGTCACAACTTTATAGGAAGTAACAGAAAATTTGTTTTTTTTTAAACCAGACATAATGAAAATAAGAGATAATGCAGTTTAGGATCGCGCTTTGTGTAACAGAAACAAATTATTGTCCTGTAGCAACAAACCGCCACTAACATCTACCAAATAAAACCCATAAACATTACCGTTATATCTTTCTAGTCTCAATCAGCCTTCTAGCTGAACTCGGTCAGGATGCACATGTTCGCATTTAAGCTGAAAAACTTCTCTCACAGGAAGTGATGTCTTACAAACCAATCAAATGCTTCCTGCGCTCTCTATCTGATTACTCTGTGTTCCTGCTGATTGGATCGGAGGCGATGTGCCTCAGACTGCACTGTTCCTCTGACACGGCATTTTATCCTCAACACCAACAACGCTCTAATTTACACACAGTTCAGTTGTTATTTATTTGCGATGACCTCAGGCTTTTCTTCCTGTTTCCTCTTAATGCTTTGAATTACTTGCCTCAACGGCAGCGATTGTTAAGCAATTTCTAGCTGTAAGAGCAGAAATCTGATTGTGTTGTGGTTTTTACAAAGAGAGCAGGGAAGGAGAAGACACGGAACGGACGACATGCAAAACGGTCTTCATGAAATCCAGAAGAGACAATGGTGATTCCAAAAATCTGAATAACAACGACGATTATTTCATAAACAGAAAAAATAAAGAAAATATGGAGAAATAGTGATAGAAACATAACAACAGACAGAGAGAGAGAAATGGGGAGAGAAAATGGCAGAATGACATAAAGGCAGAAAAAGCAGAAGGCGAGACTGAAACACTGTAGATGTGGGTGTGTTTTGTAAAATCCGCCCCCTGTTCGGCGCTTGGTCATGGACTCCCGCTGTGTTACATCACTTCACTGCAGAATTAAAATGTCTTCATATTAGTGTGGAAGAGAAAAATCAAATACCACCCACAGACGTGTGGAAATTGTGTGAAAAGTGTGACACATACACCTCCTGCTTTCTCCATCAGTTCACAGTGCTCGGATTAAAGGTCTTCACATCTGTTAGCTGGAGAGTGGAGAAATAAAGCTTTTTTTAGGTGTGTGTGTGTGTGTGTGTGTGTGTGTGTGTGTGTGTGTGTGTGTGTGTGTTCACTCTGACTGATGTGTGTCTGGTGTTAAGGAGATATCGGTGTTGTGTTTGATCTACAGCAGAGAAATTGCATGAAGGTGAGTGATTCTGTAGTGACTTGTGAATTTGGAAGAAGCTGAAAGAAATTTTAC
This sequence comes from Pangasius elongatus, assembly GCA_033441825.1. Lineage (NCBI taxonomy): Eukaryota > Metazoa > Chordata > Actinopteri > Siluriformes > Pangasiidae > Pangasius > Pangasius elongatus. The sequence continues at coordinate 26,452,622 of JAKKZN010000006.1, read as the reverse complement.
TTGCAGATGTTCTGGTGTTTAACATTTGCTTTCCTCTAAGTGAAAACGTGAAGTGTGTGTTTACTCAAACAGTGTCACAGCTGACCGTTACAAACACTTCACTGACCGGCTGGACCTGAGTGCTGATGGATTCGGAGTGTTTTAGGACATGTGTGAATGTGAATCTGAAATGTTCCTGTCTGTTCCACTGACACTGCATTTAATCTGATTATCTGGACAAGGAGCTGCTTTTTGTATTTATTAGATAAGATGATGTGTATCAAATTAATCGTGATCATTCCAAATGCATTTAAATATGTGATTAGTGTATCTGGATTTAGCTCAGTGGGATAACTGCTCGTCTCGTGTTGATCAGAAAGAGAGAATGAACATCGATCGGGATCAGTCAGTGACCGGGTCATGAGAGCGGTACAGAGGCCTGCTCAGGACATTATGCAGCTGTTTATATGCACAAAATAAAAAATGTGGAAATTATTTACTAATGTCAGTTTGAAAATATAAAATATATGAGCAATATAATCCTCTAATAATGTTTTAATACATCTCTCTCTCTCTCTCTCTCTCTCTCTCTCTCTCTCTCTCTCTCTCTCGGTCTGTGGTATAATTAGTGATTAGTGTGTATCAGTAGAGATGCGTCTAACAAGAGCTCTTCAAGGTAAAGAAAAAAACTCAGGCTGCATAAAGATCTATCTATCTATCTATCTATCTATCTATCTATCTATCTATCTATCTATCTATGCATTCTTGTTAACATGCAGCATGTCCCAGTGTGTCAGATTTTCCAGCTTAATAATAATAATAATAATAATAATAATAATAATAAAGAGCTGAAAAGATGAAGAGACAGCGTTCAGAGTCAGGGCCATTTTCCTCAAAGTAAGTGACCACAGAGTGAGAGAGAGAGACAGAGAGAGACAGAGAGATAGTGATGCTTCCACATATCAACACTATAGTTATCTAGGTCTCAAGGTGTTAATGGGTTTGGATGAGTGTAACTGCTTTAAACACCACTCGGTCTTCACTGGAGGCCGGCTTTAGAACCCGGTTCCCCTCGGAGCCGAGCTGCTGAGGACACGGGCAGTAAATCTGAGCAGCACATTCTCCCAAACACAGCACTCGGCCTTTAATCTGCAGGTCAGCTTCATCCTCTGAACCATAGCCAGTCATTCTAACTCCCTGTGTGTGTGTGTGTGTGTGTGTGTGTGTGTGTGTGTGTGTGTGTGTGTGTGTGTGTGTGCTCACAGATCTCAGTGCTTTCAGCGGGCGAGCGAGAGGGGGCGTGTCTGTCAGAGAAGGTCAGGGAGTAGTGCTGATGTGTATGCCTCCTCCCCATTCACCCGGTAAGCGCTCTGTCTCACTCTCTGTCTCACTCTCTGTCTCACTCTCTGTCCAAACTGTCTTACTCTCTGTCTCACTCTCTGTCTCACTCTCTGTCCAAACTGTCTTACTCTCTGTCTCACTCTCTGTCCAAACTGTCTTACTCTCTGTCTCACTCTCTGTCCAACCTGTCCTACTCTCTGTCACACTCTCTGTCCAACCTGTCCTACTCTCTGTCTCACTCTGTCCATCCTGTCCTACTCTCAGTCCAAACTGTCGTACTGTTGACAGCTGGATTGTGATTTATTCAATTCTATGTAAATTAGGTGTGACACAGCAACAAATTCAAATGATCTGTCTCGAGTGATTCCTCGGAGCAATCCTGCGGTGCGTATGGTCTGATGTGTCTTCAGTTCCTCACTCAGAACTTTAGTTCTGACCTGCAATTAGTCATTTACTGTTTGACACAAAAAACTTTATAACCTTAATTTCATCCTGTCGTATATGATCTATAACTAAATGTGTATAGACGCACCAGTCTGGTAATAAAATGGACTTAATTGGGATTATATGTCATGAATCTGCAAAAAAACATCCCGTAATATTGAAGTGGGGGAAAATCTATATAGTTTGCAAAATTATTTACATATATAAAACAACATAAAAGGTTGATTGCAAAAGTATTCACTCCCATTCCTGTGAAACCCCTAAATTAGCTTTGGGACAATCAGTTGCTATCAGAATTCAAGCGATTCGCTGAACAGAGTTGAGCTAAATGTAATTAAAGTGAGTTACAAGAGTCTATACTCAGTACACTTCACTTGTTTCTGAAAGAATCCAGAGTTTGCTAGAGAACATACCTAAGCACACAGCATCATGGAGACCAAGGCACGATCGAAACAAGTCTAGGACTAAGTCTGGGACAGGGAAACTATCAGTCAGAGTTTAATTATTAAAAAAATCCCAAATTTTGAACATCAAGCAGAATGACATTAAATCTGTTATAAAAAAATATGAAGAATACAACACAGGCACGACTAATGCAGACCATCTACCAAAAGTCAATAAGTGGGTAAAGAGGGGATTAGTCGTAGAAATAGTCAAGAGGACATGGATAACTCTGAACATGACGCTACCACCACCCTGCTTCACAGTGGGGAGGGTGTGCTCAGGGGGATGAGGTTATAGAGAACCAATTCAGGGCTTTCACAGCAACAGGGATGAACACGAAATAACTATGCTAACTATGTTGATTAACCCCCCCCCCCCCCAGCCCAAACACACACACACTTCAATATTATGAAATGTTTGGTTCAGATTCATGGCATAAAATCCCAGTTAAGTCCATTTCATTTCCAGGGTGTAACACTACATGCTAGGCACTGAATTCTGTTGTTTGCTGCAGAGTGATAAGGTCAGCGGTGTTCAGGTTGCACGTGAGGGTGTTAAGCGCTGATGGAGTGCTGAGGAACAGCGTTATCATTACTGGAGGACAATGAAGGGAATTAAGAAATATAGTCCTGCTGAATCCATTCTGCTTCAGCTGTGTGAGCTGTAAATTTCTGACCCTGTGCTGACACAGTTTCATCAGCGTCCCCATCTCCGAGACATGTTTATGTTTGGCAGGTCATGTGGGCGAGCCTGTCTCTCTGTGTGCAGTCCGCTTCTGCTCAGAACGTCATCCTATCATCATCAGCTGCTATTTTATTACCCTGCCACTCCCAACACTAAAGTGTGATGGATTTTCAGAGTTTGGAGGAGAATGTGTGTCACACTACCTGTGGCCTCATCACAGCACAATGCAGAGAGGTAACGCGAGACCTGGATGTAGCATCAGCAGTAACTAATATTCAACTAGAGGAGCTAGCAGGTTGGCTTGTTAACCGATCCATCGCCACCCGGGTGATAGAACACGTTTGGAGTGAAGCTTCAGCATCAGGGACTCAAATTTACCGGATCATTAGGAATGAAACAGATTCTCACACAGACAATTATCCCCCACAGCAGGGATCTCTGTTTCTGCACGAGTGTATCTCAAATGCGCCGTCTAATATTCTTCTCTAATGGATCATCACATGTGCAGCTTCTTGTTCTTCTGCTTGACCTTAAATTATCTGCAGCTCTGTTTTATCATCACTGCTATCAGGATCATCTCTACTCCACTGCTGCACATCACATGACCAAGGCTTAGAGCTGAACATCTCTCCTCCTGTGAAGGTGAAAGCTTTCAACATGATGAACGTTTTCTTCACTGCAGCACGACAGGACATGCCACGTTCGCTAGGTCACTTACTGTCCAGGCAAAAATGTCATTCTTAGAGTTAAAAGAAATATAAAGGAAAAAAAAATAAAAAAAACATTTAAAGTTTCTTTAAATATTTATTTGATGTAAATCACTGATGTGAAGATAATAAACATGAATCAATGCCCTTAATGCTACAAACTGAAAATGCCAATATTGATTTATCTTCAGACCAGAGAGAGTGTGACAGAGAGAGAGAGAGAGAGAGAGAGAGAGAGAGAGAGAGAGAGAGAGAGAGAGAGGAACTAACTGCATTTTCAATCATAATCGATATTTGTCACAAATGAATTGTTAGTCCAGTATGTAAGGAATAAAGCACTCAGTGTCATGCTGTTATTGGAAAATCAGTGGTAGGGTGGTTTAATGAAGTGGAGTTACTGCTACCACCCTGAAGATTATTTTCCTATAATGTCCCCAAGAGCTTTAACCCTTTTATACCACAGCAATTTGATAATGATTATTTATTTATTAAAGAATGACACATCATGCTTTTTATTCATTTATAGTTACCTAGTGTTGTCCATTGTACATGCCCCTGTGAATGAGCTCATTTACTCGTCAGTCCCAGGACACAGTTCGGCTTAACATGGCCTTGTTCTCAAACACAAATATGTGATTATAGTTAGCATTCTTCTTATGCATGTAGCTAGAAATTAAATTACAAACAACAGACTAATCCATCTCTCTGGCTGAGAATATAATGCATGTTTGTTTTACATCAGTAAAGTCACACTGCATCAAAGAAATCCAGGTCAAGTTTGTTCGAGTCACTTCATCCAGTTTACCTGGAGTTGCTTTGGGCATGTTGACTTCCTGTAGGAGAGGTGAGGCGAAAAACACTGCTGATTTCTCCTGCTTCATTCCTGGAGGCTGATGTTCAGCACAGTTTGGTGATTTTCCTGAAACCTGTTTGAGCTCATTAGCAGGTTCTGTAAGTGTGTGTGAGGCTGCCGTCTCATTTTGAGGTTAAGGAGACACAAATCTGATTTTCTGCCTTAATGTGACACAAGACCGATCTTTTCAAATCAGATCTGGGCCAATTTTGTATGTGATCCAACTCTGGGTGCTGTGCTAGTGGCAGCCTGTTGTAACAGCTCTGTGTAGTGTGTTTTAGTTTTTAATCTTTTCCGTAGTATAGTCTGTAGTCTCGTTTTTTAAGATAGTCATTTTAGTGGGGCTTAGTGTTGTTGTTTTAGTGTTTAATGTGATTTGTAGCTTTTCTTTGCCGCTGAACAATCACAGAACTCCCAAATGCTGAGTGCATAGTTTACACTCGGGACCAGCTGATAGCACTACATGAACCTGCTTTGTTACCCAGAGATAGGGTACAGATCCGGAGGAGCTCAGGAGGCAATGTTGGAGCAAAACAAAGAGCAACAAAATAGTGTTTTAAACCTTTCCTCCCATTAATCATCCTGGGGAACGTGCTGCCTCTGGCTAATAAAATGGATGAACTTGGAGAATTGGCAAAATACTGAAGAGAATATCGAGAATGTAGCATAATGCACCTAATGCTACCATTGCTGGCTTTCAGATGACATGGGCGGATCAGGGCACCAAACAAAGTGGTAAGAGGAAAGGTGGGCCTTGCGCTCATATACAACAGATGGTGTAATCCTGGACATATTACTGTTAAAAACATCCACAGCATCACTGCAAGGCTGCAGCCGCAACACCCCAACAAGATGTTTTATGACATCTCTGGTGACGTCAACCAGAGAGAACCCGACACTGAAATTACTCTATGTAACCTGCATGTAAACTGCTATTCGCCCACTCGGATCAGACCACAATTTGGTCATGCTCACGCCCAGCTACGCAGCTGTACATCAAATCTAGCAATAAAAAAACAGTTAAGAAACGAACTCCTGAAGTGGTGGAGACTCTGTGTGGCTGTTTGGAGACTGCAGAATGGAATGTTATCAGTGATCCACTTGGGGAGGACAGTAATGCTATGACTAACTGTGTCATAGACCATGTCAATTTCTGTGTTGAAAACAGCATTTCATCATTCTCACCAGGGAGGTTACTGCTTTCCAAACAGCAAACTACGGTACCCAGTGACCTGAAGGCAAACAAAAAGAAGAGAGTTTTAAGAGCATGATGTGGGTCCAGAGAGTCCAAAGACTCCTAAAAAAGAAACTGAAGTTGAAGATACAGCAAATAATAGTAGGGATGCGTGGAGTGGTATGAAGCTGGTCACTGGTTTTAAGAACAACAATGAGCAAACCGAGGGAAGTACAGATTGGGCCAATAACCTGAACCAGTTCTTCAACCAGTTCAACACCGGGTCTCCAGCTGTGCCTCTGCTGAACCCACCCTCCTGACCTTTAGGAGGTCAAAATCACTGCTGATGTTTTGCTGTCATTTCACTGTCATTGTCATCCAGTGGGGACAGCAACAGCAATGACTATATTCAGTGGAAAGATGAGGAAATTGGTGATTTATTAATATTTGAGAAATTAATTCAAGGTAAATTCAGCTACAAATGAATACCACTACAACAGATGGCTTACTTCAAGGAGGCAAAAGACTTGAGTTAACCTAGCAGTCCTTGCTGATCTAGCCTAGCAGTCCTGCCGGAATAATTAGGAATAATTCAAGCACAGTATGGGTGATAAGGTCACTTGGTCTCATGTAGATATTCTCAATAGCTCTTGTGTCAATGAGGAAAGCGGTTTACTACTAGGAGTGAAGTAAACAGGCTGGTAGGTTCAGTGATAAATGTTGATTTGTCTCAGTGATTAGGGCAAATGTCTTTAAGTAAAGGGTGAATTGTAATAATCAGCAGCTGTGAGACATAACATCATGGCAGTTAAGCACCCTACTTCAAACCCACACTATGATAGAATCAATACAATTCAGTGCTTCCTGTAGTGCTTTAAGAGGATGTACATTGTGTGCAGAGTGCAAGCAGGGAATCCTGGAAGACAAGCTATGACTGCATAACTAAAAGGGAGAGCCAGAAGACCCTTTTACTGCTGCACAGAAAGCTTACTTCTAGCTTCTAGAAAGCAAGTACTTCTGTCTTGTCAGAATTAAGTAGGAGGAAGTAAATAACCATCCAGTGTCTAATGTCCTTTACACATTCCACATCTTTATTAAGCTGGTGTCTGTCATCTGGCTTTGCTCAAACATACAATTCAATTCAATTCAATTCAGTTTTATTTGTATAGCGCTTTTAACAGTGGACATTGTCACAAAACAGCTTTACAGAAATAAATGGATTCACAAAAAATATATTGTAAATATTTGAATTTATCACTGTGAATTTATCCCTAATGAGTGAGCCAGTGGCGACGGCGGTCATCAGCGTAACAGTGGAAGCTAACACCATGTTTGCGAATACTTTTGGCCAGAGGTAGCATATATAGAGAAAAGAGCAGAGGGCCTAAAACAGAGCCTTGTGGAACACAAGATTTTAGTTTAGTAAGAGAAGAGAAGTCACCATTTACATTTACAAACTGATAACGATCCGTCAAATAGGACCTGAGCCAGGAGAG
>JAKKZN010000006.1:26431726-26445400 GCA_033441825.1 Pangasius elongatus | reverse complement strand
ACACAACCCTGATCAGAGGCCAGTAGTAGGTCATTTACCACTTTAACCAGCGCTGTCTCTGTGCTATGATGAGGCCTCAATCCTGACTGATGCAGTTCATGAATGTTATTCCTATGTATGAATCAGTAACTAATGACATTAAGGACAGATGTATATCACGTTACGTGTTGTTCTGTGTGAACCGTCAAGATAGACAGAACCAAATCTGAGCAAAAACTATAATTGTGCAAAGAAGCTTGTAATGTGAATGCAGCTTCAGAGAAGAGAATCTACGAACTGTGATGAATGCCAGTCCTAATGTGCTGAAGTTAGACAGCACTGATCTAAGGCACTAAATGAGTATTTTTCTCCTGCCAGACTGATTTATTTGCTGTACAATCATTGCATGAATTTCATACACCATTGGTTTCCTTTGCATATCGAGTGTTGTCAGACGTCCAGGTGCCGCTTCGTCTGGGCGGTGATTAATCTGAGAAACTGCGGCCCTTTTAAGAGATTCACATTCAATTTCTCAGACACAGGATCCAATGTCACCTGAATAAACAATGAATATTTATCTCATAAACAAAACCCCTTCGCGAGTGCCATCAACAGCGAATGCCAAGCACAATGAATCACACTGGTTTATGTGTTTGGATCTTGTGAACTCAACACGTTTTGGAGTTCAGTTATTTTCTCCAACACTCAGGAACAGAGAACTGGGGCTAGTGAAAGAATTATTGTTCGTTATTGCTCTGTGATTTCTCATCACATCAGGAGTGTTCTGAGATCTCTCCTCAGCCTGCCATTCACTCAGAGATAAATATTCATCTGGTGTTCAGGATTAAATGCCTTGTGAATACTTCTGCAGTAAACAAAGAGGAAATGCTGATAATGTTCTATAACCTTCATTCAAATTAAGAGGAACAATCAGCACAGTCACGTGCAGCGTCAAGAGATCACAGATCAGTGCGGTGTAAAAAAAGGACTGAACTTTTTTAAGATCACACTGACTTTCAGCTTTCTGGGTGTTCAAACTCAAGCACATCTCCGTTTGAGTTTCTGCATCGTGTCAGACAAATAAAAGTGAGAATAATTTCCTGTTTACATCTCAGTGATTCCAAATTATTTTCAATTACTTTGCCACATTATTTTTACAATCATTTTGCTAATGGGCCTGAACCCTCCTACAAGCTATTCCAGGAAACAGAAGACAATTTAACCTCCAAGTATATTTATGAGTCCTAAAATAAATTTCATTCAGCGCCTCACTTTCAGAACACGCCCAAATAGTAATTAACCTTACAGGCAAAACTGTAATAGCTGTAATCCATCACAACATCACTGTTTTACTATATAAAGCACCAATGGCTCTGTTTTCAAACACACACACACACACACACACACACACACACACACACACACACACACACAAGAGTAGTTTTGTTAGAGCATCACTGAGCTCCTAAGTATTTTTTTTTCTTTTCTCCTCCAGTTGATATTTTCGTGGTCAGAAATGAATACATCTGTGTTAATGTTGATGAAGCGCTGCAGCAGGAATTGTGAAATTGTTGTTACCTCCTGAAAACATCCTCTTAGTGCTAAAGAACAAAACATTAACTTCAAGAGAAATAAAAAGAGCGGCTGGTGAGGGAAAGACTGTTTATAGCTACTATTACGTAAGAGACAACAGGAACTAACTTGTTTCACTGACACTCCACAGCATTAATTGCAGCTATAAATGGATAAAAAGTATGATGTATCATTCTTTAACACAAAAAAGACATTGTAATTGTGGGCAGGTTGCTGCGATACTCCACTGAACTCGACTGTTTATTACAGTACGGTGGTCAGTAATGTCCAACGCTGCACTCAGCCCAAAAAAACAATAACAGAACCATGTGCATATAGAAATATTTTAAATGTGATTAATTAAAAATTGTAAATATTTTTGTTTAAAACATTTATTTTAAACATTTTGTATTTTACTTAAATCCTTTATTTAATTAAGTTTTATTTGTTATATTGCTATAACATGGCTCCTCTTGATTTGCGTGGCACTAGCCGGTAGAAACACCTTATCATCTCAATTTGTCTGGAATAATTTTAAATGAAGTTATATTTCAGGACACATTAGTAATGACTGAAGTGTTACAGGCCGTTGTTGTGATCAGTCAAGCAGAATGAGGCTTTATTAACTTTCTCTTCAGATTAAACACGTGCTAAATGTATTTCTAAATGATTTGTTTGTCATGTCTTCATGTTTCGTCACAGAGAGTGTGAATAACGTCGTGGCTGTAAGCTGTACACACACTGTGGGTTTTGTTTGTGTCCTGTACTTGTAGCTCTTTCACTCGTGTTTATGATATCCATGTTTACATCCTGCAGGGCTTTTTAATGTTTAATGTTTAAAAGTCAGTAAGCACTCGGACCTGAACATTTCTCTCAGGCTTGTGTTTTAATGTTACCTCAGTACAAGCAACGTAAGAACACAGTGCGCTCTGGGCTGCATTTCATTTATTTAAGAACCAGCTCGTATTTACAGTGCTGCAGACATACTCACTGAAATTAGAACATAAGAGAGACGAGAACAAAAAACAGAAGATTTAAACATTATAAACTAAAACATGACAGTCACACACTGCTAGGTTCAGGATTAAATATTTAAAAGCCTTGCTGTAATCAGAGAACCCAGAGAGTCTGTTAGAGGACAGTGAGGTTCTCCTTGAGGTGTACACATCGGTACTCATCCGTCTCACCTGCACTCTGACTGTCTATCTTTAGAGATCATCTACAGCTGGGTGTTCAACGAGTTTCCATCTTTTGTGGCTGAGGACAGCCGACGCTTCATCTCACAGCAGACGGGGAACCTGTACATCTCCAAGGTGCAGCCCTCAGACGTGGGAAGCTACATCTGCCTGGTGAAGAACATGGTGACCAACGCCCGGGTCCTGAGTCCTCCTACACCACTGACACTCAGAACAGATGGTGAGATCAAACACACACACACACACACACACACACACACACACACACACACACACACACGTACAAATATACAGCCAGCACTTTATGATTATATAGAAATCAGAAACCTTTTACCATTGTGCCATTCTACTCCAGGCCGAGTTTATGAGAAAAGTTACGGTTTAGAAAAACTACAGTGACCACAATCACACAGCGATGCTAGCACTCAGCTAGCACTCCGCTAACACTCAGCTAGCACTTCCTCATTTCTCTGTGCTCTTGAATTTTACTAATTAGTGAATATGACTATGAAACACCGCTCAAAGATTTGCTGTGCACTGAAAAAGAAAGCATGGTGCCGGACGGGATAAATATGGAAATGACATAAGCGCAGGAATCAGTAGATACTTACACTGTTTTTTGTTGCCTACAAAATGGTAACGTGGAAAAATACTGTAGCTGAGTTGATTAACATGTGAAGAAAAATCTCTGTAGATCAGCGACACTGAGTTTATTAGATCCTCTGTTTATCTAATCACACACATTTATGTAAATTGTTTAGCTGAACAAGCTCACTGGACTAGCTACAGCAACTAACGTACGCTTCACACATTCTCCAGAACCCCTGAGGAACCCGTGTTTCTGTGGATATACAGCGTGAAAGTGGAAAGCTGCTAGCGTCTTTGTCCTCGTAGTGCTCGTGTTTTTGTGGATGTCAGGACATTTGTGCTGCACAAACAGAACTCTAAAAGCTTATATACTGCATTTTAGAAATAATAAATCAAACTAAAGCTTTATCACCTTCCTTTCTCTACACATCATGTGAAACGTTTTATTACTGAAAGAAATGTGAAGTATGAAAAGCATCAGTTGAAGAAGTTGTCAGTTTTTGTGCATTTTCCTGCCTTTCTTCACAGAGACGTGCTTTATCTTTAGCTTTAGGGCTTCTGTCTCTGCTTACGATGCACTCCTGCGTGAGTGGCCACCAGGGAAATCATGTTCTAGAGCAAAATTAATCGAATCACTGGTCCTGTTCATGAACGGGCCTTGGATCTTTTTATAGTGTCCTCCCAGGGGCCAATCGAGAACCGAACTCTCACTCACGCTGAAGCTTCAGGCCGTTTTCTTCCCTGTGAATACACAGACGAGCCTCATCACCTGTGGCTCAAAGTCAGACATCGCCGTCCTCCATCTCCGTGCAGCTCATCTGAAAGAACCTTGGTGGAAAGAGACAATCACTGATGTCTGGAGGTCACTGGGGATCGTCACACACACACACACACACACACACACACACACACACACACACACACACACACCAAACTTCCTTATTGACTGCAGGATTCAAATGACCTTGTTGCATGGAACACACTGAGTGCTAAGCACATTAGCATGCTAAACCTGATTTGGGCTTCTCATTAAAAAAACGAGGGAGAGATGGAGAAGAGGAATCCAGACGGATGTGTGTGAGCCACAGGTTGGTGAAGTGCTGCTGCTAAATGTCCTTGTGTAAACAGCCTCTCAGGCAGCGTGTCAGAGAACCAGCACATGCATTTTCTTCTTTTTTTGCAAGCAGCTTCAGGAAAAGTTAGTCACCCGGAAAAACAAATGGAGCTGATGGGAATCTTTATCCGTCCTGCAGCCCTGCACATGCATTATCCTGTTGGCAGCCGTTCTGTGTGGAACCTTCGTACCATCAGCCACCTAAAAAGCTGAAAATGCTCTGTATTTCTCTCACTATAACGCTGGAGTTATTCCAGAGTTCTCCTCACTACACTGGTGGAACTAAAGGTTCCTCATGGGTTCTGTGAATTGTTCAGGGTTTCTTTCTTGGAGCTCTGTCTCTTGTAGGGTTCAACATAATAGGTTCCTCCAGAGGGACAAGCAGTGTTCTGAGTGTATTATTTATTTTTGGCATGCGGTGATGATTGGTGGACCTGGGGTCATGTGGTTTCAGAAGAAATGTAATTTGTAAGAAATCTTACAAAAATTGGTTCCTCAAGGGTTCATCAACCCTTTTTGTGAAAGCCCCGCCCTCTTCTGTTTATTGGCTCTCAGATTCACAGGAATAACGTTCACCTAGATGACCTTCTTGCAAAGTGAATTTAAATGCTACCTGAAGCTTCAGGTTTTTTGTGACCTTTTTCCTTTTTACGTTCATCATGTTCAGTCTGACGGCAGCTTCAGCGCTTAAACATCACACACGAGATGGAAAATCAGCTCCATGTTGTTGTAGCTAGGGGGCGCTATATCAGACAACACCTATAGCAAAATCTATGGTCTAATGGAACAGCGACAGGAAAAGGCAAACAAAAAGAATTAAATATGTGTTAATTCTAATAGTTTTACTCCACAGTGCTGCTGAATTCTGGATTGTGATTGGTCAGAAGACGTTGATTAATTTTCTATAACAGCATTAGTGCAGCTGCACAGGCATCGTCATTTGCATGTTTGTCCTTGATTGAGGGAGTTTTTGGGTCCAGGTGTGTCAACATTAACCACAGGCACTGACGAGCGTCCACCGCTCTGTGTTCGTTGTGTTTGTGCCACTGACAGAGAATTTATTTCTGCTGATCTCCAGCTTTGCTGCTTCTTTGTAAAAGCATCTGTGATCATTTGTTATGAGTTCACTGGATTAGTTGCTGGAACAGAGAGAAAAAAGTTTGGCTTAAAAAGGGCATCAACAACAACATTCATCTTCAGAAATGCTTACAGGCGAGGCCAGGTGTATCGCCCTCCACAGACGCCTTTCACAATTAATCCAGCTACAGCTACAACTTTTAAATTAATTAGTCTGAGCTGGAGTTCTGACTCTTGTAGCGCGGGGACACAGGAGACACAGGACACTGCAGTTTTATTTTAAATCTGCTTCTCTCCGTCAGCTGGAATGTAAATTAGCGCTACACGATTCTCTGTGCAGAGCAGCTTCTGTCCTTCCGCCTGTGAGACGATCTTAATCAGACGTCTGCACCTTGGGGTAAGTGCTGGATCTTCATCGCCCCATTGCTCCTGTCTCCTGATTTATCATCCTGCAGAAAAGTGCTGCAGAAACAACAGCGCTTCTTAAAGAATACTTCAGCTCTCGAATTCAGGAGTTTGCCTAAAACACTTGCAGCTCCTGTGATCTCCTGTCTCCTACAATCGGCTCCGATTCTTATCGGGTCATTGCGTCTGTCAGGACTGAAGTTAAGGTCAAACACGCTGCTGGCCTTCATCATCCATCACTCACTCAGGGAGAACTTTCCTCTCAGGGCTCTTACTGCTGAAACACACATAATGAACTGTTGATTTTGCAGCGAATGAAAAAAGGATTTGTTTTTAATTTCACATAATGGACCAGATTTTCTTCTTCTCCCTCTACAAATGCCAACATAATATAACATTTTCTTTAAATTGCAAAACTTTCCTTTATAAGAGGCCTTTTCTTTACTGCGGTGTTTATTAAGTCTCATCAGGATGTTAGCATCTTGCTGTAAATATTAATTATAAGATGGACCACTTCCTCAATGTCTTTTAAAATGATGCAGTCTGATTTTCACTGAATTCACATAATGTTATAAATTCAGATAAGAGAACATAAATACACTGAAAAGCTGAGTTCAGAAAGTTTACACACCTTCAGTACAAAATAAGAAAGAGAAAGAAATGTAATTTAAAGCATCAAGACATTTAAGTCGTTTTCACATTTTTGCCTTTTTCACTCTTGCTGCCTTTTGTGCCGAGAGTTTGGTGAAGTGTGAAAACTGTTTTGGAGCTCGATCCCTGGTCCTCTTGAAATCAGTGGTCTGAGGTTCACCTCCACGCGCCCGAGGAGCCGTCTGCATTGTGTGTGGAAGTTCTCGGTGCTCTGCGCTGCACACGGACTAATGTCCTGTTTCTACTTTCGTGATCCCGGGAAAAGGGTTGTCATGGTTACTGATATATAAAACCAGACTTCCACAAGACTGAAGCTCTGAAATTAGCTCAGCTTTTGTTTGTAGGTTCCTGCATGATGACTTGCCATACATCCAAAACGTGTTCTTCACCACCGTGTTGGTACCAAAGAAAAATTATAAATCTATCTATCTATCTATCTATCTATCTATCTATCCATATTCTTTAATAATAAATCATTCTGTAATTATATTTTGATATTTTATAATCAATCAGCTTTTGGATCCTCTCCGTTATAATACACACAGATAACCGCTGGGGGGTGAAAACTTTTTCCTACATGTTGAATTGTAAATGTAAAGTAAAATATCAATCCAGTTAATTTACACAATCACTGAGTTCACAGACACACTCCTCTCCCAGCGTGGCTCCAGTTTGTGCTTTACACTGAAAGTGTTCTGGATTGGTTTTAATTGTTAGAGAACAGACATAAAGCCCAGGGATGGGAAATGTTTTATTTATTTTTTCACTAGCTGATATATTTTAAAAGCTTTGAGCTGCTGATGGAGGCCTGGACTTTTATCAGATAATTATGCTGCATGGCACAACAAAAGAAAAGGAAAATTGCTTTGCATCAAACAAGCCCATTGTAATCTTAATAAATGGATAAAATTGGGATTTGAAAATAGGCATTGCGACATCCTGTTTGTTTCAGCTCAGCCAGCCGAGACGCTTTGCTATCAATGTCGGCCTCTCCACACATTAAACATGATACGTGCAGAATATAAAACAGTAAAATGTTGAAAATGGATTATACGGAGAGGCTGCTCAGGAGCTGTAAATGTGTAACAAGCAGGAGACTGAAATTGAAAAGGAGTTCAGAAAAGAAAGACTGAAGCACTTTTCATATTTCTTGTGCACGCTTTACAGGCCGCATGAGAAATTCAATTTCTTTACAATTTCTGTCTAAATCAGTCTGACGGCTGGAATAAACCGACGTCCTGTATGAAGAAAAGAACTTTACATGTTTTTAAAAACCGCAGCTTACACACGGGAGCTCCACCATGTGCTGTTCACATCAGACCACTTCGCTATTACTACTGTTATTATTATTATTATTATTATTATTGATGATAATAATAATAATAATAGTAATAAAGCTCCCCAGTGTCAGACTTTTCTCTGAATGTGAAAAGTTCTCAGTGTCCTCTGACGTTATCTCTCACAGGAAATGGACGCACATGCCTCATTAACAGAATAATTAAAAAGGAACGGAAGCAGAGCCTCAGGCGAAGACCAGAGGAAGGAAATCATCAGTGCGGACGCCGCTAGAAATTTACAATCACATGAGCGACACAAACAGAAAGACAAAATGATGGAAAAGAAGAGAGTAGAGAAGAAAAGAGGAGCGGAGAGGAGGAGAGAAGTGTCAGCTGTAATGGAGATGAATAAACTCTGATTATCAATGTGTGTGTGTGTGTGTGTGTGTGTGTGTGTGTGTGTGTGTGTGTGTGTGTTCTAGGTGTAATGGGGGAATATGAGCCCAAAATTGAGGTGCACTTTCTTCCTACAGTCCTCGCTGCTAAAGGAACGACGGTGAGACTCGAGTGTTTCGCTCTTGGAAAGTAAGTTTCTCTTTCGCCATTTCTCTCCATTTCTCTTGCCATCTCTCTCTATTTCTATCTCTCTTCATCTCTCTACTTTTCTCTCTCTCCGTCTCTGCACATTTTGCTGGTGGATACAGAAGCAGCTGATTGGTTTAAGCAGCCGTCAGTTTGTGTTCTGCTCCAGAGCCTGTGTTTGTGTTCAGTGATCATACTGTTTATAACACGACTATCCACATGAAGAAATCTTCCGAAACAAAACAGAAAGAAAACAAAATAAACGGTAAATGCTCTTTATCTCCTGCTCAGCGTAGCGTTGTTCACTTTGAACAGGATCACGGAGGCGTTTTATTTACGGTGAACACTGAAAAAATGTGAAGTTTTAAAGTCTTCATTAAAACTCGGGCTCTTGATCCAGCGGTTATTTTATTAGTAGAAAACTTAACGTTTACATTAAATGTTAAGTTTTACGTTTACACTTTGCACCGTGTACATGGTCGTGTGCGGAGGACGTGACACTGAGCTGGTGAAGCCGGACAGCAGCAGATTGCTGAATAGATGGACGGAGAGATAAAATAAGAGAGAGCAGAGAGGAGAGGTAAAGAAAAAAAAGCTCTTTACTCACCAGGCTTCACTTTTTTGCTAATGCTTTTAATCTCCATTATCCTGTTTGGCCAGAAATCCCTCAGTGACAAATGGAGACAGTCAACATGAGCCAAACGCCAGGAGGGAGAAAAGCACTCAGAGGAGTGCGCATGAAGTGCACATGATGAAGCGATGTGTGTTAAAGCCCTTATTTTAACAGCATTAAGAGTTACAGCCTGCAGCCAATCCGTGCTTTATTTTAGGGCTTTTTTTGTTAATCTTGCCGATAGTTCTCATGATGAAAACGAGTGAAATGATTAAACTCTATTTTCAAATATCTCTCTTTTTTATGCGCGGTGTTTGAGCTTTCTGAGCTTCACTTTAACCTGAAATTTATAGCCAATGAAAACAGAAGACATGATTTCTGATATTTAACAGATATGAGTTCATAAGAAACATGTCCATGGATCTGTGCTAATATAATCATAAACCCTGAGAGGAGATGTTTCTTTTCCATTCCGTTCTGTTTTCATTCTTTCCAATACTGTAGTTTTTCAGTTTTACTGTGTGACTTACATCAAAATCTCTATAGCAATCTGAAAGGTCCGAAAAATATATTCTGCGCTTGTGTGGAATCTGTTTATCAAATCCCATGGTTTTTTTCTGAAATGTAAAATTGATCAATTATTTTGTATAAAAGAGCACAGCTTCTGATTCCGAGCCTGAATCCCGTCATCGTCCCTCAGTGTGTTTGTTATTTTCTCTGAATTGAGGATCTACATGACTTTAAAACCAAACAGCATCTGACTCCACTGCTGTAAGATCACCATCACTGTTTACAACGTGCTTTACAACTAATCATCCACATTACAGCCATTACAATCATCTTTATTTATATCTGTAGCTATTGTTTGTCATTCACCTCTTTTTCTTATAATATGTCACTTTGGACTTTAAACAAGTTTCGGCAGAGAAAAGAGTGAGAACGTTTCCCCTGACCTGCGTTCCTCCAAATGAAAGATTTAGCAGTGTGTTATCTCAGTGTTAGCTCAGTGTTATCTCAGTGTTATCTCAGTGTTAGCTCAGTGTTAGCTCAGTGTTATCTCAGTGGTAGCTCAGTGGTTAAGATGTTGGGCTGCTGATCAGATGGTCATGAGATCAAACCCCAGCACCACCAGGCTGCCACTGGGCCCTGGAGCAAGGCCTTCAGCTGCGTCAATGAAAGTCACTCTGGATAAAGGTGTCTGTTGTACATGTAAACGCATTTTATTATCAGTCTTAACTGTGGTCAGTTTTCACCCTGAAATGTCGCAGGTGTGGAATCGGCTTTTATTGCTGCATTTCTGTCAACTGCTTTAAAAAGCTGAAGCAGTGACATTATACACCTTTTAAACACACAAGGATTCTGTTTCAGGTTGTACCACAAGGTCCTGTTCCACTATTATTCTCCATAATCAGCTCTCACTGCTACACCAATGATGTAAATGTATGACCAAAAGTATGTGCACCCCTGACCAGCACACCCATATGTGCTTGTTGAACATCTCATTCCAGATTTATTCCCTGTGTGTGCTGTTATAATGAGCTCCACTCTTCTGGGAAGCTTTCCACTAGATGTTGNGCATTAGTGAGGTCAGGCGCTGATGTTGGGATGTCGAGGAGGTCTGGGGTGCAGTCGGTGTTCAGTGGGGTTGAGGTGTTCCAGGAACATTATTGTCTACTCGGCTTATATAATGATCAGTTCACACCCACGCAAAATACAACATTTATTTACTTCCAGGAAAACTGCTGCAAAATCATTTCCCTTATAGACGTGTTCCCAATCACACTGAGCGCATTGGCTAATTATCTCATTTCCTCTGAGCCGTAGGTGTGTCAGGCAGACAACATTTATTTTCAAGTCCTGACTCTCAGGAACACTGAGATAACCTCCAGCTAAATAGTCTTTGTTTATAGAGGCTCTAATTTACCTGCAATCATTTAAATTCAATTAACGTTCTCATCTGACTACAGTGAAATAGTGTGATATATCTGTGGCTCTCAAGGTGAGGAGTTCTGTGAAGCTTAGCCAGGGGATCTGTGATGTTTTTATATGTATTTCAGATTTTTACAGGAAATCACAATCCATCACTGTCAAAGTTATTTTATTTATCATTGAGTTGTTATAATTATCAGCCTGTTTGACTGGTCACTCGAATTGAATGGGTTTAGCTAACTAAACCTGAATAATGTCAAATTGTACAGAACAATGACAGAAGGGTTGCGTGGTCCTTTAATCAAAAAACATATTAATAAAAATAAAAGTATGCACACTATGCCCCAAAGCACCACTACATCATTTTGAAGGATGCACATGATTCCACGACACAACAAACCACATGGAGATGAAGAGGTGTTGGGAAAATAATTACGTTAGGAGTGATCTGTAATAGGATGCGGAGAACATTTAGCTTTCTTCTCCGATGCTCACAGTTTGCAGCTGCTTCTGATTCTGTTCATTATAAAGCTGTTTACCATCTGAAATCTTCAAATATCATGATTCTGAATTTTAATAAACTCTCACCTGAGCCCACAATGAAATGTGAACACATGGTTGTAGCCAGCTGAAATCAGGTTTATCTGCTGTCCGGATGTAGTCTCATCTGGAGCTGCACCTCTCCGCGCTGACAGGATCACAGCCGGAGCACAATAACCTCCGAGCCGGAGCGTTTCCACTCGACGGATTGTGAGGAGAGCTGTTCCTTTCACCGTGTCACATGTCTCTCATTGGAAAGCTGACGAGGCGTCAGAGTGCAGCAGCACTGATGGTGTCAGATAGAGCAGTTTATCTTCACACCGTCCGGACGCTCGGATCACATCACACACAACCGCCTCACACACCGAGGCGCATGACAGTGTGGCAGTTCTCTTATCTCTACAGCCGGCTGGAAGAACCGCAGCACACGAGCCTTCGGCACCGAGGCTTCTCACTAGCAGCTCAGAAATGATCCTGAACATCAAGCTACAGGGTTTATTGTTTACTTTTCTTTATTCCTCTCTGCTGCTGACTTCTGGATTCTGACTGTCCGAAGGTGTTGATTAATTTTCTAACAGCAGCCCTGACAGTAGTGCAGCTGCAAATCACAAATTTATAATTAATAATTAATACGCTCATTCTAATACATTACCGTTTCTATAGTAACAGCTCATTTACAGTGAAAGCTCCACGTAAACAGATTAAAAAACGTGTAATCTGAATAAATGTGCATTAATGCTCACACATCGCAACCTCTGCCTCATCAGCACACACTCCTGCCTCCTGTAACACTCATGTCTCTCATTCAGCATTACTTTTTTCAACTTTACTTTTTTCCAAAAAAAATTACAATTGTTATATAAAATAAAAGCCTACAAGTAGTTTATATATAGTTTATAGAGACACGTGATCAGGGACAGAACCAATAGCAAGACATTACGCTAATATGAAACTGTGCATGATTTCTAAAGCAGCTGGACTGGTTCTGTAAAGAGCAAGATTATTATTATTATTATTATTATTATTATTATTAACCCCTGAAGCTTTAGCTCTGTAAATTAGAGGAAACATCGCATCTACACGTTTGCTCATAAATGGAGAGGATTTTATCACACTTCTGTCTCTGTGTCTCTCAATCAGCCCCGTTCCAACCATCACATGGAGGAAGATCAACGGGAACATCCCGAAAAAGGCTCGACTCCGCAAGTCTCAGGCCGTGCTGGAGATTCCCAACATCCAACTGGACGATGCAGGAAGTTATGAGTGTAAAGCGGACAACTCCCGAGGAGGAACGGCCTTCAGAGGACACGTCCAGGTGTACAGTAAGGACTGTTTATCCCGAGAGAAAGAGAGAGAAATGGGGAGAAAGAGAGAGAGAGAGATTTGTAGAACAATCACTCCTTTTAAACTTGTTTAGTTCGGATTGTAGCTCACCAAACTGAACACAATATAAATTAAAATACTCTTAGAGGTTCTAGCTTTTTAAATGGGTTCTACTGGGAACCTTTTGAAACAGGAAATCGTTTGGAAATCGTTAGTAATTATGTTAATTTGATGAATCAGAACTTTTAAGGGTTCCCCAGAGGAAGTAAAGAATATTTTGAATTCTCTTTTTGGAAAATTGCTTGGGGAACGCTTTGGATCGTTGAAGTGTGAGAGTAACTCGGATTTTAATGCTTTCTGAATTACTTGATGTTTTGGGAAGGTGGTTCCAGAGCTGCTGTCAGCTGGTTCCATTTTATTTGTGCTCCAGGTTCTCGCTGTCGGAATGTGACTGCTCTTCTCACAGGAATAAATTAAACCCATGCTATCTTACTTCTCATCCCTGTTACAGGCTTGATTGGGAATAACACGTATCCAATTAATGCACTTCTTACTTTTCTGACTAAAATAACTTTTTGTGTCCCAGATTTTCTCGCTCACTCTGAGACTCGGAGACTCTGAGATCACTCCGGTGTCAGAGAGCCGTGTTTATCAGCTGCAGTGTGCTCTCTAAGTCATGCTCACACTCAGATTAAATGTGTGTTCTGCGTTAACAGCAGTGTGAGTGTGGAGCAGAAGATCAGCGTAATGTCACGAGGATTTTTCACAACGATCCTCTCACACTCACACGGTCATGCTGCTTATCTGAGGTGTCTTCAGTTTCTCTTG
>JAKKZN010000006.1:26394226-26424226 GCA_033441825.1 Pangasius elongatus | reverse complement strand
AGAAGATTCAGATTTTATCTGGGCTGTTATGCTGTTTGTGATGTTGATGTAATTCAGTTCAGTTTTATTTATATAGCACTAACGCATCAACACAGAAATCTGGATATAATATTATATTTAATTTAAATTTATTCCTAATGAGGGAGCCTGAGGTGACGGTGGTCAGGAAAAGCTTCCTGAGATGATATGAGGAAGAACCTTGAGAGGAACCAGACTCAGAAGGATCTCATCTGGGTGTAACGGAGAGTGCGCTTATAAATAAATCCCTTCTGCTATTGTGTACTATAGAGTCATAAAGTGGTAAGTGTGTAAACAGGAACTTGAGGATGAGCATCTTTAGAGTTTAAACTTTAAGTCTCTCGTATCAAAATGAAGTTATGAACCGTGATGGAGACTTGTGTGTAAACTGCTCATAGCGATTGCAGTCTTCAGGCTGTCTGAGGAAAGACATCCACTGCCATCTTTAGGGTGTCCTGTGTGTGTTGATTGATTTGTTTATATTATTTGGAACTGTTCTGTGCTTTACAACACTGCACTTTTCATCAACTAAACACACCTAACAGCAGCTTAGCGAACTCGCTGATTATGGAGAACAGTGAAGAGTTTATAGTGAGAGTTTTTTCAGCTGTGGAGGATTTCTCAATGTTTGGAAAAGGGAATAGTGTGTGTGTGAAGACGCAAAAAACCTGCCGAAAAAAAACATTTACTGCTAATGAGCTGCTACTGTACAGCAAGACACGCCCCCTGGGGGCGGAGCATATACACTTTAGAGAACGTTTAATGGCCTGAACACAACACAAGTACAGGATGAGATATCAAAATATTTTAATTGTTTCCTGGAAGTGACAATCTATAAAAGTAAAATGAAAAAATCTCCAAAACTATTTGTTTGTATTGTTTTTCTGGACGTAATCTTGTGTTTGTGTCTATAACAATAACGGAAAAAACACAATGTTGAAACACTGAATTTCATTTCAGGGGAATTTTAGATATTTAATATGACTCTAATACACAGTGAATGCAGGATTCACAGAGTCAGTATAATGCAGTGAAGATGTACTCGGGGTGAAAACTAGCACAACTGGGACTCAGTCGTTCTTATCGTCTTCCATGAGAGATGAAGACGCTGCTTTCGTCTGTTAAAAAAGATTGTTTACACACACAAACACGTACACACACACACAAACACAATCCTATGTCTTAACTAACCAGTGCTGCACAATTTTAGTCCCTGACCCTCCAAATATTTATCACGGGTCGTGTGCCTGCGAGTGGACGGCTGAAATTATTTACCGGCTTTTTCTGCTGACACTGGAGCTGTAAAGCAGCAATTTATTCTGAGAAATAGACCCTGGGACTCGCATGCTGTTTTAAAATGGTCCAGCAAAATGGCCATACGCTCAACACACACACACACACACACACACACACACACACACACACACACACTCAGCATAAAGCAGGCGTAAAGCTGCATCTGCACGTCGTTCGCCCTTCACATGACGCCAGTCTGCTGTCAGACACACAGAGAGTCAGAGTGTGTGCAGGTCAGAGCTGTGCTTTACGAACCATACGTGCAACGGCGTGGTCAGCTGTGTGAGAGGTTTGTGTAGAGATGGTCAGATGGAGTGTGATGATGGATGTGAGGATTGTGTGTCTGTGTTTCTCAGGTAACAAGCTGATGAATGGACTCAGAGTTTATGTGGGTTGATAAATTGTGCAGCAGATACTTCCTAACTTTACAATTTATCGAGCTGATTAGAGTGGACGTCCTGGTTTTCGTTTTTTGGGGTTCGGTCAGTGTTCATTCTGCTGTGTGTCTGAAACAGAAAGGACTGTGTTAGATTAGATTAAAGAAAGCCTGCTGCAGAAATGAGCTCACTCCTGCGCCGATTTTATAAACATGACCCGAGCAGATTTGATTCATCCATCCATCAGGAAATTAAATCTTCTGAACGCTGAAGCTTAAATTCTGTTCAGTTAAATTAATCTATTGTCA
Source organism: Pangasius elongatus (assembly GCA_033441825.1). Taxonomy (NCBI): domain Eukaryota; kingdom Metazoa; phylum Chordata; class Actinopteri; order Siluriformes; family Pangasiidae; genus Pangasius; species Pangasius elongatus. The sequence goes on along the minus strand of JAKKZN010000006.1, from coordinate 26,422,227 downwards.
GGAATTTATAAAAACTCATTCCTGCACTTTATAATGTTGATTTTAACATTCATGTTGTTTATTTAGCTCCTTAACTTTAAAATTTAGTCCTGTAAAATGTTATTATTGCGCTTCGAATCAATAATAATACATTACCCTAGAGTGCTGTAGAATTGAGTATCATGTGTCGTTCTATATTAAAGACAAAAATTGAATCTTTAGTAAATTGCTGCTGTGCAAGAGGAATAAAACACTCAAACCTTAAAACTACTGTCAGCGCTGCTGATACAGAAAATCAGCACCTTCTGACCAATCAGAATCCAGAATGATTGTGATTTAAAGTGATTTTCCTGTTTGCTTCATTATTAAAGTAAACGAGTAAGAAAGCAGTGACTTCAGGAAGGTTTTCGGACATTAGAGACTAAATAAAGACGTCGATGGAGAGAGGAACAGCAGTTCGGTTTATCTCACACTCGCACATGTAGTGAGTAACAGAGCTCGATAATTAACATGGATTTCCGCTAATGTTCCGCACCGTTGTGTCCTGCACACAGAGTATTAATCCCATTAGCGGGAAAGGATGAAGCTCTTAATGTCTGAAGCCTGAAACCATAAATGTCTAAAACATGGACGAAATAAACAGCATCCTGGTTTTGTCTTGTTTCTTTGTGCTTTGCTTTTGCCTTTCGTTGCATGCACTGGATGAATACGTGCATTTTTGTTAATTCACAAAATAAAATAAGGGTCTTAATGATTTTTTGTGGTTTGGAGACATTCAGGTGAACATCTGGAAGGTAGATTTTACTCACCAGCCTCCAGAGCGACTTCACCTCTGTGTCCGCTCAGTGTGTGTTTTGTTCACTTTGTCTCTTTCGTCTGCTTTTTTTACGTTTCGTAATATTTTAGGATATTTTACGCCTTCGTCTGTCTCTGCCTCTCAGTTCTCACCACCTCATCCTGGGAGAGAGGGATAAATCCTCACCCTGTAAATATGTAAACTAAATGATATAGGATGATGTAATATGGCAGCAATAAGGCAGAGATTGAATTTTAATAAAACATTTACTCTGTGAAAAATTCATCCTCACATCTCAATGTTCAATGGAAGAAAAGAAGAGAAAACATTGAAGGTCACCTTCAGGAGCTTTCACGTCTCTTCTCTTCTCTACATGGACGAGGGTTTAGGTTTAAAGCTAAATAAATAATAATAAAATATAATAATAATAAAAAGTATTGAGTCCCTGATTAATGTCTGATATTCAGTTATATTCAGTTTATTTTCTTACACCAGGATTACATTACACCGCCTTTATTTTGGTTTATTTTCACTTTCTCTTTGTAATTATTTGTACAGAATCAATAGAAAAACAGTTTTTAAACAGTTTTAAGATTCAGGTCGCTGAACTTTACGCTTCAGCTGGAAATGAAAAAAAGTCAGAGGAAGTAAAAATGTACGATTATATAAATATGAGAATAGAGAATATATATATATATCTCACATTTCTATAAGAAAGGGCAAACTTCAGCGATGTGGCTGATTATATGTTAATGCGTGTGCTGTGATAACAGGCCTGTATTCATTAGACGTCTGTTTCACTCGCAGTGGACGATTTAAAAACAAACATCTTTTTCTAAAGAAGCTTTAACTCTGTTAACTTTAAATCTGTTGAGATAAACGAATGATCTAATCTGTATATCTGTGCTAATCCTTATCGATCTGTTCATTAGCATAGAGAATGAGCAGATAGAGCCGTTATTGACCGTTTTATCTCTAAATCACTTCCGTAAGTTAAAGCACAGCAAAACAAACCCAGTTTTTAGAGTGTTTGTGAATTTTGATGGTGATTGTGGAATCTGCTGGGAACGCTCCTTTATAGAAATTTAGGAATTTTGAAAATTTATGAAAACTCCAAGCCTCTGCATTTGAGTTTCTCCTCATCATTTACTGTCACACTTGTAAATCCATCTTCAGTAAATATTTTGGAATATTTTCCTATTTGTTTTCTTGACTTCTGCGGTTGCACTGAGTCAGAGTCACTCGATGCTGGAGAGGAGCCAGTGGAGGCAGATGAATGGATAAATTTGTCTGTTATTATTGTTGAACTCCTACATTAGTGCAGCAGGTCACGGTAACAAAAACGACTGAAATAGCACGTACACTCTTCAGCGAAATGTGGCTTGATTCTGTGAGACGCTCTGGAATGTTTTACAGAATTCATCTTCATAGATTCGTTAGAAATTTTCAGTGTTAATTTGTAAAATAAATTAATAAAACAATAGAGGAGGTTTTCTCTCAAGATCCCGTTTTTAAACGTCACTCCACGTTTGTTCCATAATAAACAAAACCTTCTTCATTTCGTCTCCTTAACGGTTTTACTTAACTTAACTTTTTTTTCTAAGTGTGTCCACTGCGATCCTGGATTTAGACATGCGTTTCTGATTTTTAACAGAATTGTGGTTCTGCGCAACAGCACGCTGCAGATCATCAACACGAGCCGTGCGGATGAGGGCAGCTACGTGTGTCGTGCTGAGAATCAGTTCGGCTCGGCCGAGATGACGAGCTCGCTGCTGGTGAAAGGTAAGTGACTCCCCTTCGCTCCTCCGTTTTCTCGGCCGCGTCTGATGGCAGCCTCATTTACTGCAGCTGATTGAGTGTGAAGTGTGTAAAGTCATGCACATCTGCTCTGTTCAAGGAGCAGAGCACAAGGGCACATCGCTCTCACACAGAGAGACGGGGAACTGTGACAGCAGTCCGAGTTTCAGCTCCGTCTCGCTGAGGCTCATTAACATCTTAGAGGAAGGAGATTAGCACACATTTCTGCTTTCAGGTCAAAAAATGACCCAGTTACACTTTTACAGCATGAAACTTGGCTCATATTATTATGTTAACATAATAATAATAATAATAATAAGAATAAGAATAAGAATAATAATATCTACTCTTTATGAATCAAGCGATGTTGCTGAATGTTGGAGAAACACACTGTGGATTTATAAAGATGAATTTAAGATGCATTGCTGTAAAGACTCCTGGGTTAAAGGAGCATCCAGCGAAATACTGTACAAAATGTGAGAAAAGGCAAATCTTGTGTTTGCTTATTTCACTTTCAGCACTTTGCATACAATAGGCTTTATAACGGAAATGTCTGATTGTCCACAGAGAAAGAGCTTACAGCAGATTTAGTGTCGAGTGGCGAGAGCAGCTGCTTTCTGGGACGATTAAATTCTCAGCATGTGAACAGGCCAGTTTGGGGAAAATCACAAACATGAAACGCTTTCAGCTGACGGGGTTTGGCTCCTGAGGCGTCCGCTGTTAGGGAGATGCGTAGGAGAGGATGTTAAGGCGTTAACACTGCTCTGTGATACGTCCTCGTCTCTTTTCTGAGATGACAGCGAGACAGTCTCGTCCTTACAGAGGCCTTGAGGGTGGACCTGAGCCCGAAGCGTGTTGAGGTGACGGTGGGGGAAAGCGTGGTGCTCAGCTGTAAGGCCACACACGACCCGTCGCTCGACATCTCCTTCCTCTGGCAGCTCAACAACCTGCCACTGGACGCACAACAGGACGACGGCCATTTTGAGTACATCAGAACAGTAAGGACTTCTCTCTGTCCACTCGCTCCACTGGAGCTGTAACGTTAATGCTAACGAAGATCTGGAGACGTAGGAGCTGATTTATACTTTAGAAGGTTTGTGTCTTCCATCACATGCGAATATGTGCTGTAGATAACAAAAAGAACAACAGATCATCTGTTATTTCATTGAGATAGAGGTACATTTAAGAAGAATTTATTTCAGAATAAAGTGTTACACCATGTTGCTGCTGAATCCTGGATTGTGATTGGTCAGAAGGTGTTGATTAGTTTTCTATAACAGCGGCTCTGACAGTAGCGCAGGTTTATCACAGGTTTATATTAATGCACTCATTCTAATACGTTATCGTTTCTATAGTAACCACTCATTCACAGAATAAAATGTAAGTATAAACAGACAAAAAGTTTAACATGCCGGTCTTTAAAAGTAAAAATCGTAATAGTTGGTAAATTGTGGTATAAGAGGAATAAAATGTGCTGTTATAGGAGAATAATCAGCTTCAGGGTGGCAGAAGTAACACTGAAGAGTTTTATTCCGTTCGTGACATCCTGAAACACCTCTCCTGCCACTGTCTGTTTTGGGGTTTTGGGTTTTGTTTTTTTATTTTACCCATAAACCCCTTCACTGCGTCGCAATACAAATAACACATGCACTGAAAAGTGTGTTACGTGCGTCTTTACAGGAGTCTAACACAGCATGTTCAGTAGCACGGGGGGCATTTACATATGGAACCTGGGAACTGCTGCACGCTCGAGACTGCTTTATAAAACAACATGAGGGAAATATTAAAAATGAAGAGATTTATATGTGAGTATTGAACAGTGAAATGCCATCTAACATGGACCAAATGAAAAGCAGCAGTAGGTAGAGGAGCCCGAGTTTGTGTTAGTCGTCTAATTTGTGGACGAAAGATTCTTTTTCTTCATCCACTAAAAATAAATTGTCACCAGTTTCATCTCAATTTCTCATCTTTGCTTTCTTGTTAGCATGTAGCACCAGAGCCTGCTCGAGCTCAAGTGAGAATCGATGGTTTAAAAGGTCAGCCAGGCCCATGTGTCACCCGAGATTAAAGACCCGGTGTGAATCATATTATCATGTTTCTCAGAGCCGCACGCATGTGACAGCGAGCCCACGGTCCTGCCTGATGGAGCACCAATGAACATCGTGCTCCTCTAAAAGTTCAGAGTCTTACGAGGAGAAATATCTCAGACATTTTTTTCCTTGAGTGGCATTTTGGTCATCACAGTGTTTCTGAGCCGTGTACAGAGGTGGAAATCTTATTTACAGAGCTGTATACTGAGGCATGTAGCCAGAGTGGTGCAGTGGCTAGCTTAGTCTTCTCNATAGGCCTCCTTTAATGGTTCTAGCTGCATAAATTCTTAAGTAAAGTCTTTAAACCCTCCACTCGTTTGTGCTTCATCATTAAGTCACTTGTGAATTTTATGGAACATAATGGAGCTGAAGAACTGGAGGGCCGTGGTTTGGATTTCAGCAGATCAAAGCACTAGAAATATACTGTAGCATATATTCATAGCACATTTAAAAAAGCTGAGCGTAGTTCATCAGCTCCATTTTTCTAAACGTGAACCAGCGCAGCCGATGCATGTAGCAGATCCTCTGTTATTCCCGATCGCATGCGTTTACGGAATTATTTAGCTGAAGCCTCATCAAGAAAGGGAAGAGTTTTATAGACCTTTACAGACTTTTTATTTCTTTTGCCTTTCTGGTCTGATTTGTGAACATGGCTTTTTGAAAATAAGAATTGCAGAATGTGTAAAGCGTGAGTGAACAGAGAAGTGTGTGTTTATTCTCCACTTCAAGGTCGAAACAGACATCTCATCTGTTTAAATATCTAAAGCCGTAACATCATCGTCACATGAAGGTCAAAACATGACCTCCAAAAATGTATTAATAGCCATAAACTAATCACTAATAACTAATTGTTGTTGATATTCAGTCACGTTAGTCGCTTATCTGAACTTTTGTAAAGAAGGAACTTTATGTCGCTATACTTCTAGGAGTTTTAGCCGCGTACCCCTGGTATAACTGCATGGTATATAATATAAAAGTATGGTGTGAGTTGTTTCGCCTGGAACACAGTTTTATTTTATGAGTGTAGCGTGACTAACACGGGTCACACAGCAGCTGCTGTGCCTCATCACGTCTCCAATCACGTTAAAAATCTCCAATGACTTTCTAACTGGCATTTATCCCTCATCAGTGTCAGGCAGGACCGATGCAGTTCAGCTTAAACTGACTCGTATCCTTTATATATCCGATTAGAGCCACTGTTCAGCCCTGATACAGGTGTTAATACCAGCACTTATCATTTCTCAGCCATGGAGCAGCCAGACACATTGCTGATTGGGTTCTGGGCTGTAAAAAAATGGTCAGTGGGACACTTTTGGAAATTGCATTGTGGCAGAAATTACATTTTGATGATGAACAGCACAAAGAACAAAGGAGCAAATCTTGGCTTGTCAGTATGTATTGAACTGTGAATTTCATTTTTAATTTCTGATATTCTCCAGTGTTTAGGTCAGGAACTGCTGAATGGAAAGTTTTCTACAAGTTTAATTGAACTTCGATGATGCAATGAGTGCATTAGGATTTGTAATGTACACTCAGTTAACAGAGAACATTCAATAATCTGCACCAAAATACTATTCCTGCAACCTTCTGAAAACTCCTGCTCTTATAATGACTTCCTTCTTTATATGTTTAGATACAAACATTATGGAAACATTAGTGTTAATGCTCCTAAAGACAGTGTTTCAGCAACTTTTTTGTAAAAGTGTTATGTAAGACATTTAACCTAAAATAGTTAAATGGACAGATTTGCCTCCTTAGCCATAACCTTAAATACAGTAAATACAAATATAATGTATGTTTGAATTTTAGATTTTTATACTTTTATACTTATAATTTTGTTTTTTATGTTTTTGCTTTGTTATTTTTAGGTTAGGTTGTGATTGCCAAGACAAATTTCCACTTTGTGTACAATAGAAATAACTAACTAACTAAATAAAAAGGAATAAACAGCTCTCAGGGCGTCGTGGTGGTCGTGTTGTGTTGTGAGTGTGGGTTTCCTCTGAGTTCTCCAGTTTCCTCCAACTTCCTATAAACATGCTAGCAGGTGGACTAGCTAAACTAAATTACCCCCCAAGTGTGAATGAGTGTGTGATGAACTGACGTTCCATCCTGGATGTATTTGTACATCAAGCGCGGTGTTCCCGGGATAGACTCCGGATCCACCGTGGCCCTGAGCAGGATAAAGCGCTTCCGGAAGGTGATAGAAGCCACCCTGATTTTTTAGTCAATCTTGGATTTTTTCTTTGCTAGCATCAGCTCAGACGTACACCCAGCTTCTGATTGATATGCTGTAATTTTAATGAGTCCCGGTGCTAAACAGCTGCCTTGGGACATTAAATTACACAGAGTTTCATCTTCATTTCCACACAGCGGAGTCAGGGGAGAGTAATAGTGCAATCAGAGTGGGAATCCTGTAGCGAGGCCCGATCCAGGCAGTAAAATCAGCTCGTTCCTCAGGTGGCAGGAAGGTCTTTTGTCTCTTTGTGTAAGTGTGTCTTCATCCTGTTCTTCCTCTATGCAGCAGTCTTCCACGATGGATCTGATGATCAGAAACATTCTCCTGAAGCATGCTGGGAAATATGGCTGCCGGGTTCAGACGAGGGCTGACATGGTCCTAGCCGAAGCTGAGCTGCTCGTCAGAGGTGAGCTTGTTATCTGGAACAAGATCTCCATGTGCTAAAGGCTTAAGGCTAAATACTTAGCACTTGAAAGCAACAGGAGCAGCAGAGAAGCTGCGTGAGGCGACTCGAGCCTGGAGCAAATGCACAGCGATGATTAATAAACAATAACAGCTGGCACTGCTCGACACGTTCTGCGCAGTGTGTAGGAGACGAGAGCGTATCATCAGCGCCAGTGCACGGTGATTATAGTGCTTTTATTAGCACCGCTTCTTAAAGAACACTGAATTAAAAAACAAGCATGGATTCACAGCACTAATTACTTGTCTATCAGAACTTTGTGTTTTGCCAACCTCTTATCTAATTTATTACATTAACGCTGCTAATTAGCGTCTTTCACAGTCAGACGGGTATGGAACGCATTGTGCGGTGGATGTAGGTGTTTTTCCGGCGTTATCACGTCTAATACACAGGATATTAATTTTGTGCACACTCTGATGACAGAACTGTAATCGTGCGTGATGTTGAGCTGCTCGTAACCTCACGCTCGTGTACTGGCTCTGTTTCTTTTCATTCACAGCCTGCCAGGTGTTACATGAACTAAAAGCATTCAAAATTTATCTCAGTGTTCTGTGAGCATGTGCTCATTATGTCTTTGTTTATGTGCAAACATTTTATTTAACTTTTTCACTCTTTTACGCTGCAAGCGCAGGTGGATTCCTCCCCCAGGTTTTTAAAATAAAAAACAAAGCCATAATTATGTCGAGCTCCAGATGTATGTAAGCGGTTTATTCCTCCATAACCACGATTCCTGCTTCCTGAAGGATCAGACAGTAAAGCCCCTTTTCACAGCTTTTATGCCTAAAATATAAGCTCTCGCTCCCATGCACGAAGGCAATGCGTGAGGAATATTAATGTGCACGCATGCAAATGCTCCTTCAGCTCAATGCTTTAATGCGCCTGTCTCAGAATATATCTGTTACACTGGGCGCAGATGATGTCAGATTCTCACTCATGGCTCTTTTTCCCCTGAGACGGTGTGGGGTTTGTTTTGCGACATTTACAGATTAAAAGTCTGAGGTAAACATGTGCTTTACACAGAATAAAGAGCTGGATATAATCACGGCTAACACAGCTGGGAGAGAGAGAGAGAGAGAGAGAGAGAGAGAGAGAGAGAGAGCTTTGTGATCTTTGTGTTATGAATGAGCGTGGAGTTTCTGGCGAGTGATTGTGTTATTCTGAAACCTGCTGTAGTCTCCATGCACTTGTTTTTTTGTCTTTTGTTTACTCAGATATTGCAGCTTGGTAATGAAATCCATCCACATGTTCACCGCTTCTCATCCTACATGCGTGTTTGTGCATATCACATCTGCAAAGATAAACCTTAACATCAATAAAATATAACATAATAATAAAAATAATAAGTAAAGGATAAAACATGATGAGGCAAGGTGTTAAAATAGCATTAATCAGTCAGGTGAAGAGTTACAGTGACCTCACTGAAGTTGATTACTTTCCTAGAACAGCACGTCCCCAATTGTTCTGTTCCTTTTAGACCACAGCAATTTACCAAATATTACAATTTTTATTTATTAAAAAATGACCCATACTTTTGTCCATTTATAGTTACATTTAACGCTGTGGAGTGTCAGTGAGACAAGTCCGTTCCTGTTGTTACTTACGTTATAGCAGCTATAAACTGTCGTTCCCTCACCAGCTGCTCTTTTTTTCTCCATAAACCTTCATTATATCAATAATTATGTTTCTCTTTGCTAAATAACATGTTTTTAATCAGTTTGTTATTAGGCTGAGCTCATGTGGAGTGTGCACTCTACAAGTGCCTGTGAAGGATCTGTTCAAAATAAGAAAAAGGAAGAATTCGAGCAGGAACAGGATTTTCAAGGAATTTTGCACAGACACGTTTTGATGTGTGGGATCGATCTGGTCATGTTGTTTTTGTGATTGTGTTTGTGTCAAGGTCCCCCAGGACCTCCTGGAGTGGTGATCGTGGAGGAGATCACAGACACAACAGCCACATTGTCCTGGAGTCATGGTGCAGACAATCACAGTCCCATCAGCACCTACAACCTGCAGGCTCGCAGCCCCTTCTCCTTGGGCTGGCAGACAGTCAGGACAGGTAATCAATATGGAGACAAACGTCTGTGTGTGTATGGGTGTGTTTACCTTCTGAAACTGAGATGAGCGCTTGTGGAGAAGTGATAACTGTAACTGTTGTGAATTCTGCATTAGGAAAGGCATTACTATATACTCATAATGTTCCTGTTCTAACCTCCAGCATACACTGATCTTAATGAGCTCCAATATTCTCTAATTACTCACCACTGGCTCTCAGAATACCACTGCTGATCCTCAGTCAGCTTTTCTCCTGTTCCCTCTGCACAGATGTGAAACAGGAGCTCAGTGGCCTTCTGTTAAATGTCTGTTGTGCTTGGAGTAAATGTCATTGGTTTAAATCATATGCCAAATTAACTCCTGTGTTATTATTAAATTAACCTTCCTGCTCCTCTGAAGTTATAACAATCGCTTATTTTTAGAGTAATTTGGGACATAATAGAGTCCTCCAACATGTCTTTTTAATCAGCCAGTGAGGAGTTAAATCGCTTTATTTCATGTACCCGAATGCTAAAACCTCTTCTAAACGTTAAAGTAGCTTTATAAGTACCTTTTTTTCCACTTATTCAATCTGTTCAAATCACAGCTAACAGATAAAGAGAACTGCTGGAGTGGTGTGTAATGGTGTGTGTGTGTGTGTGTGTGTGTGTGTGTGTGTGTGTGTGTGTGTGTGTGTGTGTGGCTGGATGAATCACTTCATTTCTTCATTGTGTGTGTGTGTGTGTGTGTGTGTGTGTTTGGAGATGAGATGAACTGAGTGAATCCTGAGCACTGAGTGAGAAATTAGCGAGAGGAGGGAAAATGGGGCTTCGTCATTGTTCGCTCTCCTGCAAACATTGTTATCGGCTCATGTTTGAGAGGACGAGGGTTGAGAGGAGCCTCACTTTAAAGTGCATTAGTTGATGAAAGCCTGCAGACCCTCTATATAGAGATATGAGAGGGAGAAAGTGGTATTTAGGTGTGAATATGTCCGTGTGGTAATCGTACCAGTAGTAGTGGTGTGTATTTAGAGGAATGTTCTCACTCTGTTCATGCTTCTATTTCTGGTTTATAGTGTTCTCATGAAGGCTTAGATTTTCACTTGGGCGGTTTAGGGCGGTTTTGTGAAACAGGATAACTGGAACTAAGAATTAGGTTTCGTAGCTTGTAATCCAGGTGCCGCAAGGGCCAGATGGACTGAGTCCATGGAGAGAGGAAGAGTGGACCGTTATTGGAGGCCATGGCCGGAGGGGTTTGCTCTGTAATGCAAGGACAGTGTGGGATCACGCTGTTTGGAGGAAAGGCTGCGAATCGACAGCCACTGGGAGGTGAGGCTGGGTAAACACTGAGAAGACCACAAAAACTTCGGTTAAAGCATGTTGGAGAGGAATATTTGTGGGATTATGTTTGTTGACTTTAAAAAGGTTGTCTCTAAATGCTCCAAACTGGGTTTCAGTGTTCTCCGACTGGATCAGTCAGTGCTGAGAGTTTGGTATTACAGGTTACAGCTGCTCAGACAGCCGAAACAAGCAAAACAAGGGTTCTTGGTGCAGTGATGGCGCAGTGGCACTTAAGTCCAGTAGACCAATTAGGCTGGAGCAGTGGTACCTGAGTCCAATTAGGCTGGAGCAGTGGTACCTGAGACCTTTCTGGTGGTTTGCATGGAGATATGAAAGAGGTTGAGTGCAGTTATCGGTTCTGCATGGTCTCAACTCTGTACAACTGCAACCAAACAATAGCATCCATTGCTGATTGCAGATTCTGTAGCACATGGATATCAGAGTCACTTGTGAAGTGGAGGAGGAGGAAAACAGGAAGCAGGAGACATGAAGACTCTGACAGGTGTCTGTCTGTTGGAGAGAAAAAGAGCAGAAGCTGTAATGACAAGTGACAAGAAGTATGTTGTGATTTACAATGTCAAAAGTAACACTGATATCAAGAAGAATATGAATGTTGTTATGCTTCTCTTTTTCTAAAATAGGAGGATATTGATCATTCAAGAGTGCAGACTTGGCAGCATGCGGTTTCACTGAATCCTGTGGGAAGCACCAACTGTTTGTTTTGGCCAGGATAATTTTTCATTGTGTATTATGGCAGCATCAAGGCCAGAATTTGGAATAACTGGCATAATGGTAGAGATTCTGGCTTTTTTGCTTACATAGCCTATAACAAGTGAGATGTTTATAGCTGAGACAGATATCTCTCAGAGGTGTGGTGCGGAGTCGAGCTGACAGGAGGCTGAATTTGATTTAGCAGTGAGTTCTAAGATAGAAACAGGAACAGCTGGGAGAAAATACATCACAAATTTGTCAGAGATGTAACTGAAGGGTGTCTTGGCACTGATAAGGAGTTGGGTTGGTAGGGAAGTGTGCAGTGATATTATTAGTCTTGTCATGTAAAAATTAAGAAATGTATCCCATTGCTCAGCAGAGAGGCACTGCAGCTGTTGGCTGATGGAGGAGGTTTTCTTTATTATTATGAAAGGAAGTACTGGGTCTACAGGAACACTCCCCAATAACAGAAGAGAAGAAAAGTGAGCGATATTTAGTGGCAGTAAAGCCAGTTGTCTTATACAGAAGATCCAGATATAAAACTTTGGCCTTTGAACTCTGATCCCAAAGATAATTACCAGAAAGCACTAGTACAGACTTTACTGGAGCAAGATCATTAGAACATGTCAGAGAGGGTGAAGAACACTGAAGAGAGGTATAAGAGAAAAAGCAAGGCAGATGAAGACTGGGGTCTATAGCATGATCAGAAATCTCCTCTAGAGAGTGTGTGTGGCCCTGAATAAAAGAAGAGAAATGAACACTGCTGAAAAAGTAAACAAAAAGCTAGTGTCAGCGTATCATGCAGGAAATTATCAAACGATGGTGAAAACCAGCTACCCTGAGTGCTGTACGATCTTTAAAACATATAAATATATACAATAACTTAAAGATAAAGAGATAGTCCATCAGTTTTCCCACCAGGTTTAGATATCTGAGTGAATACAGCAGGGTGTGATGTTGAGGCTACTGAGTTTCAGTAAACTGGAGTATGTCAAGGTTTCTCTGGCTAATAAAGTAACTGAGGACGGTTGCGTTGTTTGTGAGAGATTGATCTAGCTGTGCTGACTGACGTTGTTATATCAGAATGGGGTTCCAAAAACTGGTAGGTCTTTCTCCTCTGGATCCTCATTTACATGAGCACACATACAGAGGAGAACATTCAAAACTTAATAATCGATAGTGCTGAATGTGAACAGCCAATTAAATTTTAATCTTCTTCTGTCTCAGCCAGAATCGACTCATTGTCTCCTTCTCTTCGTGAGTGTGTTTGGGAGTTGGAATATTTCTGAGCACAGTGCTTTGTGTTTTTTCACAGATCCAGACCCAGTGACGGGAGATATGGAGTCTGCCATGGCAGTGGAGCTCAACCCCTGGGTGGAGTACGAGTTCCGGGTTGTGGCCACCAATGCCATTGGTACCGGTGACCCCAGTGCACCATCCAGGCCGGTCCGAACCAAAGAAGCAGGTGCCTGTCACCTCACTACTCACATTCAATAGAGATACAAACACATGAGCTGGTATTTTATAGCAACAAAACCTTTAAACAGCTACAGTGATGGCTGTCTTCATCTTTTAATCAGATAATTTGATCAGTGTATTGTCATGTCTTACTTAAATAAATAAAAAAAACGAGCAGGTATGTGTGGACTGTTCCTGTTGGCAGTCTGCTCATGTCCTGCACCGATGTTCTCACTGCCCTGGAGCCGTATTCAGAGGGAATCTTCCTCAAGCTCAGAGTCGCCTTCTGCAGCTGCTTAAGTGCCTTATTCACATAATTATCATCACTTGCACTTATCCAGCATATCCTATTAGTCTGAATTTAATTTTTTTTTTTATAACGTGCTTAATGAAGCAACAAAATACTAAACCGTGAAAGCGTAATGTAATTAATGTCAGTGTTTGTGTGAATTTGATGCTCTCTGATTAAGATGCGTCTTCTCTATGTGGACTTTACAGGGACGATATAATTAGTGAATTAATTAATAATGTTATATTCATGTATTTAATATTGGTTTCAAATGATATTTCAGAGTATATTTACGGACAAAACATAAATTTCAGTGTGACATATTGTGGTTACATCAAACTGTCCGGCAGCGGCGCTGGACTTAACGCTGCTCCTCACTCGAGCCGATATCACGCGAGAAAAGGGTCAGAATCATACAGAACTCAGACACGCCTCTTTTTTAGACCGAGTCCGCCCGCACGTGCATAATGCTCACGTAACTTCTGAGTAGCGCTTACTTCTGTAGCTACTTCTGAGGTCTGAAGTGCACAATTTCAGTATGAAATCCTCCGTGTGCCTTTAACTCTACTCTGAACACGGCCCAGAGTCACGCTTCTGTTTTTTTTCATACATATCGCACTAATGCACGAGCATCACACTCACAGTGTCCAGCCTGTTTACTGGCTTTACCACGGATATAAATGCAGAGAGCAGACTCATCTGACCCAAATAACAAATTCTCTTTCAAAGTCACATCCCTTCTTCCACGATCGATCAGATGGTCCTGCTGACTATCACTAATTGTCCCGTGTAGTACGCCTGTCTATAAGCATCTTGTTTTTTCCTTTAATTTGTCAGAGATCGACAGTTATATACTTATCTGTAGGGTAATGGCAGGATAAGCACATACATGAATTTTAACAGGTCTGGTATTTGGTAGCTAGGTGCTCACACCCACAGGCAAAACATCATCAGAATAATACATTTATGGAGAACTAAAAGCCCCGTCTAACCTCAGTGTGGATGAGTACACACTTCCACCTGCTGCACTCACTGCATGCGGATTCAAACCCCGAAAACAGATGACATTTAGCAGAGCTGTAGTGGCTCCAATCCATATTTGTAGCACAGACTGCAGTAAAGCCAAGATCACTTATCCTGATCCCCGTATGTTATTGCTTTCTGTCCTGCATTTCTGAAGGTCCGCAGATTTCGCTATCCTCGTTGTGTTCACAGATTGTCTGGGAGGAAGAACATTTGTTTAACACACGAGCTGCAAATCAGAGATTCAGTGTCGTGTCACTTGAGTCATTTTTCTGCGTGTCCTGTGAGTCCCAGACCTCATAATGAGTCAAATGAGTAAAAGCAAGTTGTCCATGTAAATAATGTGAAAGCTGTTTGCCCTCTAGTAACATCGCTGTATCTTTATGTACCGTGAAACTTTTGCTGCTCGCTCAGATCTAAAGTGAAGGATTTGTTGAGTCATGCTGCAGATTTATGCTTTTCTCTTGTTCTTGTCAGTTCCATCAGTTGCTCCAGCCAACGTGAGTGGAGGGAACGGCCGCAGGCACGAGCTCGTCATATCCTGGGAGGTAAGCCTGTCGAGAGCTCACGCTATGCTAATGAACGTAGCATAAAAGGCTCACCGCTCCTGTCCAAATGAGTTCATGCTGTTAATTGACTTCAGCGTTTAGAACCGAAGCCAGATGTAATTGCTGCTTTTCCAGAGTTTGTCTCATTGCAGCAAATTATTCAGAGTGGCCTGGAACGGATTTATGTTCCCCCTGAACTCAAAATCACGATGTTTAAATGATGAGCTCCACTCTGAAAGCTGGTTCTAATTATATAGATTTATGTTTGGGTCAAATTTGTTAACACTGCTGTACAATTACATTTTTCTGGTTTGAACACAGACTTTCTCAGTGCTGCTGTATAAAACTGATTCAGGAGATGTCACAAAATAAACTCCACAGCTTCGGACCAATCATGTCTTAGATTAGATATTGTGTCTGCTAACGAATGCAGCTAATTTTAGATCAGGAGTTGGTGGTTGCCATAGTAACAGTGAAATATATTCTGCTGTGAAATAAATCAGAGAGAAAATGAGGACCTAAATCCAGACAGCTAACTAACAGGTAGATAATGAGATGGCTAAGTTAGCTAATGCTAGTTATATTAGTCTGTTAGAGATGCGAGGAGAACACGCAGACGCTGATTAATATATTTGTGCCTGTTTAAGGTGTAGAGATGTTCTGAGTCCATTGTAGTCATTACTTAGGGCATTACGAAACATATAAAATGATATATTATTCTATTCTATTTTAATGGTTTAAAATGGTTTAAAAAGATAAGTATGTTTGTTTGTTGTAGTATTACAGACTGAAGAACTCGGATCAGTGCATCAAGCAGAGGTTTATAAATAAGACTATTTTAACTACATCTGATGCAGCTGTTACAAATACGAACCAACTTTTTACACCTTTTAGCCTCTTCTTCCATACATCATGTAGCTTTATGATGAGTATATAACACCAATTCTTAGTAGTAAAGACTTTAAGTGTGAAACACATCAGTGATGATGTCCTGACTTGGTTTTGTCTTTGACTCGGCTCCGAAGCTGTGGGAGAAACTGAATAAATGAGAACTTTGGTCTCAGATGAGGGCCATACGCCATAATTAACCTTAAGCTCTGAAAGCGTTTTCCCTGTAAACACAGGCCTGCGTTTGGAACATCTGCTTGCAGTCTCACCCTTTACAATTTCTGGACAAAATTTAATCAATCTCCCACCGTGTTAAGAGGATATTAGGATGAAATGTTCCTCAGTTGAGAGAGCACCTTTGGCAGCGGGCATCGCAGTGGGAATCTCAGCGTGCACACTAATGCATTAAAAATGAACAAAGCTGGAGGATCTCAAATGAGGGCAGTTAAAAGTGCGATTAACCAGGGAGGAGGAACAGATGTGGTCTGTAAGTGATGGCTGTTCTTGCAGTTAATAAGTACGCTGGCTACAACTGTCACCATCCAAATAACCTTCATGTGAAGGGAACAGTGCCTCAGTGAGAGATTACTGGAGCTCGATCCAGATGGAGAGGGACGCTCTAATACTGCACCAACTCTTAGTGTTTATAATTCCTTTCGAAATGTATTACCATAAGTTCAACATAATCATTATTTTAATCTCTCAGTTCAATTACAATAAAGCGTCTCCCTGGCTTTCACAGAGAACATGGCTCGGTGTTGCTGGAGTGGCTCCACGGGTGTGTTTTCTGCACAAACACGTCGATTATAAAGTCACTTCAGTGCTGAATTCCGTCAGAGTTTTGATTATGAATCCATGAGCCCATGCTGTTGTGTGCATCGGTGTGAGTTCAGCATGGGAGCTACACTGAACAAACTTAAGGGACTGCCATGAGATGCTTTGTAAAGACCCAATGAAAATTCATGAGACTCCCACTTCAGTTTAATTCAGTTTTATTTATATAGCTCCGGCCTCCATGAAGCGCTTCACCCCGAAGGTCTTCTCCAACAATACCCCGTCCTCTGCAGGCCATCAGGAGCAGATCTGGGCCAAACGTGGCATTTCTAAATGGCATTTCTAGTCTGTGGCATTTGGAAGTCATTTAGCAAAACAGTTTCTGTGTTAATGAATTCATGCTGGATGAGGGTTAGGTTTGGAGATCAATAAATTAACAAATCAGCCTGGTTTAGGAGACACACTAACACTCTACAGCTCTACATAAAGCTGATTAACTTTAGATTCGAACAGAGGGTTGAACTCAGACCTTTTCCTCACATATGCTGATTTAAACTAGAACAGTCCAGAGTACAGAAATATAACATAAGGAATAAAAACACATCATGATGCACTGTTACAGTAAAATACTGAGTGAAGTCACTGCTCCCACTCTGCAGTCCTGCAGTTCACATCCCCTCGTGTTTTATTCCTCTCATACCACAGCAATTTCGCAACAATTACAATTTATATTTATTAAAGAGTAACACATCATACTTTTATCCATTTGTAGTTACAGTTATGTCAGTAAAATGAGTGAGTTCCTGTTCTCGCTTACGTTATAGCAGCTATAAACAGTCGTTCCCTCACCAGCCGCTCTTTATTCTCTCTCTTTAAGTTAATGAGTCAAAAACCAATCGCAGCTCGTTACGCACGTTACTGAGAAACCGCAAAGCAGCGTAAACTCCTCTGTCCTGAAGACTTACAGTTACAGCTTCACCTCTGACTGTTACAGAGCGCTGACACTGGAGACTCCTTCCATACATGTTACATAAACACATCTCTCCTCACAGAAAACTCCACCATTTCAGTTTTTAATCTGTTTATGTGGAGCTGTACAGGTTGTTGTGAATGAGCTGTTACTATACACTTTTTAAAGCAGCACTTTACCTGGAATGTGGGAAGTGTTTTTGAAATGGAGATGTGATTTTTTTTAGATCAGACCTAATCGAAGAGGCAGATGTGTGTTAAGTGATTAGGTACAACGTGGTTAGGCTACGAAAGCTAATGTAGTGCGAATATTATAACAAAGTGTTGGTTGTCAATGTACATGAATATAACAAGGAAAAAAGCAAACAGGTTTTAAATGAAAGCCGACTTTAAGGTGTTTCCCAGTAATAGCAGAGGAAAGGAACACGTGATGGTGTTTATTACAGCAGCAGCTGACCTTCAATCATGCAGAGTTAGTTGTTTGAGACGAGGTTCTTCTTATTAAACAGGATAAATGGCTAAACAGACCCATCAAGTGCACCTCATTAAAGTGTGCACAGAGAGTGAGAATGCACCATTAGGAAAACCCCCCGGACTTCATTCCGCTCCACGCTTCTCTCGGCTTCTCTCGGCTTCTCCGCGGCTCTTTAACTACACGTATTCATCGCCGTTCTCTGATTTCTCAGAGCTGTTTTTAAAGCGAGCAGGCGAATGTGTCAGCATGATGGAAGACGATTCATTTCGAGGAACACTGCAGCAAGTTAATTAGACAAGCCTGGTAACGTGTCCTTGTGGAGTGTAGAGTGAAGCTGCCACACACTCCGTCCCATCACTCCTCCGTGGAGCGACGGCTCATTTGGTGACAGCCTTTAGGGGCCATGATTATACTGAAGCATGTGCAAATCACACAGATTACACCATGACAGACAGCTACGCTGCCAAGCACCGAGCGGACGGCGAGCGTGAGTACAGGTGTTTGTCAGTTATTAAATTTGGCCAAGATTTAATTCTGCTAGCTCACATTTTAATTAAAATTCTACCTCCCTTAATAGATTGCATTTGGTGCTATTAAATGGCTAGCAGGTGTTAGACGGCTCCTCATGTCACCTGTTTAGGAAAAACATCGAACAAACAGTAGATCGCCTTTTAAAGGAGAAGCCTGAGAAATATGTCGGCTATTTATTTGTTTATTTGTTTGTTTGTTTGTTTGTTTGTTTGTTTGTTTGTTTATGCATTCCCTCTGCATATTATAGCAAAAAGACCACTGATTAGACACAGAAAGTGAAAACTCTTTATAATAATGTATCTACTGTGATCCAGTTTGACTGCACGGCATTGTGGGTAAAAGATCTTTCCAGCTTCCCTTTAATTCCCCATCATGACTGGAGCTCAGACGTTGCTCACAGCGCTGCCGTTTACTCACACAGCGCTTTACAGCGTGTTTAATTGATGTGTGATGTGACATTCACAACTGATTTCTTTCATTACAGCTGAAAATCTCTAGAATCCACAGGGGACTTCCTGACATTTTGATGCAAATCCATGCCATTTAGTGTGTTCCTGTCTAACAAAGGATGTTATTTAGCTCTAAAACATTGAGACTGAAACTGTTCAGCTTGTTCCTGAATAAGACGTGAACATGTTGAAAGCACAGCTTTAGTTTTTGAGGAAATGTGGAANAGGATCTGCATTGACGTGGACATGGTGGAAATGGCTGTGAACATTTCACTTATTAAGTTTGCTTTAACCTGAGCTGGACTGATCCTACAGGAAGTGAATTTTTGGGCAAATTGTGGTCTCAGATGAAAAAAATAGGGCAGGATGGTAACTCTGCTATGAAGAACAGTTTCTCTCATTCTTTCCCAATCTCTGCTGGTCTCTTATTAGCCGAGTCATTTGCTAATGTCATGTCTCTCCATCGCTGCCTGTCTACGAGCTCCAAACATATTAACAGTTCTGAGGAAATAAATAATTCACTGCCTCAGCATCCATTTTTTTCTTTTCCTCACCGGATCTTTCTTTCTTTCAGCCTGTTTCTGAAGAGTTCCAGAACGGAGATGGGTTCGGCTACATCGTGGCGTTTCGTGCCAATGGGACACGAGCGTGGAAGGAAAAGATGGTGACGTCAGCAGACTCCACCACGTATAAGTACAGGGACGAGACGTTCCCGCCTCTCACCCCATTTGAGGTGAAGGTGGGTGTGTACAACAACAAGGGAGACGGACCCTTCAGTAAAGTGGTCACTGTGTTCTCCGCAGAAGGAGGTAAGGAATTCGGAGGAGCCAACTCTTTACAACCATTTGAACGAATTCTCAGCAGCAGATATTTCTATCCTGGAGCTGTAGCTGGCTGATTGACGAACAAAAAGGTTTTCATTTCCGTTGCTGTACTAACTCGTGTCTAATGGTGTTTGCTCTGTCAGAACGCATAAAGTTCATAAACAGCTACTTTAACTGCAGTTTAACAGTCACAGGCCTCAGCGGCTCCTGGTTCTGTTCTACTGTAGTGACCTTCAAACATTCATGCGACATCGTGGACTGAAATTGCAGCACAGCAGACAATAGCGAGTATCTTAGCAACAAGCTAACCAGCTAAAGTTAGTGATAACTCTAATGTTGATGATTAGCTTCTCAGAACAGTGATTAGTACAGTCATAGCTTCTAGTAGTGTTATAGCTTTAACGGAGTACTGTGTCTGTATATGAACTGATCTAAAGCCAATACTGCTGTAAACTCAAGCAAAAGTAGAGAAGAGGAACTTTACACTGTTTACAGTGAGAGCGGCCATGTCGATGTGACGTCACTCTGTAAACGGGGAAGGAACTGGTAGTTGAGAAGACTAAGGAAAGTTAACGAGTTGAAATTGCAAATATCTTCTGTACCTTTAAACACAGAGCCGCGGGAAGCGCCGTCTGATGTGAAAGCATCTGCCATGTCCTCTTCTGAGGTCAAGATCACGTGGAAAGCACCCAGTCCTGGGCCGGGAAGACCGCAAGGATACGAGGTGAGAGACACAGAGACAGACAGAAAGAGAGAGAGAGAGAGAGAGAGACACAGAGACAGACAGAGAGAGAAAGAGAGAGACAGACAGACAGAGAGAGAGAGAGAGAGAGAGACAGAGACAGACAGAGAGAGAGAGAGAGACAGACAGAGACCGACAGAGAGAGAGAGAGAGACAGACAGACAGACAGAGAGAGAGAGAGACAGAGACAGACAGAGAGAGAGAGACAGAGACAGACAGACAGAGAGAGAGAGAGAGAGACAGACAGAGACAGACAGAGAGAGCAGTAATAAGAGTCATTTCAGTGTGTATGAATTGGTTGAATTCTTTTGTTGTGTGTTTATATATTTAGTGTGTATGTTTAACAGGATTTTTTATTGCTTGTGTGTGTGTGTGTGTGTGTGTGTGTGTGTGTGTGTGTGTGTGTGCGGTCTGAATAAAGAAAGATTATCTAATAAAAGGGAACAGCACCATTGTGTCCTCAGGAAGAGGAATCATCGCCCTTCACTGCTGCAGGATATTACACGCTCAGCTATTACGCTATTCATGCAAAATGCATGACAGTTATTTAAACTAAATGATGTAATATTCGACAACATTAGCAGACTTTTTTCTTTTTCTCATGAGCAAGTCTCTCTCTCTCTCTCTCTCTCTCTCCCTCTCCCTCTCTCTCTCTCTCTCTCTCTGAATGAATCTGGTATTCAGAGTGTTTTTCATCTTCTAACAGGTGAACTACTGGAGGGACTCGGAGCAGGAGGAGTCAGGGAAGAAAAAGAGGACGGTGGGGAACGAGACGGTGATGCTGATCTCAGGACTGGACGGGAACACGCAGTACCACATCACGGTGAAGGGCTTCAACAGCATTGGGCAGGGACCACCGAGCGCTTCCATCCGAACCAGCACCAAGAAAAACCGTGAGTACACAAAACACCACCAGCCGAGCACAGAGAACACACACCGTGTTGAGTCACGTTGAGGAGATTGTATCTAAGTGGAGCGGAAATATTTTCTGTTCTCACTACCAGTTTCTGTAACTAGCCGAGTTACGATTTTAAACGTCCCACATTTCATAGCTAATGAGCACATAGAGGGAACTTTCTCACGTCGGAAAGTTAGCAAGCGGCATTGAAACCGTGCCGCTAATCTGTAAACACCCGGAGCTGAAGCATGCCTTGTTGTTCAGGCGGCGTGTGCTGATGTTTCTGAAGGAGCTCTAATTAGAGATCACCTTCAGAATCACACATGAAGGCAAATCCTACATGCTGTATGCAAGCACCGGGAACATGAAATGCTCTGAATGTGGAGGCATCGGGCATAAAAGGCTCATCTGCCCACTGGTGCTGAGGATGAACAGGCAGGACAAAGCAGTGATCCTGAACCTGTGCATGAAACACCGTCTGCTGCGTTCCAGCCTTCACAGCTGGAGGACAGTATAGTTGAGGAAGTTGTGCTATGCTAAAGGAGAGCAATGATGCAGCAGGAGAGAATGATGGTGCTTTTGCATAAAATGCTGCTATGGCTGCAGGGAATGCTGCTGCGGTAATGAAAAGTGCTGGTGAACAATGAGAAGAACAATGATAGTTTGATAAAGGGGGAGGCTGGTGAGGCTACAGAAAACACAGCTATGATTCTGGAGAATGCTGTGGTGGTTGTGGAGAGCAGTAAAATGGCCAGGGAGAACACTCGAAGCTGATGTGGTCAGTGGAACTGTCATGGAGAATGCTGTGGTGGTTGTGGAGAATGTTGCGCTATGGAGATTGCGGGTGTAGGTAGGGAGCATGGTGCTGTGGAGGCAGCGAACAGCTCTGGCATTGCAGCTGTGAAGAAAAAGAGTACTGCAGCTGTTTCGATGTTCTCTTTACATAATTTCCTAGATGAGAGGTTGGCAAGGCTGTGGGCATCGCTGATTTTTTTCCAGACTCTGATCAATTTTTAATATCAGTATCAAAGCTAGGAAAAAGATGCTACTTTGGCAGAACTGAGCGATATCATTTACAAAAATTGGCAACAAAGCTACAGAAAGAAAACCTTTAAAAGCTAAAATGGCCAAGTCAAATGGCATGGGTTTGTCTCTTTTCTGTACAGCTGTCCTCGTCTGTTCTCTCTTTCCTCCTCTTATTCATTCTTAAAGAGAAGCTGAGAGCAGGAACGTTTAATATCAGTGGAGACAGGGACAGGAACAAACGAGTTGTAGTCAGAATTTATTAAACACAAAAACACTGATGTAGTCTTTTTACAGGAAACACATAGCTACAAAGACAATGAGACAGAATGTGATGTGGTGAGAAGATCAGCTCCGTTTTAGTCATGGGACTAAGGGACCACTTGCTGGAGTAGCAGTTTTATTTTCAGAAAGGTTAGGAGCAACTCTCACACAGAGCACTGAGCTACAGCAGGGTCGAGTTTTAATGATACAAGCAGAACTCACAGGAACAGGTTTTCTGTTTTTAAATGTTTATGCCTCAGTTGCAGACGGTGAGCGAGTGAAGATGTTTTATAAAGTAAGAAATGCACTGAAACAACATGGCAGTAACCTCACTATAATGGGTGGAGATTAGAACTGCACTGCAGACTTCAGAGCCGACAGGGATGCAGAAGAACCGCACATACAGCCCTCTGTCGTATTAGGTGGAGTTATTAAAGCATGTGGGCTTACAGATCCTTGGAGAGAAAAGAACGTGGGTTTGCAGACCATCACATGGTTACAGTAGATTTTATGTTCTCCAGCGCCACAAAGACCAGATCTTACTGTTACTTTAAAGTAAAGTGGGTAAAGAAGTTTATTCAACTACTGAATTACTGAAAATCTTAATATGCCAGACCAAGCTAGCTACCTGGATCACACGAGAAAACAAAACAAAACGCTGAACCCAGTGAAAGGCTGAACCCAGTGAAAGGCTGAACCCAGTGAAAGGCTGAACCCAGGTCTGATGCTGAAAGCCGGACTGAAGGCGGGACTCAGACCTGCAGGACTTCGGCTTTGGGGCAGGGCGAGGTTTTATGTGCTGTTGAAAATGAATCAGTAATCTTACTCTTTTAACAGAAGCTGTCTTTCCTAAATAAAATGTTTTTATACATAATAATTGTGTTTTTAAAGAAGATTGTTGTACAAATAAAGGTTTTGTTCAAAGTCACGTCTCCCTCTGTCTTTCTCTCTCCAGCTCCGAGCCTTCCACCCGCCAACGTGATGTGGATTCAGGAGGGGAACAACGTCTCCTTATCCTGGGACCCAGTGAAGGCTCTGGGCAACGAGTCAGATGTTATCGGCTATAGGGTGCGATTCACACACACACACACACACACACACACACACACACACATTTGTGTATGGTGGTGTTTGTTATTAACTAATTAATAAAATGTATTTATTTTTCAGGTGTTATTACGTCAGGAGGGGCGTGGTCACAGTCAGGTCATGAGGACGCCGAACACGGCTGCGGTTCTTACGCTACCAGAAGGAGGAACTTATATTATTGAAGTGTGTGCCATCAGTGAAGGTGGCGAGGGAGTGGCCAGCTCTCAAATCAGAGTGCTCACTTCCTCAGGTGCTTTTCCTCTTCCCTAAACACCATGTCACATGACCTCTAACCATCTTAACTTCTCACTAATGAATAAGAATGAAAAGCAGTGTAGTGTGAGTTTCCGTAAATATTTCTTCACATGGCTGAAAAGAAGATAATCTGCATTGGATAAGTAACTAATAAACACTGTGTGTTGCTATTAAGGTAAAATACTGAGTGATGGGGTGGTGTGATCTGTTTTATCCATTTATAGTTACATTTAATGTTGTGGAACGTCAGTGAAACAAGTTACAGTAGCTCATGTTGTCGCTTACGTTATAGCAGCTATAAACACTCGTTCCCTCACCAGCGTCTCTTTATTCTCTCTCTTCAAGTTAATAAGACAAAAAATAAACGCCGCTTGTTCCGCACGTTACTGAGAAACCGCAAAGAGGAAGCGTAAACTCCTCTGTCCTGAAGACGCCAGAAATCTTACAGTTACAGCTTCACCTCTGACTGTTACAGAGCGCTGACACTGGAGACTCCTTCCATACATGTTTAGTAAAGGTCTCTGTACAGAAAACCTCACCTTATCGATTACGTAATAAAGATAATGTATTAAAAGGAGTGCATTAATATAAACCTGTCATTTGCAGCTGCACTACTGTCAGAGCTGCTGTTATATTAAATTAATCAACACCTCTGACCAATCAGAATGCAGAATTTGACAGCACTGTGATGTAATTTAAATAAAAAAGTTATGTTGCTAAAGGAGAGACATAGGTCAATAACACCTCCATTTGTAGGCAGTGAAGAAAACATGAAGGTTAATTGAGTTAGTAAAGCCACAGCTGTACTTCAGCTTAATGTCTCTTTAATTAGCTTTTCTCTACACACACCTACACGGCAGAAAACCAATTAAAGCTGATGTGACAGGATAAATCTAAAGTGTACATGGACAATAGACTTAACGAGCCTTTGAGGAGGAAAAAAGACTTGTTTTTGAAATAGTTCTTGGAGTTTAACTTTCAGTAAACCATATATTTCTGAGAAAGCTCCAGTCACTCTATGTTCATATTAAGAGGTTGAAAATATAAACACACGAGGATGTGATGTCTCAGTGATCTCTCTGTTGTTCTGTAGGTGTGAGGGCGAAAAGTCAGCAGCGTTCTGTGCATAGTCTGCCATCAGGCTTCGCATGGACTCTTCTACTCCTGACGGTCCTGATGGTGCCTTCTGCCCCGTGGTGAGGCGTCTTCACCATGTGACTCTGCCCCTGTGTGGAGGGAATGGACTCTCCCTACACCATACAGACTGCCGTGTTGGCCTGAACCATCTCCAGGACGTAGGAGTTGGCCAAGTGCAAGTGCTTCTTTATTCAACCAGGAATCCATCCATTTTTTTATGCTACTGATTTCTGTTGCAGTTTTTCTTCTCATTATCAGTGTAGTATTGTGCATTGTGCATAGAAAGTCCTTATATTACACAAACTGCTGAACTTCCGTCAAATCCAGCCTTCACTGAGCGCCGGGAACACTGAGGACTGAGACTCTTCATCCGACACGTCTCCATCCCTTTAACCCATGGCTGCCTAAACGAGTGAAGCCATTAAAGCTCAGCGTAGATACGTGCATTGTTTCTTATTCACACAATTAGAAAGACAGCAAGATGGAGGACAAGAAGAAGAAAAGAAGAAACAAACAAACAAAAACAACAACAATGAATTGTTTTTATAGTGCCGAGTCTTTCCAGACTTCCTTTTTGTATATCATGTTAATTTAAAAGTGGTTTGTGTGCGTGTGTGTGTGTGTGCGTGTGTGTGTGCGTGTGTGTGTGCGTGTGTCTGTGTGCGTGTGTGTCAGAGGGTTTTCTATGTTGTGTGTTTTTGTCAGTTTCTGATGCACATGCAAGGCTGGTCGACGTGGGTGTGGTCAAGGTAGGCTAGAGGGCGGGGTTTCACCTGTAGTGCCCAAGTGCATCATTAGACAATGAGAAAGAATCTGTGATGTCATGGTGAACGCTGAAATAAATGTGACGTATATTTTTCACCGGCGTGTGCTTGCACTCTCTGTCCTGAGGAGAACGTTGTCTTTATTTTGTTGTTGATTTTTTTTTCTGTAAAGACCTACACACAGAACAGGAGCAGCTGATATAAACACTACTCCCCCGTGTAAACACACATCAGTGAAAGGTTTTATTTCTGGCTCCACATCAGATTATTTGCTGTTAAATCTTTTAAAGTGAATCATNGCCGTAATAAAAACACACAGAACGGTGTGAAGAAGCCAGAAGCGAGGCTGGGGCTGATTTCTTTCTCACCCAGACTGCAGCCAATCAGTGACAGCCGTGTCAGGTGATTACACAGAGGGACACGCCCCCAAGATCTGACCTCCACTTACACTGATATTTTTCACTCTATGATTTTCATGGTATCATTTTTATTTTTTACCAAAATGCAAAAAGACTAAACACACATTGTCCAATCAGAGTACACATTACACAAACGGACAGATGACAGAAGTGTAAGTTTAGTGTTTTTCCATTTGAAATTAAAAGCTACAGCTTTTCTGTGTGTTTTGATTAATAAAAGAAAACAATAATTAGAAATCACGAGTACAGCTGCTGATCTGTCTGCAAGAGTTTGTGTAAAAGCTTCTTCATTCTTCATGATGCTGTCGATGAGGCCTTATGATATAATGCATCGCTCATCAGAGTGGGCTAGGGGTTAGGCCAGAGCACGCTCTCCGCTGTGGCCCGGGTTCGAGTCCCGGCCAGGGAACCTACCCCAGCCCCAGCCACGCTCTCAGTGCCGGTACCAAGCCCGGAAAAATTGGGGAGGGTTGCGTCAGGAAGGGCATCCAGCGTAAAAACCGTGCCAAATCAAATATGCGGACCATTGATCCGCTGTGGCGACCCCTAACGGGAGCAGCTGAAAGAGCGCTCGTTCCCTCATCAGAGTGATGTGTTTCATTTCCCAAATGTGTCCATGTTTTATACCAAATCACAAGCCAAACACAGATGACCAATTTCATGGTCTTCCATCTCATTATTTAAAAAATGTCTGAGTTTTGTCAGATTGTAAGACTGAAATTGAAAAAGCTGATTATTCATACTGTTCTCAGGTGACTGACTGGATTCCTGGCATGTGCTTCCAATCTTTGAATCAACAAAGCCCAGGTTTTCTCTCAGTCTTATTCAGCAGCACCTGAAGTAGCCATCAGTGTGGACCGGTTTCTTCAGCCGGCTCACATGTGTCCGTCTCCGGGGACTTTCAGTCAGAATAAATTCCCTTCCAGTGTAATTAATGCCTGAGTGGAGCTGCCACGGCTTGCGCTGAGAGTACTGTTAGCGCAGTTTCTCTAAACCCCACTCGTCCCCAGAGTACGGCTGGACACTCCATTAGAACCCGCCAGCCGGCTCTGACTCACCTTCCCGGCTCTGACTCCACTTCATCCAGGGAAATGTTTATGAAGGCTTTCAGTAATCCAGGCCATATTGAAATTTCTAATAATAGCACATCAGTGTGTTTAGTAATAGGAAGTCCAAGCATCTTCCCATCATTCAGTAGAGATAAAGACATCAGTGAAATTTAGTTTATACCACTGTGTTATTCCGAGTAAATATTCAATTATTATAATGTAGATTTAAAATGTATATTTATACTCAGGCCTTAAAACACGCCAGTCATTTCAGTGTAACTGAGGTGCTGCTATGAAACCAGAAATAAATCCCCACTAGCACACAGATGCACATCACACCCTCGTCAACTTAAAGCCGAAATTCAGTCGGGAAAGTTTCAGGTAAAATCAGGCAATCGAGACGACACAGCATGACTCACTCTGCTGTAGTGATACTTCATAAACATGTCATAAGCGTAAACATGGAGCCTATACCACAAATAATGATTTCTCAGCAAGTGGAAATATTTTGAATATGAGCAAATGTATCTAATATTTCTTATTCTGAGATTATTATAAATCAAATATAAGATTATTCAGCTTGTTTTAGATGCTTTTACTCATTCCAAGCTTTATATGTTTTAATTCTATTGGCAGATAATGTTTCTTCTTCCGAGAAATAAATGCATACAATTAGCAAACTTATTTGCC
>JAKKZN010000006.1:26365995-26386866 GCA_033441825.1 Pangasius elongatus | reverse complement strand
CGTCAGAAATCTTACAGTTACAGCTTCACCTCTGACTGTTACAGAGCGCTGACACTGGAGACTCCTTCCATACATGTAAAGTAAATGTCCCCTGAGAGATCAACTATTACACATGGTTTTAATCTGTTTATTATCAGTGGAGCGTTCGCTGTACTCGTCCCTGTGAATGAGCCGTTACTATAGAAACGATAAGATATGAGAACGAGCGCATTAATATAAACCTGCGCTACTGTCAGAGCCGCTGTTACAGAGAACTAATCAACTCCTTCTGACCAATCAGAGCGCAGCACTCAGCAGCAGCACTGTATAAACAGCTCTAAAATATATTACATTTTGTGCTGAAGAGTAAAGAACTGAATGCCCAATGCGATGTTGTTATATTGATTTCTAAATGAGAGGAAATGCAAATATTTTAGCTGCAGTTTAATCAGAATACGTGTTTGTGGAATAAATGTGTGTGAAGTAGATTAAGGTTTTTAATTTTACGCTCTGCTAATATCAAATCTTTATTTTACATTGTAATGGATTTTCAAATCAAAACATTTAGCTGAGATTAAGTGAGGATTTACAGTAATGATGGCGAATGCTGAGGTTAGTGTGGGCTGTACACACAGACTGTGAGGTGAGTGAAGGAAGTTTTATTTATTAAAATCTCAGTTCAGAGGAAACACACGTCTGCTACAATCACATATCAATATCCGTGAAACTGAAAGAATCCATCCAGCGTGTCGATGAGGCCGCGTCGAGCTCTGAGTGTCGGCTAAACGAGCGTCTCCCCGAGCCATGGCCATTACAGCAGCGTCTCTCTCTCCGTCTCCTGCTGAGCTGCTCACTGAGGGGTAATAATCTGTCCCCTGCACCACTCAGTGAGACAGAGAGGAAGAAAGGGCGAATATTTTACCAGAGTAAATGAGCACATCTGAGCACGGCCCTCTGAGTGAAAGACCCGAGCTGTTAAACGGCTCTGAGGCCAAATCACTGAGAAGCTCATCACCTGGAGCTCATCACCTGGAGCTCATCACCTGGAGCTCATCACCTGGAGCTCATCACCTGGAGCTCATCACCTGGAGCTCAGTCTCCTGTTTCTGTGTGTTTCCTGTGTTTATTATATATAAGTGATATCATCTTATACAGGCTTATATATAAAAAATACTAACTTAATTAATAAATAAATAAATAAATAAATACATTTTTAGCTGTGCTCTTACTGTGACATTTATTTTCACTTCCTGGTCCTTTGTGTTGTTTTCCTGTCTATTCATTCCAATTGTCTAATTATATTATTGTTAGTAGTTTTAGTATCTCAAACAGAGCATTATATTCATTTCAAATGAAGGCCACATCACTCTCACTCTCAGCATCCGGACCTTCTCCATAGCCATCTTTAATTACATATTAATGAAGAAATAAAATAATTAGTTTTGAAAACTCTTTTCGTGTCTGATTCATGCTGAAATATTAGATTTGTGGTATTTTAACGTGACGTGTTTCACACCTGATAAACGTGTTTGGTGCCGTTCCTCTGATCCTCCTGCTTCGATTCTCCTTCATTAATCACATCATCAGCTCCAGAAGCTTGAAGATCAAACCTCATCACGTCTCTGACTCTCCTTCATCACACGACTTTGCTTTTCTCACCACAGTAAAAATGTGAAATGTTATTTTCATTGTTCTGATTTCGACTGTTATCACAACGAAGGGATTGTTTTTAATCCACATTAAACCTGTTTAATATCGAACGCCGAGCAGCTCGAGCTTCAGCACTCAGCTTCCCAAACGCAGGAGATTTACACCTCAGAGCACGAAGAAAAGGAAAAGCTTTAAAAACTTTCAGATCTAAAATCTTTAAATAGGAAAATTAGTTTTTAATTTGTTTTATTGTTTTGCAAATTGTTCAAATGTACTAAAAAAAACAAGTAAAATGTCTATTTTTTAAATTATATTTTATTATTTCTTTCTTTCATTTATTGTTCCTTGATCTGCGGAAAATAATCAGAAAATACATTTTATATTCACATCACTTATTTTACATTGCATATAATCCACCTTATAATGCTGGTCTTCATGTAACTCGGGAAGGGACGCTGACAATTCTTTTCTTTATTTTCTCTCTTTCTATTTCTTTTTGTTCTTCTCTTTGCTTCTCTTTTTAATCTAGTTCTAATTATAGAGCATCACATCTCCATTGTGTGGTTTTACAATTCTGAAATCTGCTTTGTTTATATATATTAATATTTAGTAAATACCTTCAAGTTGAGGTCTCGTACACACACACACACACACACACACACACACACACACACACACACACACACACTCCTTTAACGAGGATGTAAATATGATTTATGTTCCTTTTGCACTCGGTTAAATATTGCTTATATGTCCTTTTGTAATTAAACTGACATTTTGCACCCTGGAATCTTGGTGTCTTTACCCACAATGCACAGCGCTCAAATAAACGACAGAACAGCCTGTTAACGCTGCTAACAACGCTTTTGTTTACATGTGAGTATGAAGATCCAGCGTGTGATTAGAGATGTGAGCTCATTAAATTCCTCCGCTGTGGACAGGCCGAGCCGTTTCGCTCCTCCAATGGGAAAAAAATAAAGTCATTACAGGACTAAACAGTCTCAGAGGCTCTGTTACACGCACACACACACACACACACACACACACACACACACACACTCACACACGTTGCTTTCTCATTGCTTTGATTTTTTTATTCATTTCTCCAGCACTGAGATCACAACCTGCTGCTGGAGCCGTGTCTCCTCGACTTTCACATTAGCAGCGGCGGTGAACACTGACACAACAACACAGGCTTTCATCTGTGGTCCACGGTGGAGCATTATAGGACATGAGCGAGTGACACCACAGGGTCAAAAGGTCATGAAATGAGTTCCTGCATAATTTATAAGTCCTTGTTTGAGAGGGAGAAACCTGGGAAGGGTTCCAAGAAGAACTCTTTTTAGGAAGCTAAGAGCATTTTATTTAGTAGGTTCTGTCGCAGGTTTATAACACACAGTGTATAATATATATAATGGTGCTCTATTTTAACACTTTGAACACACACTCTGTCACACACTCAGTGCTAAACTCCATCTGAGCCTGAAATGCAAAAGAGCAGCAAAGTTGGAAAAAAGACTATTCACTGCTCCATGAGAACAAAGCACATGGCTAATAGCGTAATAGCTCACCGGGGCGCAAGATTAAAAAGTAAAATAAGTAATGAGTGTGCAGCAGGACGCGTCTCTGACCGCTCTTAACAAACATCACAGCAGAGCAGATAATATCAGTCCACGAGGAGCGTGGCATGCTGAAGGTTTTTAATGTTTCTCATGAGATTTGTTGGTGAATTCGTTCCACCATTAGAAACAGACGGAAATTAAAAATGATCGTGTGAGACGCAGCATGAGAGAACAGAGAACAGAGAACAGAGATCTCATCCTCTTATGTAAAACTGTCACTGTCGGGATTGTTAGAGCTAAAAACACGGCCCACACAAAACCACAGCTCCTCACAAAAATGTCACACTTACACTGAAAATTTAATAAAAATAATAAGGTATGAAATATGATATCTGTGCCATTTTTAATAATAATAATAATAATAATAATAATAATAATAATAATAATAATAATAATAATGCACACCCAGAGGCTATCAGGGCACAGGGCAACAAAACAAATATGATAACATGGAACAAACGAGTAAAACGCCACATCGCTCATCCCATGGATCAATAAGGAACGCTTCTCACAGTGAACGCCAAACAAGCTGGGATTGAAAAGTTGCCTATTGTTTCAGCAATTTCTTCAAGCAATACCTTAGATAGCTACCGGACTCAGGCCAATACTCATGTTGGCCGATCTGAGGCTGCAACAACATTTCCAGCAGAGTCCACAGCCCAAGAAACCAGCTCCAAGGCTAGAAGCCAATGGACGAAGGAACACCACAAGAATGTCATGTGGTTCTTCTACTATGCCAAGTAGAACATAGACATTGGGGTAGTCAAGGGCGCATCCACAATCTGGCATAGACGGAACCATAATATCTTCCTGGCCATCAATGCAAACCACCAGGTGACCACCAGGTGATGGATTATAGACAAACAACATCAAGCTCAAGAAGATCTTGGAGGCTGTCCAGATGCAGAACAGCACATCATCAATAACACCAGACTGCTCAACCACTCCAACTACCACTACCATTAGGAACTACTAACTCCTTGAAATATCAGTTACTGATGCTGAGATTGAGGAGAACACTGAGAGTGGAGCAGCTAGAGACAAGGAGGCACACATCGCTGCCAAACTGCTTGAAATCCACTCCACTGGCCTCAAAAAGAGGCTGAATGAACACAGCAGTTTGAAAGAGTATCAAGCATGGAAGAAGAGGATTTGATAAATGATTAAAAGATAAAACCATTGGAAGGACCTCTCAATACTAGGTAAGCTGAAGAAGGGAGTCGCAACTAAATAAGTACACATCAAGGTCAGAAACATCTACTGCAATTATCGGGCAGACAGAAAGAACACGACCACGCTTGAGCAACTGATCAGAGCCCAGGGACTGAGGAGGTTCACAAAGCAGAGAAAACAAGCTCTAAATGAGCAGAAGGGTCCACCTTCTCAGAAAAGAAAAAAATGAAAAATGAATTTGAAAAAACTCATCCTGGAACGCTGGAAGACAGCATCACCACAACACAAAAGCTACTTGGATCCAGCAGGAGGAAGAAGGGCAAAGACCAACTGATGCTTGGAGTGGCTTCACAGTTAGCGAGATCCAAAATGTCACAATGAAAATCCACTGGCCCAGATAAAATTCAGAGCTTCTGGATGCTCTGGATGAGCATCTCCAGGAGCTCGTTCTTAGCTTCACAGGATTTTTATGCTAATCACAGGTCGATTGAGGACTAGAGCTCTGATGGAAGGATGGGATTTATCTGTGATGAGCCGCGACTG
Organism: Pangasius elongatus; assembly: GCA_033441825.1. Classification (NCBI taxonomy): domain Eukaryota; kingdom Metazoa; phylum Chordata; class Actinopteri; order Siluriformes; family Pangasiidae; genus Pangasius; species Pangasius elongatus. The sequence continues at coordinate 26,381,899 of JAKKZN010000006.1, read as the reverse complement.
TCTCAGAGCAAGAGAAAAAACCGCTCCCTGATCACGAAGGTTTTGAAGAGTGTAAAGGTCCACTGAACATCTCAGAGCCTCAGCGCGGAGAGGAGCGATTACACACGGACCAGCGTGCGTTATCAATGCGCAGGGCTGACACTGGTCTCAGTGAAAAGTAAAGTAAAAGGGTGTTTTTAAAATATAATCAAAAATATGACAATGAGAAAAATAATATAAATATAATACAAAGATTTTATTTTATAAAATTACAAATTCCTCTCTGCACACTAACAAGGCTGCAGTGCTGTAGGGTCCCTACGGAGTGCACTAAAGTGTCAGGATGTTTTTACAAGCCTGCAATAAAGCACATCATTGATCCTGCATGAAAAATGGAGCCTAAAAAACAATTCAATAATCCTCTTTCAGAATGACTTCTCCTGCTAATTGCGTCGACCTTTGACCTTTTAAACCGGGATAATCAGCGCCCTGAGCTGTATTTATTACTCCGGCAATGCTGAAATTTAAACAGTGCTTTTATGAGCATCGCTTGCAAGCCTCTGTTTCAGTCTGACCTTCTACACCATCCGCTGTAAGAGTGACTGCAGTAACGCTGCGATTCATTTACAAATTCAGCTTTTTATAAAAAACAAATAAACTATAAGCTAAGCTATATACCATAGACTCCATTTTAGCTCGGTGTTTTTTACAATATTAGTTAATTAGATGAAACTAATCTCAGTACTGGCTGGTCATGGAGCGATTAAATTAGAACAATTGAATTTTGGATAATTTGATCATAAACAACACAAACATGTTTATGTGAACTGAATAATTTTCAGGTTTAATCTTACTTCAGCAAGTGTTCTTGGCAAAACCTAAGAATAAGAAATGTGGAGAAAAATGTTTTGTGTGTCCTTAGAGGAAAACAGACAATAAATCGTGTATGAGTGAAGCTGTAATTAATTGATTTGAACTCGCTAATTACGTTTTGCCTCCGTGCTCATTGATTCCGGGGGATCAGGAGCTCTAATTGCAGTTACATCCAAATGCAAAAAAAAAAAATCCATTAATCTGTCCTTGGAGTTTGTCTGTAAGGTCGTCTGAGTTGTTTTTACATCAATATCTGACAGAGAAAATTACAAACGATGCTAAAATAATGCAAATCATTCGCTCTCAGTCCATTCAGTACATTTCTTTTCGGTTCTCTAGAACAACAAATCATTTAACACATTTTACACTTTATACAGTAATGTCTCTTTATTATTTAATGCATTTACAAACATGAAAGAATTCACTAATTAATGTTATTTATTTATTTAAGCCAAATGATGCAACTCTACATTAACTGAATCAATATTTATTCTATCCATGAGTAAAAAATAATTCTACACCAACATGGATATATGGGGAAAAGACATTAATTCATTCATTTTGGTAGATAATTGGTGAAATGCATTACTTTTGCTAATATTTACGCTCTCTGACCAGAGTCCAGTTAATTTTCAACATTTAATAACATTTAATCAGCATTCATTAACTGATCTTTGTCCTGGTCAGGGTGGTGCTGGATCCGGAGTCTATCCCGGGAATGCTGGGCACGAGGCAGGAGCACGCCCTGGATGTGAAACAGTCCATCGGAGATGTTTAATCACTCGACGGTTTGGTGCAAAATATTCATGAAATTATTATAATTTGACTAAACCGATAAACCCGACGACGTTTCAGCAGCAGCAGCTGGAGGCTATTAACATGGTGGAAGCACGAGTGTTTGTTATGGACTAGAGATACTGTCGAGGTGTTTCATGTGTTATGGACTAGAGATACTGTCGAGGTGTTTCATGTGTTATGGACTAGAGATACTGTCGAGGTGTTTCATGTGTTATGGACTAGAGATACTGTCGAGGTGTTTCATGTGTTTAAGATTGTTTAATATAGTGATTAATATATTGATTGTTGATTGAGTGATTGTTTAAGATCAGTAATGCACTGTGAACTGTTAAAATAGTTGGTCTGTAATTTCCTAAAATGGGGTCATTGGCCAAAAACTCCCTGCTGTAAAATCAGGATTTATCATTTATAATTTACTCTACAATAATGAGGAGCAGAAGTTCAGAACTGTCTAAAAGTCCTAACAGATCACTGAGAGCAGCGCCAGCAGGCCGTGTTTTCCTGAGTAAGCTGTGTTAATGAGCAGCGCTGCATCAGCAGGTCCTCACTGCAGGGCGAGTAAATCCGGGCTGAGAGTGAGACGGCTCTGACACGGTACGAGAGACAGACTGAGAGAGAAGGAGGTCAGCGGGAAGAAAGCAGATCTTTTCCTCCTCTCACAGAGTCGCCGTGCTCACAAACCAGACTCTGAGACAACGGGATGTTTTTTCTTACTCATGTTCACTCGGTGTGTGAAATCCAGCATCCAGCTCCTTCAGAGACGACCCGAGTGTGCACAGCCTCCCTGTAAAGATCAGCCGACCAGCACAGAATTAAAGCTGCTCAAACCATTTCCAAGATGGGATTTGAAAGAATTCGTTTGTTTAGCACAAATTACAAAGTGTGAGAAAGACATTTTCTAACGGCACAGTGCTGTGACGCCCCAAACAGGAGCATCAGTGAAAAAACATCGCAAAGAGAAGCGTTGATCTGAGCTACACACAGCCACGACTCAGAAAAACCTGACGCCATCCAGTCGGCGCTGCGTTTGTGTTCGTGGCTTCGAGCAGGAAATTCTCAGAGGAAAAGGCTGCAGTTTAACTGTGAAGGTTTATGGAGATTTTCACGAACACGCAACGGGCCGTAAACTGAAAAGCTGCAGAAGCGCCGATGCACATCGAAGTGTTCAGAAGTTTAGATGAAATGAGAAAAGATACAGAAATGTGCAGCATTACCATACTGCATTCTGAGTGAGCCAGATATTAGATTCATTACGTTTTGCGAGTCAAATAGATAAATAAGTAATAAATAGTGAGTAATTCAACTGTACTTTACTCATTTTCATAATTTTTTTAAATCTGTAATAATTAGACCATTTTAGTGTCACATCCAAACCCGCTGCTGATCCACGAGCCACCGCAATCCCACTCCAGTCCAGACGCTACGTCATCACTCTCACCTGAGCACTGAATCCACCTGTCTCCTGTTTCACCCCCAGACCCTTACCGGCTTCAAACGCTTCACTGCCCCGCATCTTTGTGAGGTTTTGCTGCTTTTCCCTGATTAGTGTTTTGTGACTCAGAAACACGGCAACGCTCAGACATTTTAAAATTTACTATAATTTTTCTTTCCTCTGAAAACATAATGAACCTCTTGGAGACCTTTTTTTTTTTAATTGGAACGGTCACTTTGTTCCTGAAGCTCCTCGGTTGTTCCTGATCTGTTTGAAGCATAAAGAGACACGAGGAGACTGACAGGAGCAGTCGATGAATGTCAATGACAACGCATTAACATAAATCTTTAATGGGTCACTGTCACACACAGAGTTTGACTGGCATGGCTGCTGAAGTGGGGTTTGAAAGAGATGAAGAAAAGACCTTACATAAGCTTTTTGCCTGTACGTGTTAAAACCTGTGCCCTTGACTCATCTCTCTCTCTCTCTCTCTCTCTCTCTCTCTCTCTCTCCCTCCCTCTCTCTCTCTCTCTCTCTCTCTCTCTCTCTCTCACTCTCTCCTTTCGGTCATCTCCCAGCAGTCAGATTCCCTCGTAAAGGCCATGTTGATCAGGTAATATGGGAAAAGAGCTGAGATACGAGCAGCACGAGAGACACAAAGTGAGGAAAGGGCAAACCAGCACAGATCACAGGTGCAAATGGAAGATTACAGACGTAAAGCGATCCCGAGCCGCCGTCTCCTGCCTCTTTAGGGCGTGTGGTGAAAGTGGGTTAGATCACAGTGTGCAGTTCAGACACTGATGGATGAGGAGATATTTAGAGGTGTGGGCTGGGAAGCCATGTGCAGTTTAGTAACTCACACCACCATCAATCTGCTTGCTGCTCAGTTTAGCTAAAGTCCTATCAGAAACAGCCATCTGCATCCCGAAGCCTGGCTGTCTCCAAACCCGCCGGCCTGCGGTTAAACCACCAACTGAGGTCTGACGGAGCCCTCGAGTGGTCTTCAGGGATGTTAATAACTTCTAACATTTCAAGGTCAAGCAGTCAGCAGAACAGGATCTGATTACGATGCATTTTACACTGAATATCTGCCTAACTTTCAAAATAATTTCCATCCTGCTATGGACTGGGAACTGGATTCTCACAGAGCTAAAGATATAAACTGCATAAACTGATCTGATTGGTGTCTTTGCCTTAATGCATCAGGAGACTCCCAGATCAAATAACACAATAATCCATACTAATAACAATCTTTAACAACCAAACTCCACACACAGCAAATCTGACAAGCAAATACTAAGTGATGTTAAAATTAATACCACGTCACACGTGCAAAATGAAAAACCTGCCTCAGTGCGTCGGTGCTTTTCCTCACAGTTTACAGAGCTTCAAGTGTTCAGATAAATGAAGCCTGAAGATCGCTGATCGTGAAGCATGAAGCCCATCTCGTCACCTGTGTTTAATGTGTTTAATAACTTTCTGAATTCTGCAACAATCAGGTAAATATACAGACGGAGTGCAACAGAGTGCACACGTCAGTGCTAAAGCATTAACTCTCCTGTGATAGCTAACTGGGTAAAAGGAAGTATTATAGCGCCACCCGGTGTGCTGGAGTGGTGAATCTCATGCTGTACAAAATGCTGCACAAAAAGTCACGTTTTCAATCCGCTGATGTTTTAAGAGAATAAATAACATCATAATAAAAACTGAGCTTCATTTTCCACATTTGCTGATGACGTAGGGTCGAAGTCGTAAGGGATTTAGCTGGCCAAGTCCAGCTCATGATGCTGTACAACATACTGAGGAAAGTTCTGTGTCTCTCTCCATATTATTCATTTTCACAGCTGGCTTTAGAGTCGCTTCGCTAATTGGAGTCGAATCTCAGACTCTGCGGTGCTCCAGTAACGAGTTACTCCAATTACAGTGGAACTGAGTCTAATTAGATTAGGTCATTAGATTTCTGGGATCTTACAAAATGCACAGTAATGTTGCAGTCACCAGATAAAGAGGTTATAAAAAAGAAAGTAATGCAGACGTGATGTCTGTACACACCGCGCTCGGATTCCACATTACGACCTGCTGTGAAGTCAACTTTCTTTTTCTCTTTTCACTCAGTTGGAAAAAATCTGTCACGCTGCTGAAAAGACTCAACTCCACTGCAAATAATTATCCAATAATGACGAACTGATTTTACATCTTTTTATCAAAAATAAATATCCAGTACCACACATTAGAGCACACTCATCCGCTTAATATCTCAGTATGCCTTAAAACTCACCAGACGTTTCACTGAAACTCAGACGGTCCATTCCACGTGACGTAATTAAGGAATAAAACAAGGAACATGAATTATTCTATTATAGGAAAATAATAATAATAATAATAATAATAATAATAATAATAATAATAATAATAATAATATATTAAAACAAGACTAGGCAAGTTGCATGATATTTGTCACACACACGTGTCAATGGCATTTCAGCAACGCTGCTGCAGAGCTTTATGCAGGTCTAAAAGTTATATCCTTCTTATTAAACATCGTTAAGGTGTAATTTAGTGTTTTGGGAAATGCCCTGTGTTTCAAAAGAGCTGCTGTGGCACCGTTAGCTAGCTCGCTAATCAGGTATCCATGTAAATAAACCACGTAACAATCGAGATAATTACAGCCAGTATGTAGCTTCAAACACATTCGTGCCACATGAGTACATCCTCACTCCCCTTCATTAAAGTAAAATTTTCACTAAATTAATATTTCGAGCGTGCACATCCTCATGAAATGATACAACTTTAGCCAACCTGCCTCTACTCTCAGCAACGCTCAGGAATTACGCAAACTCAGCAGATAGGTACGAACCGCTCACTGCTTGCTAGCTGACGTTATCTACATTGAATTGTGACTCACATTAGAAATCTCGCTAGCTAGGTGCAGAACACGCGTTCGTGTAAGTAAACAGGCGAGAAAAACACGCAGCTTGCGTTACTGAGGTGATAATTCGTTATATCCTCTCAGGCACGTGGACACTTTACAACTAATTTTAAAATATTTTGCTTTTCTTGAGTGTATTTTGTTCAGATTCGTGAAGTTGATCTGCAACTCACTCGAGACTGATATGAGAGATACATGATGGAAATTTTTTACTCTTAATTAAAATGGATAAGTTGAAGATTTTAAGCCAAACTATATTGTTTTAATGTTTTATTATGTAATGGAAATAGCTGAATTCTATTAGAAAAGATGACATTGTCTCCTTGAAACTGATAAATCTACTTTCTGAGTATGACAGACATGAGCTGTATGAAGTGCTCTAGTGAAGTGGTCCTAGAAAATAATAGCTGTGCATCTGACAACAGTTCTGGACTGAAACATGCGCAGTCTCCATTTTCAGTGCAATTTAGCTCGAGTGCAGGCTTCATTTGCGTCTGGAAAGCCCTCTCGAGTCGTCTTTAGCTGCAGAAAAATGTGCTACATTCTGACTGAGCCGCTCCACGTCGTTTCAAATATCAAAAACACTATAATCATTTTGTCTGTTTGAAGCCATGCGGAGATGTCAGAGGGCCTGTCAGCTTTTCCACTCTATTTAACTTTCACATCGACTGATGTCATCTCACTTTTAAACCACTCGGGCCTGTATTTGGAGACGCAGTGGATTCTTATGCAAAGTAAAACAGGAGATCTTCAGGGAATTAAAGTAAATTGTACTTCTGTCTCCTCTCCTGCTGAAATGAACACAATTGCACACGTCTCAGGATGTCTTTATGGCTCTTTTGGTGTTGTGAGAAATGGGCAACTTCGCTTTCAACTGGTTGGAAACAAAAGTTCTGCTGTTCTGGTGTCAGGAAAAGGAATGATGGTTCTGTGAAGTGAGAGAAGTTGACTCCAGGCAGCTGGAACATTCCGAGCTGTATTCCGAGAGCATTCAGTAAATCGACAGCACACGCAGTTCACTTCAGCTGCACACGCAGGAGCATCGCGCGGTGATTCATGGCTGTGGTTGGCGAGGATCACGGACAGTTACGCTTTTCTAATTGTGGCCGTGTTTTTGCAACTGCAGCACGTATAAAACTGATGATATCCAACCTGTTAGAGTCAGAAGCACTGCAGGAGAATGATAAACACCTCCTGAGTCACTGCGCTGCACATCCTGGACATTCCTCTGGACTGCAGCGAGTCGAGCTCTGCTACTATCACCAGGCAGAAACGTAAATAATTATACAGCACGAGATAATGCTGATAATAATAACAATAATACAGCTTATCACACGCTGCTGCCGAATTCTCACCTGTGATTGGCCAGAATGTGTTGATTAATTTTCTATACATGTCAGCGCTCTGTAACAGTCAGAGGTGAAGCTGTAACTTTAGGTTTCCCGACAGCTTCAGGACAGAAGAGTTTACGCTTCTTTGTGGTTTCGGTAACATGACAAGACCACATCATTAATGTAACTATAAACAGATAAAAGTAAAAAATTTTAATTGTTGGAAAAATTGCTGTGGTATAAGCAGAATAAAACACTTGGGGACGTGCTGTTACAGGAAAATAATCAGCTTCAGGGTGGTAACAATAACTCGTGTTACAAGTAACACACACACACACACACACACAGTGTTTATTACACACATCACTGGTGAAGTAATACTGTTATATGTTGTACGTTATTTGCGCTTTGCATGTTTATGACGTCATCAGACCAGACAGCAGCTCAAGTTTAAATAAATCTAATAGCTGTTAGTCACTGAAGTTTGTTTTAAACTCATTTCTAATTTGTAATTATAATATTTCTTTTAGAAATGATGGCCAGGAATCAGCGCTTGAGCGTAGGAGAGATTTATTTCTCCATCTGCAGTGAGTCAGAATGTGACGGAAGGAGCTGGAGTCTTTCTGCTCATGTGTGGCAGTAATGATATTCCAGCGCTTTTGATTCTACAGTAAAGTTTGGGCAGATTGCAGAAACCGTGACGGCTGTAATCAAGACTAAAGGAGGTAATTTACTTTCTCTCTCTGTACGCTGGGTGAGACGTTCCTGAGAGCAGGAGAACATTGCTCCATGGAGGTTTATCCGTCAGTCGACTTCCTGTGATTCTGACTCTGTACTTCCCCATCAGTTTATGGCATTAATACGTCATCTGCGTTCTCCTGCCTCCTGCCTTCACCTTCTTTTTCATCCTCTCCCTCCATCAGAGCGCACACAGCACCTTTCAACAAGATCCGAATCAACATCAAAATAAATCTGACCATGAGGAAAAGTCACAGTTAAAAAGTTGGCACAGCTCCAGAAGTTCAAGAGGGAGAGAAAGCTAAAGCTAATGCTAAAGCTAAAGCTAAAGGCAAGCACTATAATTCTGAAGCTCATTAAACTCTTAATTGTCTTTTTTTTTTTTTTTTATTAAGGTCCCTAATTCTGCCCGAGCAAAGAGTCTCCATGTGAATAGCAGCTCAGCCCTCACAGGATAATGGAGTTTCATTAAAAAGAAAGAAAAGCAGCGTGCAGCAGAGTTCTCTCTCAGCGTGAGTACTGCGCTCTCGCTTTAATTATAATCTTTAAATGTCTCCTGCAGTGTAAAGAGCATGAAGAAGCCGAGTGTTGATTCAGAGACGAGGGTTCACAGTATTTCACCACAGCACTTAGGGAAACTAATGTATATTTACTGCAGATTTTCATTTGATGTTTTTTAGGTTCTCCACGAGAGGCGCTAGTAACACTACCGCGTCCGCTATGCAGCAGCGAGCGGCTCCCTGCTGCTCATCCCGCTACTGTTCTGAAATGAAAAATAGCTAAAAACAGCTATTTAAAATAAACAAATAAAATTCTGGCTTGTGTTTAAATGTTTATATTTATTATTTTTACACAAAGTCTAGAAATCAATATTCATGAATCCAAACGTGACAAAATGCCAGGCAGTGCGTGAACAGCGTCGCCCGCAGGAGCGTTCACGCAGGAAATGAAGATCCAGCTGTGAAAATCGCTCGTATCCGTCGCTTCACTGCTGACTTCTTTAAATCTCTGTATGAGGAGACTCAGTAACGTGAAGCTCGACTGATCGTCTTCAAACCCTATGATGTTTACAATTTAATAAACATTTAATGAAACTCAGTCACTTCACGTTAATGATGACGAGTTAGCGTACGCTTAGGAGGTGACCATTTTGTCTTCTTCAGCTCACTGTGAGCTTTGCCTTTTATGGAGTTTTGTGGGTGTGGCTAAGTCTTAATCATGCCCATACGTCACAGCTCTCATAGAATGTGAAACAATACTGTCATTTATGCTCCATATAACTCTGTGCATGTCATGTAAAAAAAAACATGTAAATGTATGTTTTAAAATCCTCTTTAGCACAGCAGCACAGCTTTCCCCTGTCCCACGCCACAGCTACAACCTTCAACATGACGTGTTTTATTAGTTGAATGTTGTTGACCGTGTGGATGTTAGTTAAATGACAACTGACATGAAGCGGATGTAAAACACAGTGAACGGGATTTGAATTAGAAATAAAGAATGATGTTCTGTACAGCAGCAGAAGCTCATGGCTGTGTTTAAGCTTCAAATGAATCCTTAGAGGACCTCTAAAGTCCTGCAGCGTGTTTTTAATCCGTTTAAATCGAGCCCATTGCGGTTGCTTTGTTGCCGCGTGGTTCTGAGCTGCTGTTCGTTCTCATGCATCTCTGTTCTCCGAGCTGAATGCCATCCAATCCCCAAAGCTCGAGAGGCCGTCGGGGGTCACGGAGGCTTTGAGAGAGGTAATGACTGAACCCAATGTCCCATTTTCCTGCAGCAGCAGCAGCACAGTCCACGACGGCACTGCTTTATTTCAATAACAAAAGTGCTTGGAAAGTAACAGCGTCCTGAGCGAGCCTCGAGAATGAAACTGTGAGTCGCTCAGCACCAATTTTACATCATTAACCGCTTACAGAGAGTCACATGAAGTCCACATGAAATCACATGAAATCCCCCGAATGCTGTTTCAGACACTTCACATTACATTCACACAGTTTTATTACCATTTATTTATTTTAATTTATTTATTGATTTAACATGTAGGGCACTTTTTCATGTAATTTATTTTACCTTTTTTTTATAGGAATCATTTATTTGTTCATTTTTCACTTATGGTTTTATTTTTCACGTGATCTACACTCACATAACGCTTCATGTTTATTTAAGTTATAAGTTCACATGTACAGTTTCAGATGCACCTTCATATGTTTTTCACGTGTGATCACATATTACTCACACAATCACGTGTGAAACGTATATTATTAATATTTGATTTTTTTTGCATGTTTCTGATGTTTTCGTGAGATTCTCGTTAGTGCGATGTCTGAAGAGCGAGCGGTTGAATGTTTGTAGGATTTATGGGGAATTATCATCACAAGCTGCAGATTAGATTTTGGAACTGATCCAACAGGGCCAAGGTCACAGCAAGGTCAAATGTCTGAAATAGTTTTTCTTCAATTGCTTCCTTTCTGTTTGAAGAACATCTGAAGGGTCATTCAGGCACAGCACATGAGCAACATGAAGGACTTGTTAGCAGCAGAAACGTTCCCGTCCTCACTGCTGGTGTCGAGTTCTGCTTGTTTTCTGTAAACGGATTACAGAAGAGTGTGAAGGAGCTCAGATAGGAAAGATTGGACCCAGTTCCAGACTAGAATGATTCATAAACACAGTGGACCCAGACAGAGCAGTGTATTAGAACAGCTTGTGTGTGGAGGGCAGATGGAGGTGATGCAGAGGGCAGATGTACAGACGCTGCTGTCCGTTGGGGGTAGACAGACAGATTTCTACCCTTCGGTGTGAACGATGAAGGTCTAATGGAATCTGCCCCTTCCCACCGTCCTGCTCATGGGCTCCTGTGTTTTTCACTAACTCCTCATCGATGCTGAAGTTTCAGCACGCCTCGGCTTCACCATCGCTGTAATGCAGATTTTTTTTTGCTCACTGGTCATTCTCATTTTTTACAGGCTGAAAGGAAGCAGTGTGAGAAACGGGCATTGATTTGCATTCCTCTGAATTTTATTTACAGTGTGGCGATAACCGCTATAATGAGATGGTGGGTTTGTGCCAGAGGTCTATTAGGAAAGGAGCGATTTTAGAAATGTGTTTGCTTTCAGATGATTGGAAATTGCCAGATGTCTTTTTTCTGGAAATGGGAATGCAGAGAGAATAATCAGACAGGGAGTGAGCTGGGAAGAGGAAACATCGCCCCCTGGAGGTCAGTGTGCTCTTTGAGCCGTGCGGACCGAATGACCACGCGTCCTGGTCAGCGCTAAACTCATACACAAAGGTCACATGACCTTCACATGTGAATAATAACATGATTCATGTGTGATGTATTATATCATTCATATGTATTGCATGTGCTTTTATTTGAAACATGATTTTTTGGTCATTTCTGGGACATGAGTACATTTGTATTAGTGAAGTGTATTAGCTCATACACGTATAGCCAGTGGAGCAGAATGAGACAGATGAAGATGTGGATATAATCACGTCTAAAAGCAGAAAGGTGACGTTTATGAGGCTCGTCATGTCGTCTGTCTCCTGAATGCTGTTATTCCACCATCATTCACTCACGTCGTCCACACTGACGTCCTTCACCTGATGGAAACCTGCGTCTCTGTCAAACCCACACAGGTATTACAGGACATGCAACATCACTTTACACATGAATGTTAATGTTGGGGGTGGGGCTAGGGGCAAAGGTTTTTTACCTGAGTGGTCATTACGGTTTTTTACTTGAGTGGTCATTACGGTTACCTGAGCAGTTATTAGGGTTACGTGAGTGGTCATTACGGGTACCTGAGCAGTTATTAGGGTTACCTGAGTGGTCATTACCATGGCATGTTGAATCTTCGGCACTGATGAGACATTAGTGAGTAAATGCAGCTGCACATGTGCGTACCTGTGGTTACCTGAATGGTCATTATGGTTACTTTAGTGATAATTACAGTAACTTGATTGGTCATTACCATTATGTGACTGGATATTAGCTTTATCTGAGTGGACTTTACAGTTACCTCAGTGGTCTGGGTTAAAGTACCCAGTAAAATAAATGTGTAGCAGGCTGAGCTGGTTTGCTGACCGAGGCAGTGAGAATGGGCCATTTATCATCTAAAGCTCAGTGTGCTCCAGGGTTCCTAATGAGGAGGTTCCTCAGTGTGAAGGTTAAAGGTCACAATGTGCAAAACACCACAACACATCACTCTGATCTCTGAGTGCAGTTTCTCTGTAGATCACACCATGCTCAGAGTGACGAGAGTGTCGAGAGAGATGAGACAGTCACGAGAGTGAAAAGAGTGATGAGAGAGACGAGAGTCATGAGAGAGGCAAGAGTGACGAGAGAGATGAGAGAGTCACGAGAGTGAAAAAAAGGGATGAGAGAGATGAGAGAGAGACGAGAGTCACGAGAGAGAAGAGAGTGACGAGAGTTACAAGAGAGACGAGAGTGACGAGAGAGACGAGAGAGTGGCGAGAGAGAATAGAGTGATGGGAGAGATGAGAGTCACGAGAGAGACTAGAGAGTGACGAGAGAGTGAGGAGAATAATGAGAGAGTGAGGAGAGTAAGGACAGAGAGTGAAGAGAGTGAGGAGAGAGTGAGGAGAATGATGAGAGAGACGAGAGGGTGAGGAGAGAGAGACCAGAGAGTGAGGAGAGAGTGAGGAGAGTGAGGAGAGAGTGAGGAGAGAGAGAGAGGAGAGTGAGCAGAGAGTGTTAAGAGTGAGGAGAGAGTGAGGAGAGTGAGGAGAGAGAGTGAGGAGAGAGTGAGGAGAGAGAGAGAGGAGAGTGAGCAGAGAGTGTTAAAAGTGAGGAGAGAGTGAGGAGAGAGAGTGAGGAGAGAGTGAGGAGAGAGAGGAGAGAGATGAGAGAGTGACGAGAGAGTGACGAGAGGGTGAGGAGAGAGAAATCAGAGAGTGAGGAGAGAGTGAGGAGAGAGAGTGAGGAGAGAGTGTTGAGAGTGAGGAGAGAGTGAGGAGAGTGAGGAGAGAGTGAGGAGAGAGTGAGGAGAGTGAGGAGAGAGTGAGGAGAGAATGACGAGAGAGAGGAGAGTGATGAGAGAGTGAGGAGAGAGTGATGAGAGTGATGAGAGAGTGACGAGAGAATGACGAGAGAGAGGAGAGTGATGAGAGAGTGAGGAGAGTGAGGAGAGAGTGATGAGAGTGATGAGAGAGTGACGAGAGAGTGAGGAGAGAGTGAGGAGAGACAACAGGAATTTCCCAAAATGCTGATTATTGTTAGATTTATGAATTTACTCTGAAAAATTGCATTAAAAACAATTTTAATAACAGCATGGTATTTTCTTTTTTAAACAATAAAGAAATGACTTTCCAACACACTGCAGTGTAAAAGTCTTTCTGACGGTCAAATGAACATTTTATTTCTTTCATATTTGAGTCTGATTGCAAATGTTTGAAAACTTTCAATACAAAAGGCACTAATATAATAATATCAACAATCAGCTGGAAAATATTCATATCTATTGTTTTAAAAATGACCATGTTCACCTGTCAGAGAGAGAGAGAGAGAGAGAGACAGAGAGAGAGAGAGAGAGAGAGAGAGAGACAGAGAGAGAGAGAGAGAGAAAGAGAGAGAGAGAGACAGAGAGAGAGAGAGACAGAGAGAGAGAGAGAGAGAGAGAGAGAGATTTCTGTGACTTTTAACATTACTAATTAAATAAAAAAGATGAAGAGAATGATAAGAGAAAGAGAAAGAGAAAGAGAGACATTGTGACTTTGGAAATGAGGATGGCGTGAAGCGCTTGAGGAAGTGAGAGATGACTGAGAGACAGCAGGAGAGAAATAAGGACCATGTGATTTATCTGAAGATGTTCTTTCTTGCTCTGGCCTCCCTGAAGGCCGTCTCCACCTCAGGCTGCTTACTGTATGAGGAATGGCAGCGATGAGTCTCCTTCCTTTTCTTCTCGCCTTATTGCCTGCACTTCGTGTCCTCTCCGTTTGCTACTCTGCTGTTTTAGCTAACGCAGCGTGCGCCCCAGCAGCAGCAGCAGCAGCTTGTGTTTCTCTGTAAATAAAAGGAGAACAGAAAGGCAGCGTGTGCCACAGCGAATGCCAGCATCTAATTGATAAGAAATGAATCTCAATTAGGGCCATTAATCATGTGGGCCGGCGGCGGAGACAGCACATTGCCTCTCGTCAGCAGATAAGCCGAGTGGCGTAAATTGGGAAATTGCCTCAAACAGTCGGCCCTCAAAAGCTAGACAGAAATAACGTGTAGAATTTTGCAGCAGTCAATGTCAACATCTGACGCTGAAACAATAATTCACATCGTTATGGGCTTTTGGCATCAGAACCAAACCCGGAACCACGAGCTTGTCAGGTTTTTTGCTTTTTCCCTCTAATATGCTCTCATAAATCAGTGCGCTTTCTTTCTTGAAAACTTATTTTCAGCTTATTTTCAAGAACCAGTTTCAGAGCAGAAAAAAAAACACACTTGGAACCAGAGAATGTTTTTTTTTCCTCGAGCATCCTAAATATATTTGGATACTTCAGAGTGTATAATAACACTATTCCTCACAGAGGGAAGAAGAAGAAGAGTGTTATAGCCGAGCGTGCTCACACACACACACACACACACACACACACACACACACACAAGGAATTTGACTTGGTTAGTGAAGCTTCCGGAACGGCGTGACAGCAAGACACATAATAATAATAAGAATTAAGAATTTTAAACAAAATGTATAGAAGACACAATACAGCTTGAGACAGAATAGCTATAGCAGTATGCAGTATGGAAGTATGGAAGAATTATATATATATATATATATATATCCTGTCAATCAAATTCATCTGCCATGCATATTAGGATATTTCAGTTACGTTTTGTTTGTTACAGAAATGAATTGTGGGATACACGTCCGTGTTTCGCTGCTTTTGGGTGGAGTTTTATTATCATTAGCGTAACATAATTTACTGTTTAAATAACAGAATCTGAGCTTGCTTTGTCTGGACTGTTGTCAAAACTGCAAATTTAATATCATTAAAAACTGATGAATATTTATATTCTGGTTTTGGATTACATTAGTTAGATTACATTAGAGGCCTTAATTCTTATAATTTCTAATTATTTAAATGTAGTTATTTAATTTTAATTACACTTGATCTACTTTAACACCCGTTAAAATATTTTGTATTAGAAACCTTTTCTAGTTTTATTAAAATTGCACTCAGATTGGCGTCATCTTAAATTCTCTGAAATACTCATTTAAATATAATAATATCACCATCATCATCATCATCATCACCATCATCATCATCATCATCATCATCTCCATCATCATCATCATCATCTCCATCATCACCATCATCATCATCATCATCATCACATATTTTAAAAATAAAAGAATGAAATTGTGTACAGTGGGGTTTTGTCTCAGATGTGGTGCTGGGTTAGGGGTTAGTGTTCTCCTTCTTAAGGCTTTATTTCAACACACAGAGAAACACAGCTCACTAACACACACACACACACACACACACACACACACACACACACACACACACACACACACACACTCTGCCGTCCTTTACTGATCATTTTATTTAAATCTTCCTCCATACGTCCTCCAATCCCACACAGCCTCTCGTCGTCATTATCTCACAGCACATGGGATTCAGTTTAACAGGTTTCATCCTGCAGAACATTTACAGTCATCCATAATGCATGAGCATCGCTCAATTACAGCACGTCCTGCTACCACACGCTCGTTAATAACAACAATTAACTCTGGGTGAAACATCACACACACGTACGAACGCCCATGTGTGTGTGTTCATCTTTTCAGTTCCTCCACATCCAGAAAA
>JAKKZN010000006.1:26329538-26343660 GCA_033441825.1 Pangasius elongatus | reverse complement strand
ACACCCCGCTGTTCCTGCACCTCGGCCTGCCGAGAGAAACACACTGATAACCACCATCTGCCCTGTGTGTGTGAGTGTGTGTGAGTGTGTGTGAGTGTGAGTGAGTGTGTGTGAGTGTGAGTGAGTGTGTGTTTGTGAGTGTGATCAGATACACACCCCGCTGTTCCTGCGCCTCGGCCTGCCGAGAGGAACACGCTGATAACCACCATCTGCCCTGTGTGTGTGTGTGTGAGAGTGTGTGAGAGTGTGTGAGAGTGTGTGAGAGTGATCAGATACACACCCCGCTGTTCCTGCGCCTCGGCCTGCCGATAGAAACACACTAATACCACCATCTGCCCTGTGTGTGAGTGTGTGTGAGTGTGTGTAAGTGTGTGTGAGTGTGTGTGAGTGTGTGTGAGTGTGATCAGATACACACCCTGCTGTTCCTGCGCCTCGGCCTGCCGATAGAAACACACTGATAACCACCATCTGCCCTGTGTGTGTGTGTGTGTGTGTGTGTGTGTGTGTGTGTGTGTGTGTGTGAGAGAGAGAGTGTGTGTGAGTGTGTGAGTGCGTGCGCGTGAGTGCGTGTGTGTGCGTGTGTGTGAGTGAGAGTGTGCGTGAGAGTGAGTGCGTGTGAGTGCGTGTGAGTGCGTGTGAGTGCGTGTGAGTGCGTGTGAGTGCGTGTGTGTGCGTGAGAGTGTGCGTGAGAGTGTGCGTGAGAGTGAGTGTGCGTGAGTGCGTGTGTGCGAGTGTGTGCGAGTGCGTGCGAGTGCGTGAGAGTGTGCGTGAGAGTGTGCGTGAGAGTGTGTGTGAGTGCGTGAGTGCGAGTGTGTGTGTGTGAGAGTGTGTGCGAGTGCGTGCGAGTGCGTGCGCGTGCGCGTGTGCGTGAGAGTGTGCGTGAGAGTGTGCGTGAGAGTGTGCGTGTGTGAGTGCGTGTGAGTGCGTGTGAGTGCGTGTGAGTGCGTGTGTGTGTGTGTGTGTGTGTGTGTGTGTGTGTGTGTGTGTGTGTGTGTGTGTGTGTGTAAAAGTGCTGGCAGATTGTAGAAATTACTAAGAAAGAAAACTCACTCATGTTGTGATGTCACTAAGCTCTAAGCCTATTGGATTCGACCCTGTCACGCCGATATGCAAATTATTAGGACTCAAATGTCTGAAACAAGTAAATTCCTGTTCCATGTATTTTTTTCTCTCTTGAAGTTAGTAAGTTAATAAATCGCAGCTTGTTCCGCATGTTAGCGAGAAACCGTAAAGCAGCGTAAACTCCTCTGTGCTGAAGACGTCGGAGAACTTACAGTTACAGCTTCACCTCTGACTTACAGAGCGCTGACACTGGAGACTCCTTCCATAACTGTTACATAAACAAACATCTCTGTAATGATTTTTTAAATCTGTTTATTATCAGTGGAGCGTTCGCTGTACTCGTCGCTGTGAATGAGCCGTTGCTATAGAAACGAGCGAGGTATTAGAGCGAGCGCATTAATATAAACCTGCGCTGCTGTCAGAGCCGCTGTTATAGAGAACTAATCAACACCTTCTGACCAATCAGAGCGCAGGACTCAGCAGCAGCACTGTGATGTAATAAAGTCGTGCTGTATGGAGGTCAGTTTAAATCCAACAGAACAGAAACATCACTGTTCCATCATTTACACAATGAAACACTGCTGCTCCAAAGTTTACACGCCCCGAGCAAAGCATTAATACGCTGTTGCTCTGAGAAACGTCGTCCATTCGGAGTAATCAATGCTGTGAATGAAGTTAAATATATCCAGGATGATGAATGGAGCTGCAGAGAGAAACCTGTACAGCGCTGAGAATTACTGAATTTAATAAAATTGTAATACACGCGGAAAGCCTCGCGCTGGCAAAGCAGTAATCACATCTCAGTGAAGGTTTAGAGAAAAGACATTAAAGTGTAAACCTCGTGTTATTAACTGCTTCTACATTACACAACGTTCTCACTCAGCACGTCAGACAGCAGGTGAAGCTTTCCATCGCACTTCACAAGCTAGCTCTGTTCTAAATAATGAAGTCACCTTAAAGCTTTTAGCATTATTTTCAAATTTTATTCCTCTCCTGTTTTAAAATTACATTTTCAGTTTATTTTCGATTCTTTGTATATTTATCGTCTTGAACATTTTTACAAAGACATTTTTCTAGCGTTAGCTAAAGTTTATCTTGACATATTTAATATTTTATAATAACATTATAAGGTAGGATTAAATGTTACACAACTGTTGATATCAAAGAAAAATAATGTTGATAGTGATGTCAGGTTTGTGTTATTTAAACCTTAAATATATTAGTGTGTTATTTTATTCAGTAATAAATGTGTGTGTATATATATATATACACACACACTCCTGAACAAAAAGTAAAACTAAATATAAAAAGTAAAAGTAATGTAATATAAAAGCTTAATCACAGTCACACCAAAACTGGGCTGTTTTTAATCAGATAGAAAAACAGCGGTAGAAATGATCACTCTCCTCAGACCCAGAGCCTGAGCTCAGTGATGAGAAGAAGAAGAAGAAAAGGGAGCTTGAACCTTCAAAACGCTCGGCGCTGCCGTGAAAAAGCTCCTGTCGTAAATAGTTAACGACGGGAATGTGAGGAGGGCTTAAGGGCGGACGTGGAGGATAAATTTTCCAAATTCTTTTCAGGTCCTTCTGAGATTCTGTCTCCATTTCCACATTTCTGTTCAAAATGCTTCACTTTCCCACGTCTCTAACGACTCGGGCTGGATCGTGTAAGTAATGAAACGCTGCAGCTGGATAAACACGTTCAGCGGTTATCTTTGGTTGGTTTGCAGTATATTTATCTACAATTTCTCACAATTAATTTACAATTTTTACATTTACATCCATTTTTTCATTTATTAATAAATACAATACTAACATGTGCATAGATAAAGATATTAAAACAAACCCTGATGAGAATCTGAGCACTGAGGCTACATGATCATATCCAGGCCTTTAATACAGAAATAATAATCACGTTCAAGCAAAACAGCTCTGAATCTTCAGAGAATGTGTTCAGTCAGGAGAATTAATAAACGATGCTCACGGCCTGGTTCATTTGGTTCATCTGCGGCTCACGTGCGGCTCACGTGTGGATCGAGTGCGGCTCGAGTGCGGCTCACGTGTGGCTCACATGTGGTTCGAGTGCGGCTCGCGTGCGGCTCGCGTGCGGCTCGAGTGCGGCTCGCGTGCGGCTCGCGTGTGGCTCGCGTGCGCCTCGTGCGTCTCCGTCACGGATAGAGTTTCTTTCAGTTTTTTGTTGCTGTGCTGCAGGTACAGTATTTGCTCAGACATGTGCAGTAATGTGAGCAGGAGGACTTTAAGGAGGAGGTTCGGTGCTCGTGGGCAGCGCGGAGAGCACAACGTGACCAAAACATAGGATCAGACTTATTATTAACTCCAAATGCAAAAATTGAGATTATGAACAGCTTACATCACGTGGACGCGTTAAGATTTCAGTGGTGTGTCTCACGGCGGTTAAACTAAACCCTGCACATGAAATAAAACGATTCTTTTCATTGCCTCTCCTGTGGAGGTTTTTCTTTTGTGGTACGGCTTTTTCCAACAAAGACTGTCAATTGCTGTTTAAAAGGCATCAAAATTACAGCGAAACTCATTTGTATCTTGTCATAATAGACGATAAACCTTTCTGCATGTTGAGTTTCCTCAGTCTGAAGCGGTAAGTGGAGAAGGTCCACGCAGCCGCTGAGCTCTGAGCGATAACCATCGCAACAGGAATCCGGTTCAGTTCACTCGCTCAATTTCACAACACTAAAGCAGGAGGATCTTTTGGCCTGGTCTTCTTTCAGCTGTGAGATGGGGGTTTAATCAGGAGGGAGATTGACGGCGCGCGCGCACACACACACACACACACACACACACACACACACACATACACACACACACACACACACACACACATCTGGACTCAATCTGCAGCCGAGAATAGAAGAGAAAAGGTTCAGAGAGATAAGACGTCTGTGAGCCGAGCCGTAACTCAGCCTGACCCGGAGTGATCCTGCGTAACGAGGACGTGTGTGTATCAGCTCTCCTCCCGTCTGCGCTCTTCATCACCGCCGTCTCGTCACCACGGCCTCCTGACGAAGGAGAACTTTACTGCAGTGTTGGAGCAGCTCGAGTCTCTCGGCTGTAATCAGGCTTTACTGAGGCTCTGGCTTCGGGCCACGTCCTGAATCAACAGCTACGTGTTTGCTAAACACCTGAGTGTTATTGTAGGGCACACACTTAGTGAATTACACCAGATTAAACAGCCGCTTGTTAAATCCTCCAAATCACATCCTTAGAGAGATGGAGGCGAAAAAAAGACGGAACAGGAGGAGGAGAAAATGAGAGACGAAAATAAATGCAGAAAGAAAGAAAACTGGGAATTTGTCTCTTTCAGTTTTATGAATGAAATTTGGAACATTTTCAACAGAAAAGTGCGATTTAATGTTTTCCGCAGTGCTGCATTAGCATTTTATTGTAATTCTTACATTTTTAATAATAAAAGTGTATTTTAATGCAAAAATTTAAAAAAACCTAAATACATTATTAGGCTGTAATTTATAAAATGGTAGAAAAGACACAAATCCATCCTGTGTGTGTGTGTGTGAGTGGTCGTGTGAGATGTGTGTGTGTGTGTGTATGTATGTGTGTGTGTGTGTGTGTGTGTGTGTGTGTGTGTGTGTGTGTGTGTGTGTTGCTGATGTTCTTCCTCCTGTTTAGCTGCTGATAGCGCCGTCTCGTTGTGTCGTTATCTTGGTCGCACATGTTTAGCTGAGCGAAGCGTCATTATCATCGCTCGTGTCCTACAGTATCGCCGTCCCTCCCACGCAGAGGCCCCGGCCGGTCACGCTCCGTCCGTCTGCCCATCACGCACGGCTGAGGCATCACCGGGATTCACACTTGCACTCTGACAATGACGGGGTCAAAAGTTTTTCTCTTGTGCCGCTCAGGAGCCTCCTTACTAAATCAGCCTCGCATCATGATGAGCTCCCAGCCTTACTCACGAAGGAAAATCTTCAGCAGATACCTACAGGCTCAGAGGAACCTTAAAGACAACACCACGCCTGGTCCTGAGCATCTCAAACATCTGTTCATTCAGGAGCTGGAGGACTGCTTACATCCCACAGCAGTCAAAACTTCTAATGTAGCCACAGTAAACAATTAGAAGTGTGATAAATCAGCGTGTGGCAGAAACAGATGGATCTCAGTCGTGTCAGCAGCAGGGAAGGGCTAACCATCATACTCCTAAAGAGACTTGTTCTGAATATCTTGGAAGACCTGCTATGAGATTCCCAGTGTGGGTTTGTAAAGACAGAAGCGCTGTGGATATAAATGTCTGTGGAGCGGACTGAGAAGGCACAGATGCCAAACAAAATCTGTCAGTATCCTGAGGAGGTCCGTGAAGGAGTGATGGCCTGTGTGTCTCTGAGGCAGGGCTTTGAGCCACGATATGCCGATGACTTCACTGCAGAGCCCCGTGCCTCGGAGGATCTCAAACATACGCCATTTACCAAAGACTGGGCCTCACTTAATCCATAATCTCACTACAGACGGCCCCACGCTGCCCGCAGAGTTCTGTCTCCGAAAAGCACCGCTGATGCAGTACAGCGCACGTTTCCTCGTCAGGCTGCAGAAGCCTTCAGTCTGTTGGAGTCGAGTGTTTATGCTCAGAACAGCGCTGTATATCAGGCCATCTGCATTACCGCTCTACTCTCGAGTCGGGAGCCAGAGCTCTCAGATAAAGAGACATTTAAATTTTAAAAAATTATATCTGCATTTTTGTAAAGCTGCTTGGTGACAATGTCCATTTCATAAAAGCTCTATAACAATAAAATTGAATTGAATATAGACACTGCTTCAGGCTGGTGGAGAAATTCCTTATGGAGTGTCTTCAGCTAATCCTGGAGATGACGTGGAGAGAGAGCGTGATCCGTGCGGAGAGCTGGCTGCTCGCCATGGCAACGCTCTGGAGGAGGACAGCAGACGTGCTATAGAGACTAAAAATTACTGTGGAAAAAATACTGAGTAATACTAAACTATCTCTTCTGAAAACAACAACTGTTACAAACCACGCAGCGTGGCATCAGCATCAGCTCTTCTCCCAGAGCCGTGGTGGTGTCGAGGAACACAGAAGATCTGAGCAGCAGCAGGAACGAAGGCGTTTAACCGTGGCTTAAAAACACACACATGCAGCAAAGCACGAGTGTAACAGACAATTCCATCACACACTGGACTGCACGGCCATATCGATAAACACAGAGGTGGAAGTCATCATCACCACACGTGTGTGAGTGTGAGTGTGTGTGTGTGTGTGTGTGTGTGTGTGTGTGTGTGTGTGTGTGTGTGTGTGACTGTACTGTACCAGTGTGTGCAGATGTTTCCTCTTTCTTCTATCTCTTTCCTCTTTTTTTGGTTCCAGTTCTAGCACCAGTTCCAGTCACAGGGTGATAAAAACGTTTATGGGTTTTAACTGATTTTCATTTTGACGTTCTAGAAAAAGTCGAGTCGGGATGCGAATCGTCCAGGATGTGGCTCGGTAACGCCGCCGTGCCGCGCGGCCTGAGAGCTGTGTTCCAGTTCTGCAGTAGGGTTTTGTTCTGCAGTGGATTTTCTGTTGTAGAAGTTACTACCATTTAATTACGTCAGTGTTTGTGTATTGATCTCGTTTTACTCTGTGATTTCAGCGGCGTTTTAGGATTTTTACTCGTCACATGGTGTAAAGGCTGAATCCTGTAACAGACTGTGTGATGACTGTGAGCTCGAGGTGATGAGGAGATTTTTCTGTCCTTTAGCTTGTTTCATTTACGTTTCTCCGTCGCCGCTAGCGTATGTGCAGCTGTGCCATGAGGTTGCCGTCCTCCTATTGGTGGATTTAAACGAGCAGTGCTCACACGCTGAGAGCTTCATTAGAAATTTCTCACACTGACAGAACGTTGTTGTCGACTGTGTTTGGTTGCAGTGGCACTAAATAGAAGAAGAAGTAAATATTATATGTTGTAAAGCCGCTGATCTCAACTAATGACCAGAGAATTACTGTTAGAAAAGACTGAAAATCGACTCGCACAAGCCCCGCCCACAGCGTGACATGTTCGTGCTGTTCCTGGTCACTGATGTGACAGTGAGGTTGAGGTCCTGGTTCTGGGATTGGACTGTATTTAATGTTTCATTAATATTTAATGATCGAATCCTGTCATGTATTTAAAGCCATAAACATGATGTTGACTCACATGACACGGATCTTTCACCTGAACACCGAACACTGAAAGCAGACTTTCACACGTCTGTAAAACGCAGAAGGCCAGAATTCAGAGCTCTGGTGTGAGAGAGCTATAACTGCTTTTTCATCTACAGTGTATTTCCACCTGCGTTTAAAAGAATAGTGCAGTATGTGGGGTAACAGCACCAGAACCAGAACCCTCCCCTGAGTCGCTCTGTCTTTTGCACTTCATTGCATTTGTTGGTGATGGAGGCGTCGCCTCGCCTCGCCTCGCCTCGCCTCGCCTCGTCCACGCTGTTGGCTTCGAGTTCCACTTGTTTATTCGGTGTAATAACGGGGAAGTTCTCAGCAGCTTCGTATTCACTCGTACTGCAGTGTCCAGCTGCAGATGCTGATTCCTGCATTTTCTGCTCTATACATTTATTTTCTCTCCCAGTGTGTGTTTGACATTACGCTGTGTATTCTTCACCACAGCATGGCTGGATAAAGGCTGGGTTTCTGTGCAAGCTGATCTGAATGCAGTCTAAAGTGAGTCCTGTTCCTACAACAGCCTCGAGCTGGGATCAGGACGTTAATGCTGTAAGGAGAGCAGTGATGCTGTAGATTACTGTAAATATAATAACGATGACAGAAAGGTCCGTGTTTTAGCCCTGAGTCTGGTGGGTGAAAAGGACATAGCGCTCGGTACATTGCAGAAAACACACAGTATGTAGTGCAGTATATCTAGTATGCTGTGTAGTAAGCTTTAAAAAGACATGAAGGTTAAAGACGTGATGTAAGGATGGTTTTGCTGTCAATATTAAATAGAGACAAAACTCCTGATAAATATATTTCGGGCAAAAAACATAAATCCCACAGCTATAAACAGCCTTAGCATTAAATATATATTATCAGAACACACACACACACACACACACACACACACACACTCTAACCACGACTTAAAAAAAAAGATATCTACTGAAATCATAAAAATGTTGAATTCCCTTTAATAACACTGATTTCAGAAGACAGGAATTCGATTTTAAAGGTGCAGTTTGTAAAGTTTAAATGTTTGAAAGTGTTTCTACGCCTGTAATAATCACACAATAATAATAACACTGTAGAAACTCTGTGATATTTACAACATTAGCAGGCAAGAGATTATGCTAGTTTTACATTTTCTGACCCTGACTTTAGCCCCGCCCCCCAGTCAGAACAGACATGCTCAGTCCCGCCCCTTTTCTTAAACTGTAGCTCAGCTGCAGGGTGCGGGCTCAGACGTATAAACAGCTGCTTTAAGAATAAAATCTGATGAAAGTTCTTTGTATAAAATGAAACATCTGAGCAGCCGAGCCTTGGAGAAAAAAAATCAAATCAAAAGTGTAAAACAGTCAGAGATCGTCTGGAGCTGGTGGCTTTAGGGCTGGATTCTTTTGAGTTGCTTACAGGAAAGAGAGAAAAGCTGGAGATGCTCTTTCACGCTGAACGGATCTTTTTGGGTTGATGTCCTGAAAATAGCATCACTTTCAAAAGTTGGAGGCGGAAGCGCAGAGAGAGGCAGCGGCTGATCTCAGGCGATTTGAATCTGTCGCAGCGTGTGTGAGAGCCACGACGCTGATGTTTGGCGACACGGCAGAGAAAAGCTACAGCGTGTGAAATCAGCCTTTCTGTCATCTCCAGTAATGAAATACGTCACCGGCGCCGCCTCATCAATCAGATTTCACGTTTCCTACCTGAGCTTCGTCTCAGAGAGTACAGAACCTGTATAAAACCTCCGCAGTGTGTGTGTGTGTGTGTGTGTGTGTGTGTGTGTGTGTGTGTGTGTGTGTGTGTGCTCTCAGACACTGTGTGAGAAAAGTATGAAGCCCTGCTCAGGAAAGCATTCGAATTATGTTTATAATTTGGTAATAATATTGAAAAGCAGTGAGAATTATTAATGTGGAGAATTATAAGCGTCTGAATTACGTGTGATTATTTTTACACTGAGTGAGAAAGTGCATCGAACATCGAACAGAACGATTTTATATTTTATTCGACTGTGTTTAAATCTTAGGTTTAAATTTTAAATTGTGTGTGTGTGTGTGTGTGTGTGTGTGTGTGTGTGTGTGTGTGTGTGTGTTTTGTGCTGCACTCTAGATATACAGGACTGTGTGTGTGTGTGTATATATATATATATATATATCTTCTTCTTCTTTGGGCTTTTCCCTTCAGGGGTCTCCACAGCGAATCATCGCTCTCCACCTATCCCTATCTTCTGCNGTCCAACATTCTCCTACCAATATACTCACTCTCCCTCCTCTGAACATGTCCAAACCATCTTAATCTGGCCTCCCTAATATATATATATATAGAAGTGTGAGCTCACAATAAAGTTTAAATCCGCTGTCTTCAAGCTATTCATTAATTTCACATTAATTAATTAATTTACCTGAACTTCGCTGTAAAAGAGTTTTATTCTTTTTTTTACAGAAATTAACAAACTGCTGTTGGAATGAAACAGGTCTATCTTTGTGAAATGTATATTCTATTTTTTGCCGTGTGATTTACTGTTTAATTGTTAAAAGAAAAATAAATTATATTTCTGTATTTCTTTATCTGGATTTCTGTAAAGCTGCTCTGTGACAGTGTGCATTGTTAAAGCACTATACAAATAAATAAAAAATTGAAGTGAATTATTTATTCATTTTATCTGGCTAGCTGTGGCGTCGCTGTACATCGGTACTGCACCATGCAGGCGCGTAGCATCGCTCTGTAACGAGGCGCTGTGGCTCAGGCGCTAGAGCGGCAGAGTCGTCCTCTGACCGCGGGGTGGAAGCTCCGTCCCCGGCTCTCCACATGCCGCGTGTCCTTGGGCGAGACTCTGAACCCCAAGCTGCTCCCAGTGGCAGGCTAGCGCCTTGCATGGCAGCTCTGAGGCCGTGTGTGTGTGTGTGTGTGTGTGTGTGTGTGTGTGTGTGTGTGTGTGTTAATGGGTGAGTAGGAAACAGTGTAAAGCAGTCTGTAGAAGCGCTGAGGTTAAAAGGCGCTGTAAAAGTGCAGGTTGTGTAGTATATAATATAAATGCGTAGTGTATAGTATAAATGCGTAGTGTATAATATAAATGCGTAGTGTATAGTATAAATGTGTAGTGTGCAATATAAGTGTGTAGTGTATAATATAAGTGCGTAGTGTATAATATAAGTGCGTAGTGTATAATATAAATGCGTAGTGTATAATATAAATGCGTAGTGTATAATATAAGTGCGTAGTGTATAATATAAGTGTGTAGTGTATAATATAAATGCGTAGTGTATAATATAAGTGTGTAGTGTATAGTATAAATGCGTAGTGTATAGTATAAATGCGTAGTGTATAATATAAATGCATAGTGTATAATATAAGTGTGTAGTGTATAGTATAAGTGTGTAGTGTATAATATAAACGCGTAGTGTATAATATAAATGCATAGTGTATAATATAAGTGTGTAGTGTATAATATAAGTGTGTAGTGTATAATATAAATGCGTAGTGTATAATATAAGTGTGTAGTGTATAGTATAAGTGTGTAGTGTATAGTATAAGTGTGTAGTGTATAATATAAATGCGTAGTGTATAATATAAATGCGTAGTGTATAATTTAAATGTGTAGTGTATAATATAAACGTGTAGTGTATAGTATAAACGCGTAGTGTATAATATAAACGCGTAGTGTATAATATAAACGNTATAAACGTGTAGTGTATAGTATAAACGCGTAGTGTATAATATAAACGTGTAGTGTATAGTATAAACGCGTAGTGTATAGTATAAACGTGTAGTGTATAGTATAAACGCGTAGTGTATAATATAAACGTGTAGTGTATAGTATAAACGCGTAGTGTATAATATCAGCCCAAGCTGCCGTCTGGATTCTCTTAGACACGGCCATAAAACTGCTGTTCACATTTTAAGATTTATTTGATTGGTGGTAATTATTTGTTTAATAGAAGCTGTGAGAGTGATTGCTGTTTGGGAGAATAAAAAAAATTAACTACGCACTTACAATAAAAAATAAAGGCAACAGAATTTTTTTTTTTTTTAGTTCCCTAAAGAACCATTTTTATTTATATATAATAATAATAATAATAATAATAATAATAATAATAATAATTTTCCACCCAGATATCTTTCCTGTAGTGATGATATTTATGGATAGCATCCTTTAGTCTCAGTGTTTAAAGCTCCAGCAGTCGAGTGTTGAGTGTGTTGGAGGACGGCTCTCCGAGGCGCTGGGGTCGAACGCTTTCATTCTGTACCTTTAAAACCTGGACATGTGAATATAATGACCTTTAAACATGATTTTAGGTGCATAATTGGACCATAGTTTCCTTTTAGAGTACAATTTAAAGGTACACTACATTTATCTGTCACAGTAAAAGATACACACTAAAGGCGCTAAAGGTTTAGGACAAGGAAGTGTGCAGAGACGCGACATCGACTCACCAGCCTCTGATTCAACTTCTGCTCCGAAAGAATGAAAATATAAACAGCAGATTTGTGATTGTTCCTGCATTAACATGCAAACAGTAGAGACACAAATACATACATACATATATATATATATATATATATATATATATATGTGTGTGTGTGTGTGTGTGTGTGTGTGTGTGTGTGTGTGTGTATATTTGATTGTGTGTTGTGGATGTTTATTTCCTCCTCGTTAATGATGAGCTCGTGAGAGGTGTGTGTTGAGGAATGACCTGACTGAAATGTCCTGGTGGAAAGCTCAGGGTTGTTTCATGAGACTCGTATTTCTCCAGCTCTCACAGCCTCGCTACGTTTTACAGGCCGTATAAAACACACCGCCATTTTCTCATTTCTCTTTATTGTTCAATTTCATGACTTTGAATTACTTCACATTTTCCTTTTTCACCAGTCAGCAGTGCAGAGAGCCGTGTTCCGCTCCACAGCTCATGTTAAGTGAATATTGATGAAGGAAGCTGGACGTCTTTAGCGTCGGGGGTGTGAGAGATCGAGCCCACACCCACCGGGCCGGGATGAAATATTAAGTCAGGCTACAGATTTGCACAGTTTAACTGTGCATGTTAAAGCACTCAGCTCTCTGTTAAGATTAAACTTGACTTTTATGATTGATTTTTAGATCCAGAATGCTGACGACGTGCTCATCACACCTTTGGAGAAATTCCGTACGGAGCAGATCGGAGCGGCTAAAGTGAGTAAAACCTGCGTTTAGATTCCTAAAGCTGAACGAGTGAACACGCAGAGCGATCCACTTAAAGGAGCAGTGTGTGATGTTTAAATCAGGTAAAGCGCCCTCTGCTGTCTGACCTGCAATTACAGTGAAACTGTGTGTGTGTGTGTGTGTGTGTGTGTGTGTGTGTGTGTGTGTGTGTGTGTAAGTTAGTAACTCCACACATACAGTCCATTGTTAACTTTAACAGACAGCTATTAGCAACAGCTAAATATCTTTGTTTTTGTGGCTTCTCTCAGTTATTAAACATTTACACAACTCTTCTGCTGAATCCTGCGCTCTGATTGGTCAGAAGGTGTTGATTAGTTTTCTATAACAGCAGCTCTGACAGTACGCAGGTTTGTTCATTCTAATAGATTATGGTTTCTATAGTAACGGCTCATTCACAGGGACATGTACAGCGAACGCTCCACTGATAATAAACAGATTAAGAAAATCTTTGATGTGGTGAAGTTTCCTGTCAGCAGACGTTTATGTAACGTGTGGAAGGAGTCTCCAGTGTCAGCGCTTTGTAACAGTCAGAGGTGAAGCTGTAACTCGTTCCAGAGCCTGAAGCTATAATTTGAGCTGCTCCTGAAATTCCTCGTGGGTCACAGTGCAGTCAGTCAGAAGTGCACGGTTATCGTTAGCGGTGGCATTTAATCCATCAGGGTTTAATAACACGAGAGGAAACGGCTCTGATGTTTATAAAAAAGGGAAAGAAAGAATAAAACACTGAGCGATTGTAACGACTATTAAACTGTCAGAGGAATGGTGAATGTAGTTCAGTAACTCAGTCTCATTACTCATTAAATGCAGCTCCATGAAAATCCGAGTTTGTGTTCAAGCATGCAGTTAGATCATCACACACACACACACACACACACACACACACACACACACACACACACACACACACGCAGCCCTGTGTCTGATGCAGACTCCCGCTGACCCGGCCTGTGACTCTGTGATTTAAAGTCTGTCTCATTTATTTTGCATGAAGAGAGCAATGAAACTCCTCCAAACAGCTCCTGAAGATGATTCCAGGAAAATACGAACACCCATTATCTCTTTATTTTAGAAGTTT
This sequence comes from Pangasius elongatus, assembly GCA_033441825.1. Lineage (NCBI taxonomy): Eukaryota > Metazoa > Chordata > Actinopteri > Siluriformes > Pangasiidae > Pangasius > Pangasius elongatus. The sequence continues at coordinate 26,330,158 of JAKKZN010000006.1, read as the reverse complement.
GATGATGATGATGATGATGATGAAGATGATTATGAGGATTATGATGATGATGAACGCTGTATAATTGGAGACGTGCTCAACTTTTCAGTAACAAACATAATTTAACTTCTTGCAGTTCGACATTTACCCGCTGCTTTTTCTTTAATTCGGCTCAACTGTATTATTATTATTATTATTATTTTTTATTTATTTATTTTTTTTTTGTTTTGTTTTGTTTTGTTTTAACTACAAACATCATCACAAAACAGTTTTACACAAATCTGGATGTAGATTTAAAAAGGAAATCTCCCCGAGGCAGTGTGAGGTAGAACCCTCGAGCGGAACCGAGCCTCTTCTGCGTGAGAATTTAAATTACGGAGTTTAAATCCAGGAATATTTGCTAGTCTCAGCCTCAGAGGCTCCGCCCACAGGCCACAGAACACCTGATATGTTTTGGACTCTTTTCTGGTTAAAAAAAAAGCTTGATGTTGTGAAATCTGATTGTCAGTCGTGGCCTAATGGTCTGAGAGTCGGACTTGTAACCTGAAGGTGAACCTGAGGGTGGTGGGTTCAAGTCTCGGGTCCAGCAGGGATTGTAGGTGGGGGAGTGAATGACCAGCGCTCTCTGCCACCCTCAATAC
>JAKKZN010000006.1:26319074-26329438 GCA_033441825.1 Pangasius elongatus | reverse complement strand
GGTTAGGGTTAGGGTTAGGGTTAGGGTTAGGGTTAGGGTTAGGGTTAGGTTAGGGTTAGGTTAGGGTTAGGGTTAGGTTAGGGTTAGGTTAGGGTTAGGGTTAGGTTAGGGTTAGGGTTAGGGTTGGGTTAGAGTTAGGTTAGGTTAGGGCTAGGTTTAGGTTAGGGTTAGGTTAGGGTTAGGGTTAGGGTTAGGTTAGGTTAGGTTAGGGCTAGGTTTAGGTTAGGGTTAGGTTAGGGTTAGGGTTGGGTTAGGGTTAGGGTTAGGGTTAGGGTTGGGTTAGAGTTGGGTTAGGTTAGGGCTAGGTTTAGGTTAGGGTTAGGTTAGGGTTAGGGTTAGGGTTAATGTAGATCAGCTGTGGCGTGAACACTCAGTGATTTATGGCTGATTTATGGCGTTTATCTGCGTACGCATGTGAGTGTGAATAAAATCTGAGAAACTTTAATAAATCTGACGGATTCTGAATTCTTAGTTTTTAGTTTTTTAACTTTCTATCTGTCCATGAAAACATTTACACGTAACTTTACTGAAAGATTGATAAATTATAATAGAGAAAACTCTAAAAAGGCAAAAAGCTTTTTTTTATACATGCACATGATGCTTCACGGACAAATAAAAGCTTGATGGAGATAAAAATGTCAGCAGCTGTTTCTCGTGGCTCAGCAGTGAAGATCCTCTGATGATTCGCTTCCTGCAGGTGACGCGTTTAGATCAGAAATCACAGCTCAGGAATCTCTGATGTGAGATGGAGAGCAGCGTCATTGTGGCGAGGTTAATATTTCTGCAGGTTTTAATGCAGAGGCGTCAGACTCCAGGCCTGCAGTCCCTCAGCTCTACACTGAATTACTTCTCCGTTCTCCACTCAGAAAGGTGTTTACACCAGATGAAGAGATAAAGTGGTGGATGATAAATTCTGCAGTGCGACGCTCCACAAGTCAGATTATATATATATTTTTCCTCTACTGACTCAATAACACTAATGATTTAAGATAAAACTAAAAAGTTTGTTGGTATGTGTGTGTGTGCGTGTGTGTGTGTTTGCCTGCAGCGTGTGTGGGTGGATGAAGCTGTGTGATGATTCTCATGTAAGATGGCATCTCTCACATCCTTTCCTCCTCAAGCCCTCAGCATGCTGTGTGCGTGTGTGTGTGTGTGTGTGTGTGTGTGTGTGTGTGTGTGTGTGTGTGTGTCAGGTATCTTCAAATCTGAGGCTGCCCATAGGAGAGTTTTTCAAACAGAGCCTGATGGGAGCAGGAGGCAGGTCTGAAGCTCTCCGAGGTTCTCCTGCTGCGTGTCACAGTCACACTCAGAGAGTTTAAAAACAACAACGCTGAGTTCTTCAGATTTTAATCCAGGATGGAAATACAAAAACAAATTCTCCAAACGATGGTAGAAACACTGCATGTTTTTCAGTAAATATTCAGAAATCTGTTTGCTCTCATAAACACGTGTTCGTTGCTTTGCTTTGTGATTAAAAGCCCGTGTTCAGGACCTTCAGCGATCTTCAGCCCACAGTCTGGGATTTTATTTTCTATATTTATATATATTTTATATTCTATATACTTTGGTTGAATGGTTTGAAGGACAGCTGACCCACAGTATTACCCAGAGGGAAGCCAACAATCGAACTCGGCTGGAGAACCGGTGAGCTGTATAACCAGCGTGATTAATGCGCCACGGCGTAATAAATATTACACAGCAGAAGGTCGTGAAGGTTGTGAAGGTCGTGAAGGTCACGCTCCATGACGTCTCTGTTCCGGGAGGCTGTGTCACAGCTGACCCTGACTCCCTAACAAGCTGGAACATACTGTATGAAGAAAACGTTTCACTGTGCTAGATTCTGATTGGTCAGAAGGTGTTGATTAATTCTCTATAACAGCGGCTCTGACAGTAGCACAGGTTTATATTAATGCGCTCTTATTAATGTGTTACCGTTTCTATAGCAACGGCTCATTCACAGGGACGTGTAGAGTGGACGCTCCGCTGATAATAAAAGGAAAGAAAATTGTTGATGTGGTGAAAAGTAAAGATGTGTTTAGGTAACGTATGGAAGGAGTCTCCAGTGTCAGCGCTCTGTAACAGTCAGAGGTGAAGCTGTAGCTGTAAGATTTCCGGCGTCTTCAGGACAGAGGAGTTTACGCTGCTTTACGGTTTCTCAGTAACATGCGGAACAAGCTGCGGGTTATTTTTTTTACTTGAAGAGAGAGAATAAAGAGACGCTGGTGAGGGGACGAGTGTTTATAGCTGCTATAATGTAAGCGACAACAGGAACTAACTTATTTCACCGACATTCCACAACATTAAAGGTAACTATAAATGGATAAAAGTGTGATGTATCATTCTTTAATTAATAAGAAATTGTAATTGTTGTGGTGTAAGAGGAATAAAACACTTGGGGCGTGCTGTTAGAGGAAAATAATCACCTGCAGCTAGTCACAGTAACTCTGATTATTTTCCTAGACCAGCAGCACACGCGCAGTGTTTATTACTCACATAAAAGCTTTTCCCCCTTTCCTATTAAACAATCCCTAGGATTATACGTTCCGATTTACAGCTTTATTAACTTTCGTAATGAAGGAAGGCGTTGGGATTTGGCGAAACACTGCGTGAATAAAGAGAGTTGTGTGTGAAGGTCTGATGAAGAGCGAGTGTTGATTCTGAGTCTGAGGATGTGAAGCTGATCGAGCGAAATATCAGTGACAAAACTACAGAAGTACAGAAGTACAGAAGTACAGAAGTGCTGTAGGGAAAATCTGAAACATGAAAAACATTTAAATTATTATCGGGATTGTCGGAATGATAAATAACATCCTTGGAATTTTTAGAGCTTTTTTTTACAATACAGTTTTTCTCAAAGCCGCTTTAAAGCCCTCATCAGTGCCGAAAACGCTGAGTGAGCAAATCAGAGACACGCGGAGAAAGAAAACATTAAACTGGAGCTGAAAAGGGACGAAGACGCAACAGGACACCGTTATAACCGTTTCACCTTCTGTGCTTTATGAGATGTGAACTTTAACGTCTTTAAAATTCATATTTAGGCGGCCGACAGTAACAGCTGCTGTGATGTTAGATATTTGGGCTAAAGTTTAACGTTTATTAGTATTTTAATAATCAAACTATTCGAGCTGAGAAATGCGTTATACCAAGAGGCGTCATTGATGGTGTAAGAAGAATAATTAATTGCGTTAAAGTGCAATTATCCACTGGCTTTCACATTGTGCTTCCTTAGAAAACCACACACACACACACACACACACACACGCACACACACTCGACTGGCTTCACATTGTGTTTCCTCTGAAAGCCAAACACACAGAAAAGCTGTAACTTTTTCATTCAAACCAAAAAACCCTAAACGTACACGTCTGTCCTTTTGTGTAATTTGTGCTCTGATTGGACAGCGTGTGTGTGTTTAGACTTTTACTTTCTCTTCTCCTCCAAATGCATTCTGGGTAAAAATATGATGATGAGTAAATAATCGTCCTCGGTGACGTTCGTCACACCCGCGACTGTATCTCACGCGCTCCTTCTCACTCGCTGCTGATGACGTGTTACGGATGTGTGTGAAAAATATCAGCGTAAGTGGAGGTCAGATCTCGGGGGCGTTTATTTATCTTCATTTGTATGAATTAGTGTAAAATCCAAGCTCGAGAACACTTCTGCACACTGCACGTGATGGTGTGTGGTGATGTTCTGAATTTCTGCTGATGTTCAGTAATTACTGCAGTATAAAGGTTTAATACTGACACGAGCTGACTGTCATGTTCTGTAGCTGTAGAACACTTTGGAGGATTTAGAGCTTAATGTCAGATGAATCGGTTCCCCGCTGCTGCAGAGTCTTTCATGTCAAACACAGTGAGGTGCCTGGGGCAGGGTGCGTGCGTGTGTGCACGTGTGTGCACGTGTGTGCGTGTGTGTGTGTGTGCATGTCTTGAAACCTTGATTATAATAAATATTGTCAGAGGAGCACACCTCCATGGAGAGGAGCATGGTGAAGGCTCTGAGATCCTCCCAGCAGAGCAGCGTTCACGCCTCAGGAACCAGACGAGACTTCGTGCTGAAGAAAACTGCTGCTGTCATCTGTGTGGTTAATAAAATACAATAAAATGAAATAAAATAAAAGTTGTGCTCTTTCCAGACGTTACACGCTTTAAATGCTGATGTAAGAAGGAACAGTGTACAGGAATCTCTGCTCTGTTCTTCACTGGGTTTCTTCTGAAGGTGCTGAGCTGCGGGAGGAACGCGCCGAGAGCCGCTCCGCAGTCTTAAACTCTTCTAACAAAATTAAACAAGCAGCGAACATTACAGGAGATAAGATGAAAGGCGATGATAAGTTCCTGTTACATATGTGTGAGAAATGATTTAAAAGCGTACGGCTGTGTGAATGTTGTCACGTTTATGAGTCGAAATGTAAGAACTGAACGTGTTAATGTTTAACTCTCAGATGAGCAGCTCAGCCAATCAGAGTTCTCAGATATAAAAATATAAACGCAGATCAGAGTGTGTCATTATCTCAGGCTGATTACTGTCTGTGAAGTTAATTAGCATGTATGAACGATATCTTTTGATCGTGTGTGTGTGTGTGTGTGTGTGTGTGTGTGTGTGTGTGTGTGGCCCTTCATGCTTTCTCTTGATGATCTCTGTCTCTGCGACTTGCTCTGTGAGCATCATCCTCATCACCTTCATCTACCAGTCAGAACACACCGCACTGCTCTCAGCCAATCAGAACACACCGCACTTCTCTCAGCCAATCGGAACACACCGCACTGCTCTCAGCCAATCGGAACACACCGCACTGCTCTCAATGAAAATGAATCATTAATTAAACTGATCGCTAATTAATCTAGTAAAGCTCAGGTGTTCAGATATGCTCAGAGTAACCATCTCCCTGCTTTTGTGTGTGTGTGTGTGTGTGTGTGTGTGTGTGTGTGTGTGTGTGTGTGTGTGTGTTTGTCATTGAGATCTCAGTTCTGTACTTTATCTTCCTTTACACTTTAATAAATCTTCCATGAGCCTGAGGAACTGTGTGTGTGTGTGTGTGTGTGCTTTTGTGTGTGTGTGTGTGTGTGTGTGTGATTTTGTGTGTGATTTTGTGTGTATCAAAGCTCAAGTGATATTTATTTTATTTCTACATTTTATTTTTTTTAACTATTTCCCCTCAGGAGCTCTTGAATGTACCTACGGTTGTGTTTTTCTCTCAGTGTGTGTGTGTGTGTGTGTGTGTGTGTGAGAGAGAGAGAGAGAGAGAGAGAGAGAGACACAGCACAGAAACCCGCTGCAGGATTATTTATTGATTTGGATTGATTTCCAGCTGTGTGAGTTTCTGTACTGAAGCTGGACGATGTTTGTTCAGGTGCGATGTTTAATGAGGGAACAGCAGCGAGCTTCAGCTCCGGCATCACGTGAGAGAAAACAAACTGATCAGCAACAATCACGTTCACTGGGTGGCATTTTATTACCAAGTTTTTATTTTTTTATTTTTTAAAATACTTTAGTTTAATGTTCATGGTTTTATTTGTTGAAGTATAATTCCCTGCTTTACCCATTTCCTCATTCTATAGTTTATTATTATTATTATTATTATTATTTCAGGGGAAAGCATAGAGTTTCTATTACATTTTTATTTTAGTTTATTATTATTATTTATTATTATTTTCCTCATGAATGTTAGATTTGTGAAACGTTGCAGTTCTTTGCTTTCCTGCTCGAGTTGAGATGCACACTTAGCTCTCTCTGTTCTTTAATGGAATGTCATCACTTTGCAAAGCCTTCTGGGTAAATTGTGCAGTGATGATGAGTGATGATTGCCCCGTGGTGTCTAACGTGTCTGAACTCCGCTCAGGCTGATGAAGGGAAGGAGCTGCAGGGACGAGCGCGAGGCCGAAGCGCTGGGAGGGAATGCGGATGTGAAAAGTGCAGCCGTGTTGTTGCTCGTTTACTCGTCATTTAGTCTTTTTCAGCTCTCTGTAAGCCCCGCCTTTCAGCGGTGTTTGTGGGCGTGGCTAAATGTGAATCAGCGGTGCCATGAGTGTAAATCAAACTCGAGTATGAACAGAATCAGCTTTTGTAAATCTGACGTGATTTTTTTGATGTTCCACAGAGCATTTTTTTAATGACTTCTGAGAATCCAAAATGTCGTCCTGTTCACTCTGAGCAGTTTGCTTTGCTTTGATCATTAAACGTAGAATATGTTCAGATCGCTGTCGTTTTGTTGTGTTAGTGTCGTTAGTGCGACAGCGTGCACTAGGATTAGACACACAGTTTCAGCTGGGATCGGATGTTGTATACGAGTAGATGAGCACATCATCAGACTGAACGCTCGTGTCAGTGTTAATGCGTCTAAAGTACTAACGTTATTAATTTACTCCAAGTCCGAATTTAAGTCTAAGGTCAATAACTCAATAGTAGTGTGTGTTGTAGTGTGTGTTGTAGTGTGTGTTGTAGTGTGTGCTGTAGTGTGTGTTGTAGTGTGTGTTGTAGTGTGTGTTTAGTATTGTTCGACTTTTAAATAAATAAATAAATCTGTGGATTTACACTCCTCACTCTGTAAGCATTGTTTTTTTCATCAGTCTCAGTGGAGTTACTGATTAATTCAGTAAATCAGTAAAATCCAGGAGCTGGAGGAGTTGATGATGCTCCTGCTGAACAATGCAACTTTGTGAAGACCCTAAAAACCATAAACATGTTTCAGCTTCACTGCTGTTCCTGAAGACCAGAAAATGGGCGTGACGATGCTCTATAGGAATGAGGCTGTAACTGAATATGAGTAAATTACTCCGAATAAACAGATGATGAAACAGATACTGTGTTCCTGACAGATACGGTTCGGAGGAGCGCTCTTCAGTTTATTTTAGAACGTTTTCAGAAAGCTTTTCTGGTTGAGATGAGAACTGGAACCTCACGGGACACAACAAAAAGATCAGATGAACAGGAGGTTTTTGCTTTCATGTGGTCACAAGCGAGCAGAGACACATGAACCTCACAGGACAAACAAAAATACTACCGGTGTGAGTGAGATTATAAAAACATTCCCACACACATCGCTGGCTGAGAGGGATTACGATCCGGAGTGATGTAGCTGAGGTAGAGGAACCGTCAGAGCCGCACTTCACACCCCACGCTCACACTGCTCACATCTCTGCTGCTGGGGTTTACAGAGGCTCAGATTTAATTAAAAACAAATACAAGAAAACTTCTGATGTAGGCCACGCCCACTCCTGCTCCTGGAAACCTGTCTTCCTGAAGGTTCCTCAGTAAGTCTGATCAGGTGCGTTCGATTTCTGCAGGTTTCCAGGAGCAGGGTTTGTCCTCTCTCTATCTCTCTCTCTCTCTCTCTATATATATATATATATATATATATATATATATATATATGTGTGTGTGTGTGTGTGTGTGTGTGTGTGTGTGTGTGTGTGTGTGTGTTCTTCTGTGATGGATTAGTGCAGAATCACAGGGCCTCCTGGAGGCTGGTCATAAACATTACAGCTTTAATCTGAGGCATCTGTGTGGTGCACGATTTGGGGATGTTTGGAGGTACAGCAGAGAATCCTGAATCCCACAATGCACTGCAGTTGGTTACTGGAAGTCCAGACCTCAGATATCAGTCCAATGTCTTGAGGCAGGAAATCAGAAAGTCAGGTAATTCTTTTTCTTTGTTCACCTGTGATAGGAAGGAAGGAAGAAGTTCATCAAAGAGAGTGAGAAGTACTACTCATCCCTGGAGAAACATCTCAACCTGTCTTCAAAGAAGAAGGAGTCGTTGCTCCAGGAGGTGAGTCAGAGGAACATTCAGGCTGCAGGAAGCAACCTTGTGTTCCTGACTGGTATTTTTATAACCCAGGAACCAGAGCATGGTGATCAGCATCTCATTGGTTCTGAGTGTGAGGCAGGAATTCAGGAATCCACTGTTTCAATGATTAACCTCAGTGATGTGTTCCTCTTGGAGGGGCTGGCTGGGAACATGAGTCTGAACCAGAAGCTGTAACCATCAGAGCTGTAACCATTAACCACAGTTCAAATGTGTGTGAGTGTGTGTGTGTTCCAGGTTAATGATGTATTTTGGTTTTACAGGCTGATGCTCAGATTGATAAAGAGAGGCTGCTGTTCTACGACGCCTCACTCGAGTATGTCTTCAAAATCCAGGAAGTGCAGGAGAAGAAGAAGTTTGAGTTTGTCGAGCCGGTAAGATTGGATGTGATCATCACAGTGTCCTTCTCCCTGCTTGATGAGAACTAAAGAGTGCGCTTCAGTGTCATGTGTTTCGAAACTAAAGAAAAGAAGAGTCTCCACACCAGCTTCCTGCACCACTCTGATGATGTGCTCCAGCACTCGGTTCCATTTAAGAATTCAGCACTAAAGCAAAGTGAATGTAAATTGAAGAGGTTTGTGTGTGTGTGTGTATGTGTGTGAGTGTGTGAGTGTGTGTGTGTGTGTGTGTGTTGGTAAAATCTAATATCTTAAGAGCGTGATGTGACCAGCAGGCATAAACTCCTGGTATAAAGTATAAAGAGTCCAAGAGGTGATGATGAAAGCTCTCACTTCATCTTGTATGTTTCATTGTGTGGTGGTGCTCAGGTGTAAATCTCCTTCTCACATGGCTCCTCACACTCTTCCTCACACTGCTCCTCACATGGCTCCTCACACGGCTCCTCCTTAACTCCTCACACAGCTCCTCACACTGCTCCTCACACTGCTCCTCACACTGCTCCTCCTTAACTCCTCACACTGCTCCTCACACTGCTCCTCACACTGTTCCTCACACTGCTCCTCACACTCTTCCTCACACGGCTCCTCACACTGCTCCTCACACTCTTCCTCACACGGCTCCTCACACTGCTCCTCACACTCTTCCTCACACTGCTCCTCACACTCTTCTTCACACTCTTCCTCACACTGCTCCTCACACTGCTCCTCACACTCTTCCTCACACTGCTCCTCACACTCTTTCTTACACTGCTCCTCACACTGCTCTTCACACTCTTCCTCACACTGCTCCTCACACTCTTCCTCACACTGCTCCTCACACTCTTCTTCACACTCTTCCTCACAGTGCTCCTCACACTGCTCCTCACACTGCTCCTCACACTCTTCCTCACACTGCTCCTCACACTCTTCCTTACACTGCTCCTCACACTGCTCCTCACACTGCTCTTCACACTCTTCCTCACACTTGCTTCTGATAAAAACAGTCCTGAGTTTAGGTGACATATTGCTGGAAGTTGGACGTATTTAGCTCTGGGCTTTCCAGTGGTTTTGAGGCAGAGAATCAGAGCGTGGCAGCGCTGGGGTTTATTGCACTTTGCTGCAGTGCAAATCTCCACATCTCCACTTCTCCTCATCTCCATATCTCCACATCTCCATCTCTCCACATCTCCATCTCTCTACTTCTCCACATCTCCACTTCTCCTCATCTCCATATCTCCATATCTCTTCATTTCCATATCTCAACTTTTCCACTTCTCCTCATCTCAGCTTCTCCACATTTTCCAACAGTCCATTGGAGCTGGAGCTGAATTTGATCTGGACCTGAGCTTTCATGTCATTTTCTTGTGTGACATCAGTCTCATCAAAATTCCCGAACAATCCTCAGCATCTGACAGGGAGGGAATACAGTAGTACTGACATTATTATGATTATGATTATTATGATTATTATTATTATTATGATTATGATTATGATTATTAGTGCTGTAGTATAACAGTATAAACAGTAGTAATAAGTTAATAGTAGTATTAATATTAATAGTATTTAGTATATAGTAATTATTAACAGTAGAATATTAGTGATAGTGTCACTGCTTTAATGTAGCTGTGAATAGCTGCAGTGAGAATCCGGAGGAGCCGATGCTAATTTCTGCATTTTATAACTTTGTGTATATCAACATTTATAGATATGTACACACAAATATCAGAATTCCCATTAAATCTCACAAATGTCCCAGAATTCCCATTAAATCTAACAAATGTCCCAGAATTCCCATTAAATCTAACAAATGTCCCAGAATTCCCATTAAATCTAACGAATGTCCCAGAATTCCCATTATATCTCACAAATGTCCCAGAATTCCCATTAAATCTAACAAATGTCCCAGAATTCCCATTAAATCTAACGAATGTCCCAGAATTCCCATTAAATCTCACGAATGTCCCAGAATTCCCATTAAATCTAACAAATGTCCCAGAATTCCCATTATATCTCACAAATGTCCCAGAATTCCCATTATATCTCACAAATGTCCCAGAATTCCCATTAAATCTAACGAATGTCCCAGAATTCCCATTATATCTCACGAATGTCCCAGAATTCCCATTAAATCTCACGAATGTCCCAGAATTCCCATTAAATCTAACAAATGTCCCAGAATT
>JAKKZN010000006.1:26302316-26312316 GCA_033441825.1 Pangasius elongatus | reverse complement strand
TGTGTGTCTCCTGTGTGTCTCCTGTGTATATTCTGTGTGTCTCCTGTGTATATTCTGTGTGTCCTGTGTGTCTCCTGTGTGTCTCCTGTGTGTCTCCTGTGTATATTCTGTGTGTGTCTCCTGTGTGTCCTGTGTGTCGCCGTCACATCTGTTTGACATACACAACTGGGTAAGAGTAAAATGCACAGTAAAGTAAAGTGTATAAATAAAGTAAAAGAAGGACCTGTCGTTAGTGTGTAGAGAAGCCGAGGCGGTTCTGCAGTAAGCTTCAGCTCTCTCAGGGTTCTGCCTCCTCAGCTCCAGAACAGACTTCATATCTAAATACCATACTTTAGTTCAACTTTAATTTATTTATAATCAGCTAATACACAGTTCCTTCATTACACAATTCTGCTAAATCTTTCTTACGGTTTCCATCTTGAAGTTGATTATTTTATTATGACGTCACGACCCCAAGTGTTTTATTCCTCTTATTATTTATTAAAGAACGACACGTCATACTTTTTATCTGTTTATAGTTAGATTAAAGTTTGTGAATGAGTTAGTTCGTATGTGTGTTTTTTGCTGTAAAACACACACACACACACTCACACACACACACACACACACACACACACACACACACACACACACGGGGTGTTTATTTTGTGTGTAATGTCTGTGATGTGATGTACAGATGTCGTCTCGTGTCTGACGAACTGTTCTGTGTGCGTTCTGTGATTTCTTTGTGTTTTATGACGATGTAGAAACGCTGTGTGTCGTGGAACTCTTTTCAGACCCCTGCAGTTTTTCTGTAAAGTTCGGTATGTGACATATACTGTGTGTGTGTGTGTGTGTGTGTGTGTGTGTGTGTTTTCACACCTGCTTGCATGAGCATTGCTTTTTTAATTTCGTCCACGTAATTCCAATCAAACACATTTTGTTCCGTTGTTTTCGTTGGTCTTTCTGGTTTTATTTAATTCCACACAATCCCCCGCCTCCTGAGGAGCTCCTGAGGAGGTGTGAGGGCATGGAAGCGCATTGCACTGATCTCAGCTCACCTGCACATCATCTCTTCTCATATAATTGGTTTAATTTAGTGGGTTTTTTTCATCGTCTGATTGTTTTGTGGTTCACGAAGGCTCCCTTGACGTGGAGATTGTTAATATCACGTCGCAGTTTGAGAGCGTCTCCATGATTTCAGCTGTAATTTGCACCTCTCACGCTGAGGCGGAGGAGCAGCGAAGGAAACACGGCGCACAGCGAGGCATCAAACCAGCTCTTTACATTAATGAGGCAATTCAACAAATGTAAAAAGCTCCGCACAGCCGCGTTTTCCCGAGCCTCTTTAGTCAGACGGATTAAAAACAGAGTGAATAGAAACAGTCTGTAAGTCGAGCTCAGATACTGAACTACTGAAGGAGCTGATTAATAGCTGCTGAGCTGCGATCGACTAAAAAGCAGAAAGTTCACGGCCGTGTGAGGATCAGTTATTTTTAATATCAGATGTATTATCACAGACAGCAGGGCAGGGAGCTGAGAAATGTTTTATATTTACAGCCATGAGGACACACGAGGACGCGCTGGAACTCAGGAAGTGTTAATAGGAAAAACAACAGAATCTTAAAAGTGAAGCTAATGAGTGATGATGAACAGAAATTAGCCCTGATAGCTCGCACACATCAGCATGACGTGCTCAATTCACGCCTCAGCAGCACCCCATGCAGCTCGTTAGCTAATTATGAAGGTGTTTTTGATCTTCTGCTCTTTTCAGCCCGCTTTGTGTATAGCGTGTGAGTTAATGTCATTAGCGCCCCCTGCTGGCTGTGATGTATTAACTCTCCACACTCGCGTCGTGTGATAATCAGATTCAGCGCCGGTTCCCTTTATGAACCTCCCTCTCTCCGCTGATTAATCGACATAATCAGACTGCAGCCAGAGACTGAATAAATAGTTCCGCTTGTCTAAAGGTGTCTGAAAAGCCTGAGCATTAGAGCGTGCATTAACACTGATGCCTGCTTTGAGTAACTAACTGCATTATGATTTAACGCGTTTACTGATTTCAGTCTTCACGGTTTCTGTTCCACTGGCAGATCATTTTGCTAATTGTGAGCATTTATTTTTAGAAATAAGCGCAATTATCCTCCACAGAACAGAAGCTCACTTAAGCTTGAAGTCAGTAAAAATTTGAAGAAATAAGCTTAATAATCTTATATTTGTTTTATAATATTCTCATAATCAGAAATATTAGATACATTTGTTTATATTCATCATGTTTTCACTACACATTTAACTAAATTATAACATTTTATTGTAAACTTAATTTATTAAAAGTCTTTGACGCTCAGAATTTGTTCTGCTGAAACATCAGTCTGATAAACCAATGATAAAGAGGTAAACAAACAAACAAACAAACAAACAAACAAATAAACACATAAATGTTAAAAACAGCTGCCCATAGATTTCCATTCTAAGTAAACTGTGTGTGTGTGTGTGTGTGTGTGTATGTGTGTGTGTGTGTGTGTGTGTGTGTGTGTGTGTGTGTGTGTTAGACATGGTATCATCACCTTGCAGGCTCTGTCTGAATCTAACAGGAGGATGTGGCTGGAAGCGATGGACGGCAAAGAGCCAGTAAGTTTCTCATCATCAACATCATTTTCATCTTTCTCTCCACACTTCTCTCCATGTTTCTCTCCACACTTTTCTCCACACTTCTCTCCATGTTTCTCTCCACACTTCTCTCCATGTTTCTCTCCATGTTTCTCTCCACACTTCTCTCCATGTTTCTCTCCATGTTTCTCTCCACACTTCTCTCCATGTTTCTCTCCATGTTTCTCTCCACACTTCTCTCCACACTTCTCTCCATGTTTCTCTCCACACTTTTCTCCACACTTCTCTCCATGTTTCTCTCCATCTTTCTCTCCACACTTCTCTCCAACATTCTCTCCACCTTTCTCTCCATGCTTCTGCATATGGAGATGTGTATGGAGCTGTGTAGCTGCAGACCGGTCAGAGCGCCCATGCTGACCCTGTCCACCACCGAAAGCTCCTATAAAGGGCACGAGAGCATCAGAACTGGACCATGGAGCAATGGAAGAAGGCGGCCTGGCCTGATAGCGAGCCGGCAGATGCAGTGTGATGGTCTGGGCAATGTTCTGCTGGGAAACCTCGAGTTCTGGCCTTCACATGGATGTTACTGTGACACGTCCCACCTACCTGAACATTGCTGCAGACCGAGTTACACTCCTTCACGGCAGCGGCGTTCCCTAATGGCAGCGGCCTCTTTCAGCAGGATGATGCTCCCTGCCTCACTGCAGAAACTGTTCAGGAACGGTTTGAGTTGAAGAGTTGACTTGGCCTCCAAATTCCCCAGATCTCAATTGATCGAGCATCTGTGAGACCTGCTGGATGAACAAGTCCGATCCATGGAGGCCCCACCTCACAACTTACAGGTCTTAAAGGATCTGCTGCGAACGTCTTGGTGCCAGAAACCACACACACCTTCAGAGGTCTTGTGGAGTCCAGGCCTCGATGCGTTTACTGCTGTTACAGCTGTTTTACTGGCACAAGGAGGACCTACATGATATTCATTTATCTTCAGTAACTGCTTTATCCTGGTCGGGTTGCAGCGTTTAAATCTTTTCATATGAGAAAATGGGTTTATAACATTCCGCTAAAGTGTGTGTTTACAGTCAGTGTTTACTTTTCTGTCTTAGATCTACAACCTGCCTGCTGTCCTGAGCAAGAAAGACGAGAGTGAGTGCATCATCTTCATCTTTTCTTTCCACGCCGTGTTCAAACCTCAGAGGAAGATTAGTGTTCATTACTGTCTTTATAACGCTGTTCATTACAGCATTCATTACAGCGTCTATAACAGCGTTCATTACAGCGTTCATTACAGCGCCTATAACAGCGTTCATTACAGCGTTCATTACAGCGTCTATAACAGTGTTCATTACAGCGTTCATTACAGCGTCTATAACAGCGTTCATTACAGCGTTCATTACAGCGTCTATAACAGTGTTCATTACAGCGTTCATTACAGCGTCTATAACAGCGTTCATTACAGCGTTCATTACAGCGTCTATAACAGNGTGTTCATTACAGCGTCTATAACAGTGTTCATTACAGCGTCTATAACAGTGTTTATAATGGTGTTCATTACAGCGTCTATAACGGTGTTTATAACGGTGTTTATTACAGCGTTCATTACAGTGTTTATGACGATGTTTATAACGGGGTTATGACGGGGTTAATTGTGTTATTACAGATGTTTGTCGTTTGTGTGTTAATGTGTGTTAATGTGTGTTAATGTGTGTTAGTGCTCTGATCTGCTTTACACTCAGGAGGTTTTGACGTTAAGGGCTTTGTGTTCTCTGTGTTTAATCGCAGCTCATCTGAACGAAGGCGGCTTTAACTTTGTGAAGAAGTGTGTGAGCGTGGTGGAGGCGAGAGGTGACGCACAGCAGGACACTGCACAAACACTCCTGTGTGTGTGTGTGTGTGTGTGTGTGTGTGTGTGTGCGTGTGTGTGTGTGTGCGTGGATCTGCATTAATGACTATATGCCTCTTTACTCTTCTTTTTTCCTTCATCAGGCATTAACACGATGGGACTTTACCGTGTCGGAGGAGTTAACTCTAAAGTGCAGAAGCTGATGAACACCGTCTTCTGTAAGACATCCAGAAGACACGTCACACACGTCACACACGTCACACACGTCACACACCAGGCGTCTCACACACTGAATGCTTTAAATTAAACTAGATTACATTCACCCTGAGGTCTACAGTGTGGTGTTTAAATCTGACTCGAATTTATAGCAGTTTTGCAAAATTCACATTGTCTTGTGCATAGAATTGATTTGGGGGCGGAGCTATGCATCAGCTCGGTCTGTCACATTATACACAACGATTTTGAACAAATCATGTCCAATATTCAAATTAAATTATTAGAGGATGACAGTGTGGTGCCTGGGAAATCTAAAGAGTTTCTTAGCATGCTAAACTAGCTAACTTAAAACTTAACAAATGTTAGCAGTGATGAAGGCGTGGTTGTCATGGTAACGCTGAAATGTATTCTGACTGGTTTAAATAAATGAGAGAGGAAATGAGGACGTAAATCGAGACTCTGAGGCAGAAATCCCACTGGTGTGATTAATGCGAGCTGGTTTACAGTTAGCTAAGGTAGCTAATGTCAGTGATGTTAGGTTGTTAGGGCCGTGAGGAGGACATTAAGGTTGTTTCCTAATTTGCATTTTCATGTATATTCATAGATTGTGCTATTTTTAATGAGCGTAAAGGTGTAGAGAAGAGCCTCAGGCATATTTGGGAGGTGTCTGTGATTAGCCTTTAGCTCAGCGCAGTTTGTCTGTGGCTGCAGGAGGAGCGCTCCCGCTGTGCGTCTAACTCGCATTAATGCATTACGCTGTACAGAAGCATCTGCTGGCGCGCGGAGCGTGAGCTCGCCGCCTGTTTCCTGTCACAAGTCCACACTAATCATCCTGCAGGGTGAAATAAATCTACACTTACAGATAATACTAATAAATCTGCAAGCCTTAAAAATATTGTTTTTTATTGGTGCTTCAGCTCATTTTTTTTAAATATATTACATGACATGTCACTGTAAATGTTATTATTATTATTATTATTATTATTATTATTATTATTATTATTATTATTAAAAACTTTTACAGCACCTAAAGCTCCAGCAGACATGGACCTGGACCCTGAAATCTGGGATAATAAAACCATCACCAGTGGCCTGAAAAATTACCTCAGGTCAGATTGTCCCTTTTACTGCATACACGCTGCTATTATCTACTGTGCGAGCAAGGCATTCTGGGTAATAATATGTAGTAAAGGACAGTGCTCCTGAATGAGACTGGAGATGAGATTTTCACTGAGCGTAATGCCCCTGTCTGTCCACTAGGTGTCTCACTAGCTGTAATGCCTGTGTCTGTCCACTAGGTGTCTCACTAGCTGTAATGCCCCTGTCTGTCCACTAGGTGTCTCACTAGCTGTAATGCCTGTGTCTGTCCACTAGGTGTCTCACTAGCTGTAATGCCTGTGTCTGTCCACTAGGTGTCTCACTGAGCCGCTCATGACGTACAGACTGCATGAGGATTTCATCACTGCTGTCAGTGAGTCTGAAGAGCACCTCACTCTTCCACCAGTTATAAGTTTGGTGATGAAATAAGACTAGCAGATTGTTAAAGTGTATGTTGTAATGAATTAAGAATAAATTTACTTCATTTAAAAGTTAGATTTCTTGTGTTTTTAGCATGAAAATAAGCTAATAAAATAATTAAATATAAAGTCTTTTTACTGTAAACATTTCCACTCATTTTTATTCGGTGCCAATATTTTTGAAGCTACCTGTAGACTTACATTCATTCATTCTGCAGCTACTTTTTGTTCAAATCCACTTATAGGAATATAACCTGTGTGTGTGTGTGTGTGTGCGTATGTGTGTGTGTTTCTGTCTGTGTGTGTGTGTCTGTGTGTGTGTGTGTGTGTGTGTGTGTGTTACAGAATCAGATGATCAGAATTACAGAGTGTGTGCTGTTCATGCTCTGGTCCATAAGCTGCCTGAAAAAAATAAGGAAATGCTGCAGATTCTCATAAAACACCTCCTGATGTACGTCAGCTTCCTGCGTCTGTTTTACTCTATTCATTATTACTGTATTCATCTTTCTTTTCTCATCTCTTCCTTTCTCTCTCTCTGTATGGATAGATAGATAGATAGGTAGATCGATAGATAGATAGATAGATAGATAGGTAGATAGATTGATAGAGAGATCGGTAGATAGATAGATAGATAGACACAGTATTAATTGAAAGCAGTGATTAATGTTCTTTATATTTGTGATTTATTAATGTGAATTAATTCTGTAAATTATGTTATTAGCCTTTATCTTGTGATACCAATTTTATTGTGCAATAAAAATGTGCATTAAATCTGCATTTTATGTTTATTTTTAAAGTTTTGTTTAGTTAATTAACTGGTGTTTAGTTGTCTGTAATGTAGATGAATTAAGCTGTGTTGTTACTGTACTGTTGATTTTCTCGTTTCTTTCTGTATTCGCTTTATCCTGTGCACAGTGTCTCCGCCCACAGTACGACCAACATGATGACCGTGTCGAACCTGGGCGTGATCTTCGGTCCCACACTGATGCGCTCTCAGGAGGAGACGGTGGCTGCCATGATGAACATCAAGTTCCAGAACGTGGTGGTGGAGATCCTGATCGAGAACTTTGAGAAGGTTCGTTCTCTGAACCTTCACGCTCCACACACAGCGCTGAATATTACACTATTGTTAAAGCAGCCTGAGTGAAATGTGCGTGTGTGTGTGTGTGTGTGTGTGTGTGTGTGTGTGTACAGATCTTCCACCAGACTCCAGACCCCAACGTTCCCCTGGCTCAGCTCCACACTCGGCCGGAGTCACGCAGGAACAGAGCAATCTGTCTCTCCACAGGAGCTCGCAAACCCAAACCCCCGTACACACACTCGCTGTGTGTCGCTGACGCAGACAGTCAGTCAAACACCAACACACACACCTTCATACACACCTTATTATGCTTCTCACACACACACACACTGGCTTCATTTGCTGTGATTTTATTTTATATCTCGTTTAGTGTTAAATTTATTCCACAAGCAGTTTTATTCTAAATGACTTTACTGAGATGGAGAGATGGGTAAGAGGCGGATGGATGGATGGATGGATGGATGGATGAATGGATAGAGAAATGGTTATATGGATGGTTGATAGTTGGGCAGATGAATGGAAAAATGAGGAAATGGATAGATAGGAGACAGAGGGACAAATATATGGATGGATCAAAAGGTAGATGATGATGGATATAAACATGGATGGATGGATGGAAAGGAAAATAAGTGGATGGATGGCATGAAGGCTGGAGAAATAAACGGATGGATGGATGGATGGATTAATTGATATATTGATGGATGGGGGATAATGGGTATAAAACAGGTGGATGGATGTGATAATAATAAACAATACAAGAATAATGAGAGAGTAAATGTTTAAGCACATTGTAATAAATGTTAATGAAATAAATCTCAGTGTGTGGAGTGCAGAGTGTAGTGTGTTTTAGTGTGTGTGTGTGTGTGTGTGTGTGTTATTGTGTGTGTGTGTGTGTGTGCAGGTGACACGTTCAGCAGCAGTTCCTGCAGCACTGCGATGGGCAGCATGGAGTCGCTCTCGTCTCACTCGTCAGAGCAGAACGTGTCCAAACTGAGCTCCTGCGCGCTGCATAAAGAGAAGCCGCCGCTCCCGCCGTCTCCGTCCTCCAGCGGGCCCCAGGGCCGAGACTCGGGCTCCAGAGAGGACGCGAGGCGGGCGGATGGAGACTCGGAGGACTCGTACAGCTCGCCTGCTCTGAGGAAATCTCACAGAAATGTCACACAGAGCTGCGGAGCTGCGCTGAGATCAGACCGATCCGTCCGATCACTCCACAGCACCGACGGTACCGAAACACTAACGCATTTATTTTATTTTAGAGCAATAGGACCATCAGGAACTCAGTCCGATACCGTGCTCATTCACTGATACTCATAAAAACACTCTGATACCAAGATCAGATACAGCGATCCTGTCTGATACCAACATCCGATACAGCGATCCTGTCTGATACCAGCATCCGATACAGCGATCCTGTCTGATACCAACATTTGATACAGTGATCCTGTCTGATACCAACATCCAATACAGCGATCCTGTCTGATACCAGCATCCGATACAGTGATCCTGTCTGATACTAACATCCGATACAGTGATCCTGTCTGATACCAGCATCCGATACAGCGATCCTGTCTGATACCAACATCCGATACAGTGATCCTGTCTGATACCGGCATCCGATACAGCGATCCTGTCTGATACCAACATCCAATACAGCGATCCTGTCTGATACCAGCATCCGATACAGCGATCCTGTCTGACGTAATCTTAGTGTACGCAGTTACACTAATGAACACACGACAGGAAATAGCTGCGATCTGGACGTATTCACAACTAATAATCCACTCAATGCAGACTGCAAACTGTGAAAATATCAACAGGAGGAACTACAGGAACTACAGCATCTTCCTACAGTACAGTGATAAAACATCTTCATGGTGTTTAAACAGTGTGTTTAATGGAGTGTGTGCTGACCTGAGAGCGCAGAGCCGTGCAGCCGTTCCACAGGAACAGTGTCGGTGTTCAGATGAGACGGACGTGAGAGAAAATCTCCCCAAAGCTGCTCTTATGGACTTTTATCTTTTATCTGTAACTTTCACACACTGCAGCAATACAGTAAAAAGTCGTTCCGGCTCCTTTACACTTTCCTGCAGGTTTTGTGGAATCCACACGCCATCAGAGACACACAACTACCACAAACTCCTCCCTCTGAAAAAGTAGCTCCATCTCTGAAAGGATCCACACACACACACACACACACACACACATACACAGATTAGAGTGAAGTAATGATGGAGTAGAAGTTTTAAACGTTGGTTCTTCCATGTTTGCCTGAAAAGCTTTATGAACGTAGGTGTTGTGGTGTGATGTGCAGTATGATCTCAGTTGCTCAGTAAGTTGTTGGTGTTTACTGTGACAGAGAAGCAGAGCGATGGCGTCCTGCACCCCGACCTGCCGCCCAAACTGCCCCTGCGCCAGCGCCACGACATCGGCTCTAGCAGCGGCTACCAGAGACCAGTCTCAGTGTGAGTGATGCTGGAAATCTGTCTAATCTGTCTAATCTCAGGGACTCAGATTTACTGTGACCAACTGAGGCTGTAAAATGAGTTATAACGTTTCGTTTAAAATGCACGAGAACACGGCAGCAGTTTAAGATGTGTTTGTAAACACTAACATCAGACCCAGAAAATACTGCTATAACATTTTATTAAAGTTAATGTTCATTTAATTATATTTTACACCACACTGCTGCTGAATCCTGCGCTCTGATTGGTCAGAAGGTGTTGATTAGTTTTCTATAACAGCAGCTCTGACAGT
>JAKKZN010000006.1:26282195-26293004 GCA_033441825.1 Pangasius elongatus | reverse complement strand
AACATACCCCAGTCTGGGGTAAAGAAAGGCTCTGGCCATGCCAGGGGCAAACTCTAGAAAAGAGGGGGCCACAGAGATAGCCTGAAGGTCGCCGACTCTCTTCAGGGAAGAGATGGCTAATAGAAATATAGTCTGACTGTAAGAAAAATCTCAAAGACACCTCCTCCAAAGGTTCAAAGGGAGGCTTAGAAAGGGCCTCTAAAACCAAGGCCAAATCCCAACAAGGCACTCTAGGTCATACCGTGGGCCTCAGCCTCCTGGTACCACGGAGGAAACGCATCACTAATTGGTTTCTCCCCAGAGATTGCCCACCCAGTGGAGCATGATATGCAGCAATAGCAGCAACATGAACTTGTAAAGTGGATGGGGATAACCGCTCTTGCAGATATTCCAGCACTGAACCAACCGGGCAGTTAACTGGTTCTAACTGACAGTTTTTACACCATGACATGAACAGATGCCACTTAGCGGCGTACGATTTCCTCGTGAAGGGAGCTTTGTGTTGGAGTATGGTCTCCACAACCTCGGTTGAGACACCTGAGGCTACAAGCTGTGCCCCCTCAGGGGCCACAGCCACAGCCTCCATAGCTCCAGAAGAGGGTGCGCCCTGCCTGAGAGAGGAGATCCCACCTGATGGGGATCTCCCAAGGAGAGTCTTCGAGAAGGGCTACCAGGTTCACAAACCATGGCCAGCCCAGCCAGTAAGGGGCTACTAATAGAAGACGTACTCCGTCTCGGCGGACCCTCTCCAGAAAGACATTGCGACTGAAGAGGCGGGATGGATTGTTCCATGATCTGGACACCTCGGTGTGCAAATCGGGAAAGAAGGGTAGGTCCCGGTGCGGAGGCAGTGACTTAGATCTCAGAAAACGCTCATCTAACTTGCTGCATGGACGTGCCTCCTGCTTTTCAGGAGGCCAGTCAATATTTAGCTTAGCGACAGCTCGAGTCACAACCTCCAATAACTCCTCAAACTGGACAGGCTGTGGTGGCAAACCCACAGTCTCGTCCTTAGCGGCGCTCCCCTCATCTCCCTCCTCAGAGGAAGACAAGAGGAGCATAGAGCCCTCTCCCTGGGGGGAAGAAACCGTTTCAAAACGTGCTTCCGTTCCCTGAGAGTGAGCACTGGATCTGGCAGGTGAGGAAGAAGAAAGGGCTCTGCCCGTCTCCATTCCCTCTGCCAAATCCGTCTGCGAACGCCACGATCTGAGCTGTCGCTCTGCCTCGGCAGAAGCGTGACCTGAACCGCGAGGCACGCTAGAGAGAGTGCCCTGGACGCAATGCGGGCAGGGAGAAACACACAGTCTAAATGACTGCTTATCAAGGCTTCTTTTCGCCATATTATATATATATATATATATAAAGACAGACAACAATAAATCAGACGGACACACATAGAGTGCTTACTGAACAACAGAAGCTGGCGCCGACTCCACCGCATGCGTTTTTATACTTCCGGGTCGCTACGTCATCCCGCCGATGACGTCACGCGATTCCGTTGGACAGATTACACAATTCACAGCGTGGTCACGCAGAGGCGTTCCCAAAGCATTGTTTGACGCAGCTTGAGTTCCCTCTGGGAACAATGTTTGCTTTATGAAGACATAATCCCTCTTCATATGAAGAGCTAAGTCGCAATAAAAATAATTTATTTTCAAATAAACAAATATTTCACTTTACCCCCTTTAGCCTTTATTTATAGCTATTTATAATATACTTATTTTCATAGTTTGATACTTGACTATATTTAAGACATATATTTATGAACTACCCTTACTATATACTGTGTGTTTTGGCAGCTATTATGACAATGACAGCTGCTGTAACTGTGTCTGTAAACCAACAAACAAACAAATAAACACTGTACATACATAAATGTTTCCCTGTTTGTGAAGTTTTGCGTTATGTGACGTGATGTAATGCTATGGAATGTCATGTGATGTGGCATGAAGTGGTGAGGCATGAAGTGACGTGGTGTGAAGTGACATGGCATGGTTTGGTGTGGCATGGTGTGACGTGAAGTGACGTGGTGTGGCATGGCGTGACGTAGTGTGGTGTGACTTGGCATGACGAGGCTTGGCGTGGTGTGGTGTGAAGTTACGTGGCTTAGTGTGGTGCGGTGTGAAGTTAGGTGTGGCATGGCGTGGTGTGAAGTTACGTGGCGAGGAATGGCGTGGCGTGGCGTGGCGTGAAGTGACGTGCCTTGGCGTGACGTGCCTTGGTGTGGTGTGGTGTGGTGTGAAGTTACGTGGCTTGGCGTGGCATGGCGTATGTACCTCATGCATGGAGTCCATGAGTTTGGTGAGGTGGTAGAAACGCTGTGAGCTTCCCACCACACCTTTCTCCTTCATCTGGATGGCTTTACTCAGCTCTCGGATGTAGTTCTGTCTCATCTCATCAAACTGGACTTGACTCTTCAAACCCTCTAAAGGAACTGAAAAAGCAGAAACACATAAACAGACGTCTTCTCTTTCTATTCTTTCACTTATAATCAGATTTCTGCATTGTGATTGGTCAGAAAGTGTTGATTAATTGTCTATATACCACAGTGCAGTTGAATGCTTGAATCTGATTGGTCAGGGGCGTTCCGGCTGTAACATGAACGTTAGCATGCGTTTGTTCTAACACGTTATCGTTTCTATAGAAACAGTTCATACACAGGGACGTGTACGATGGACGCTCCACATAAATTAAGACTAATCATAAACAAAATTTAAAAAATGTGTTGTCTAACAGTGTAATTAAGACAAGTAATGACAAGCTGCGTTTTGTTTTTTTTTGTCTTATTAACTTGAAGAGAGAGAATAAAGAGAGAATAAAGAGCGGCTGGTGAGGGAACGACTGTTTATAGCTGCTATAACGTAAGCGACAACAGGAGCTAACTCATTTCACTGACGTTCCACAACATTAAATGTAACTATAAGTGGATAAAAAGTATGTGTTGTTCTTTAATAAATAAATTATTTTACTACTTTTACTACTTTACTGTTTTGTTTTTCTGATAAACGGCTGACGATGGCGTGATTAGTAACCGTCTCAGATCTTTGTGTCCTTCACTGTGAGCCAGTTTCAACAGCTTTGTTAAAGTAACGATTTTTATAGTAAAGATTTTCTCAATTCATCGAATATAAAAATCTATTTCAGTCCTATCTTACGTTACAAATATAGCTGTATGTTATATATAAAAGAAAAGACACTCTGTACTTAATAACAGCTGCAGAAGACGGCGAGACTCTTCATGTTCATGTGACCCTGCTGTGAATCGGTCTTATCTGAACACCTCCCCACCCTCCTGCTACGGCTCCTATCCGCTCGAACGCCTCAGAACGGTACACTGTTGTTATTGTAGACTGAAAAGTAGGTCAGACTCAGAGGTGAGCTCACACCCAGTTTATTAGGACTGCCATGAAGAAAATGGAGGCTGTTTTTTTTATTTTCATTACCGGTGTTGAGCAGCATCAGGGCCTTCATGCACAGAAACTCGTCTCTGGTGACCTGCAGCCTTGCAAACTCCTGCGGGATCACCTGCATGGCCAAGCACAGGTCGTATATCGGAGTCGTCCTCAGGTGCTCACTGATGACGCAAAAGATCAGAAATAGGAACAGAAAGACTTCATGCTTTCATTAATGCTCGAAGTCCTAGCATAGACACATCATAAACTGAACTTAATGCATTTCAAATGCAAAAGTCTATGAGATCAAATTTCTATAGTTAAATTAAAGTTAAAACATATAAAATGTCCTAGAAAGCAGTTAGGGCCCTGATTTAGTGAAGTGTGTAAAAACATGCAAAATTAATAAACAAGAACAATGGGTTCTGCAGATTACTGAGTTTTTCACACAAGCAAAATAGCACATGTTCATTTTTGTCTGTTTGACAATTAATTCAACCTAAAAGTGTAAAATAGTGAAGACTAAGTTTAAATAATGAAAGAGTTTGAGCAGTACTGTGCCTTAGCTTCTCATGATGATCTGAATGTGTCTTAAAATGAAGTTTTAATATAAAAGTTGGTTTATTGAAAACAGTGTATAAATTACGTCTGTGGAAAGGTTTTCATTCACACCTGCCTTATGAACACAACACACACTCTTTATTTTGAGGGTTTTTCTTGTTTTTTTCTTGTTTTTGATGCGGCTTACTCGCATGTGTCCAGGTTTCTTTTCTGTTTGACTCTTTCAGGAGTCTCTTAGAGATCTGAGCTCAAATCACACACTCATTCACACACTTCTTGTTTCCTCTCAGACTTTCCACATGACGTCATTCACATAATTATTATTATCACCCAAAACGTTGTGCTGCTCAAATTATCACTCACTTATTTTAGTTATTTAAACACTTCATCTGGAAAGAGTCAGAAACGCAACAGCGGTCATTCTCACACTCACTGTTAGAAGAAAATCCGTCATCTTTCATAACAATGTGCACAACTTATAATAATTAAAATCATAAAAGCCTTATCAGGCCGTGAGTGTAATACTGAACCAAACTCAACATTCATTTTTATTCACTTGTTATTTTTTACGAGATCAGGTGGGCTGTACTGAACAGACTTACTGGCTGAGGATGAGGTCAGGAGCAAAGTACATGAAATCAGCGGAGACGTTCTGGAAGGTTCTCCAGCCCAGAGAGAACACCAGCAGGTTCATCCAGGAGTACTGGATCAGGGTCATCTGATCGTTGATGTGTAAATTGCGGAAACCTTACAAACAAAACAGCAAGCATTAAATTCGTTAAACAAATGCAGCTCTCTGTGTAATCAGGTTATCGTCCCTGAGGCTCTTTCTGTAATGTGTTTGCACTTGTGGAGGATCTTAGACACTCCTCCACGTGCGTCTTCATCTGCTTTATTACTTTCTCAGCCTGGACTCCGCCTTTAATTCACACCACAGGTTTGTGTTCTGGAAACATTCCTGTGTTGCACTTGGTGTATGTTTGGGACCTCTATCTTGTTGAAAGATCTATCTACAGCCAAAGTGTAACATCCTGGCAGAGTCAACCAGGTTTCGAGCTGAAATATCTTCACACTTCTCAGAAATGTGTGCAGGTCCATCACCAAACTCATAGCTGCTGTTAACGTTAAATGGTTTGGTGTAAGAGATTTTATCTGTCTTTAATTTAGTCACACACATCAGTTTCTGTTTGTGCTCTGAGCAGGATATGGTTCTCTATTTCACAACACATCAGTAACTCCACCAGCCTTCATCACACAGCCACCAGAACGAAGTGGAATGTCAGTTAAAGATCTGCGGTGAACCTTAATCTGGAACAGTGTGTGTTTCTGAGTGGGTACAGAGGTCACCGAACCTGGTAAAGCCTTGGACCAGCGGACGATCCACAGCAGCTGTCTCTCACACAGTCTGTTCAGGCTGTTCAGGAGCAGATGTGGCAGTTCAAGTTGGGAGTTATCAAAGCCTGAGTAGACCATCTCAGGTTCAATGTTCTCAAGGATGTTAATAAACTGAGGTGAAAACTGCAGCTCTTGGATCCCAGGAACACATGACATGGAGGCCAAAGCATGGCCCTGGAACATCAGGGACGGGCCGACACCAATGGCCTTCAGAACACCAAATCTCTTCATCTTACGACCTGTGACACACACACACACACACACACACACACACACACATATACAAAAAAATTCATGTTCATGAGCAAAAAAGTGAGCAATTCTATAGAAGAACCATTTACTGAAATGGACTTTATTGGGAACTGATGTCATGAATCTACACAAAATAGAATCAATATAGTAGAATAATAATATAGAAAATCAATATAGTTTACACAAAAAAATGTTGTGATTCCCCCATTGCTGTGAAACCTCTAATTAAGTTCTGGTTCAGTTTCCATCAGAAGTGAAATAATGTTGTTGAATGGAATTGACATGTTCAATGAAAGTGATCTCAACATAAACACATCTGCTCCTGGAACTTTCCAGCTGTGAAGCATGGTGATGGTAGTGTCATGGTTAGCGTTCTCCTTTTCCTCCTGGCTCTGACTAATCCCCTGTTTACCTGCTCTCTGACTTTTGGTGGACAGTCTCCTCTAGGTCATGGGCGTGTCGTATTCTTCACATTAGTAACAGATTTAATGTTCTAATGGATGGTCAAAGTCTGGGATTTTTTTTTTATAATCAAACCCTGACTGATACTTTTCCAGAACTTTGTCTCAGGCTTGTTTTGATCGCTCCTTGATGGTCTTCATGACATGTTCTCTAACAAACTCTGTGCTCCTTCAGGAACAGGTGTATTTACACTGAGGTCATGTTTATGCTATTGCTCTGAAGAACTTTTATATTTTCTTTATATAAGTGATTGAAACTTTTTTAATAAAGTAAACTGAACAACAGTGTAAGTCAGGCAGCACACTAGCCAGTTATACTGGTTCACTTAACAACCATCTCTTTTATTGTAATTTAACCACAGAATCGTCATCAGTCATCAGATGTTTAAAGCTTGTGCTTTTGCTTTCAGTTGAGGTTTGTAATCTTGGGGTCCCTGGTGGACTAGTGGTTAGGCCACAGCACTCTCATCACTGTAGCCCGCGTTCGATTCCCAGCCACAACCTACCCCAGCCACAACCTACCCCAGCCAGGGAACCTACCCCAGCCACAACCTACCCCAACCCAGATTAAATATGAGGACCAATGATCCACTGTGGCGACCCCTAACAGGAGCAGCTGAAAGGGCGATTCGATGAGGTTTGCAATCTTGCTTAGATCATGTTTGCACTCTGTAATATTTTAATTTGCAATGTCTCATATATTAAAGTACATTCAGTTCTTATGATGTTAATCAAACAGCTAATATTCTACCAGGAGGTTAAAAAGAGCAGCACACTGGGTTCACACGTGGAAAAGGTACCTCCGAGTATCATCCCGGCCTGGTAGCATTTTCTGAGACGGCACGCAGGGCAGTTTTTCCTCCTGATCTTATCCACAATGCAGTCATTCCGCCCGGCGCACAAATAGTTATGATGTCCTTGACAAGAGGGAAAGCATTGTTAATGCCCAAATAAAGGAAACTCCCTTATTTTACTCTCAGTATACTGTATGTGCCTAAACATAAAAGCAAGTAAGTTCTTTTGAAATCACAATTCGGTGAGCAATAAAGATTTTAAAGATAAGAAGGACAGATGAGGAAAGACGAGAGAGAGACAGTAAGAAAAAGAGAGGAGGTGAGTTTGTTCGAGGTGAGGCTGAGAGGACAGAATGACATGGTCATGGTCAGACATTGTGGCTCTTACATATCTGTCTTTAGAAGATACGGAGAACAACAAATGTGAAAAAGAGAACATGGTGAGTGCTGGCACGCGTGATAGCCGAGGTACTGAGCGAGACTTGGTGTACGGATGATTCACAGAGCTGAAACATGCTGCTGCTGCACGGATTACACAACATTAACAACACAAAACGCATTTCATGGCCTCATTAGGACTTGGTTTGGGATCTCTAATAAATGTCTAATTATCCGCTCATAACTGCAGCGATGCTCAAAAATAGTTCAAATAATAAGTCAAATTCAGATAACAAGTCACTTTTCTGGACGCTGTTGCTGATATTTATTTTCTCATCTTCTCATTTTCCCACCATGTTCCTCTCGTCCTTACCTTCCACTGCTCTCTTGAAGAACACCTTGCAGCTTCCACACGTCAGGACTCCGTAGTGGCATCCCGAAGCCTCGTCTCCGCAGATCACACACGCTCTCTGTGTATGTACACTACACACAGATCACACACACACGGTAATCCAGAGGCCAACGTGGCTCCAGCAATTCATTCCAAACAAGAACCTTATTTATTTAATCCCTGTATCTTTGGTCTTTAAGCAATCACTGCACTGGAACTGTCTTTGATAAACCACTGAGGATTTAGACTTCAATCCATTAAAACATCGTCATCACGCCTAAGAACCTAAAAAACACGCTCTGCAGGGCGAGGCTGATTCTAGCTGGAATGATGGTTTGTTAAGTATGTTAAATAAACATCTTCTAGTTATATCAGGGATTACACGTCTTTAATCCGTTTATTATCAGTGGAGAATCCGCTGTCCATCTTACCATAGAAACAATAACGTATTAGAACCAGCACATTAATATAAACCTGTGATGTGCAACTGCACTACTGTCAGAGCTGCTGTTATAGAAAACTAATCAACACCTTCTGACCAATCACAATCCACAGTTCTGGGTCAAGACTTATAGCAGAGAAATCTGGCACAAATATATCTGTTTATTTTTATAAAGGATAATTACAGCAATGACGTGCATTGTGCTTTCTCTCAAACTGGAAAGGTAACACTGCTGACTCTCCACATGCCATGAAAAGGAGGAATAAAGTGGATTTAAGATAAAATTCCCACTAAAGATAGTAAAATATTCAAGACTTTCCCAAATGACACTTAGCCTGGACAAAACAGCCTAAAAGTGTATCAAAATCTAATCAGGACAAATTATTTTAACATTCATCTATTCAGTCCTGACTCACCCAGTCTTTGTTTTTTATTTGTCTGTGCTTTTGTATTCTCTCCATCTCTCTCTCTCTCTCTCTCTCTGTCTTCACCTGTTCATCTCACCTGCTTCCTCTCCCGTCTTCTGTTCTGTGTTTGTACTATCACATGCAAACAGACGTCAGCAAACATTCCTATTGTGTAGTTTACTGCTGGAGGATCTGAGGACATTTCCCGTGAGATAAGACACACATTAGAGGCCTGATGTGTCGAATAAATGTTCTTCTCTCAGTCATCAGGTCGCAGGATGTTTAACACCAGGATAATAAGAGTTCCAAAAAATGACATTTTAATTTCATCTCCAATAAAAATTAAACCTGAAGACAGTTTGGGAATTGTTTTACTGCAGTGCGCCTGCTTTTACACTTAGAATTAGATCCGAGGAATAGAATTGATTTGGGAAAGACGGATAATATTTTCGTGGCTAGAGCTGCTGATCCTGTACAGCACAGGTTCCCTGGAGAACCCCTTGTCCTGTCCTGCACATGTCCGTGTTTCCTGCTCTAACATACCTAACTCATGCAGGACTGTTCATTAGCTGATTAGCTGAATCAGGTGTGCTGGGGCATGTGCATGACAGGGGCTTCTCCAGTACCAGGGTCGGGAACTAGAAAGCTCTAATGAAATGTAAAGTTCAACCCGAGGGTATCAATACTTATTTTAAAGAGTTGAACTCTGTGCGTTTGAAGTTTTAAGTGTCTTCTAAGGTACAGTGTGTAAATGTAACGCTAATACGGCTTGTGTAGGTTTATAATGCGGTGCGTAAAGACGCGTCACACTCACCCCGGGAAGGCGCTGAACACCGCGTGAGAGCGCTGTATGAAGCCCGAGCTGTGGACGCCTTCCGGAGGTGGGAAGCTCACCTGCCCGGGCCGCTCCTCAGCCAGCGCGGCGGAAAACCACAGGTGCGAGTCCCACCCTCCCATCTGACTCTTACACACTGCCGCCGAGTCAAAGCCGAGCGCAGCGGCCGCGTCGGGCTTCATCTGGGGCAGAGGCAACACCGCACCCGGCTGAGGAATATCCACCATGACTCCCGCACTGGAGTCCATCAGAGGCGCCTGGACCGGGGCGAGGGAAGAGCTGGGCACGGCGATATCCAGCGCGTCCATATTCTGCGAGATGTCGAAGGCGGCGCGCGGAGGAGCCGTGATCAGCGCCGGTTCCCGCTCGTCTTTAATAAACTTACACGCGTCTGTGGTGGAGATTTCAAATTTCGTGGTCTCCTTGAAGGAGAACGCTTTGTCCGTGATGTCCTCCCACGGTCCCGGTTCGATTTTCAGAAAGTCCTCCACGCGGTCCTGGCTCGCGCCGCCGGGGTTCGAGGCGGACAGAACGCACAGCGGATCCACGTCACCGAAACTGCGCGCGAGGCACGGCACACGCGCCACATCCGCGCTGTTCTTCACCTGCCCAAAGCTCACCTCCGTGTACGTGTCCATCACATCACTCACTCTGTGGCTGTCTGAGGAATCCGTCATGGTGCTGCTCACAGTCGCCATGCAGCCGCAGCTTGCCTGATGATCCTTCCTGCTTCCCACAGCTTTCAGGAGGAGCTACAGCGCGCGGTTCCGCGGATCCTGTGCAGATCCTGACCTTCCCCAAAACCCAAAAAACTCCCTCCTTGTGGTGAAGGCTTGGAGTAGCACAGACTTCACTTCTCTTCTGTCTCTCTCAAACCATAAAGCCAGTTCTTCCACTTTAAATAAGATTACACACTGATACAAAATACACAAAATACACAAAATACAAATTACAAACACTTATTATTATTATTATTATTATTATTATTATTATTATTATTACCAAAGTATATTTAGCTTAAATATTAAAAGACAGCGTGGCTTCACCAGTCGACGTTGGACGCGTCACACAGACTCTTTCTCTCTTTCTCTCTCTGACAGAAGCAGAATTTCCCAAATTTAAATCTGAAGTCCAGTTTCCACATGAACAAATCATCCTGCAGAACTCTGGCCCGATAAATCAGAGGATTTCACACAGAAACTGTTCCTGAAGTCATCCAAGGTGTGAAGGCTGTGAAAAGGTGTGTGCAGTCTCAGTGCTTTGAGAGACACTGAAAGTTAGGACTTCCCATTTCTCCCTACATCACTCCGCTTCCTCCACCTGACTGGCCTGTGTTAGTCTGTTTCTTGCAGCCAAAAACTGTTCATTTTAAACACGATTATTAATATACGTATATATAAATATTATATATTTATTTTTTGCATTGTGTGTGCTGTTATAATGAGCTCCACTCTTCTGGGAAGCTTTCCACTAGATGTTGGAGCGAGGCTGTGGGGATTCG
>JAKKZN010000006.1:26244786-26260198 GCA_033441825.1 Pangasius elongatus | reverse complement strand
CTGAGTTGCTCTGCTTCATGCTGAAGGTGTGTGGACTTTCTGCTGCTGAAGGTCCAGAGATCATCATACATTTACTGAGGAAAGAGAGTGAAGGAGACAAAAAAGAGATCTATTTTAACCCAGGAATTTAATGCTAATTAATCAGGAAGGCTTTCAGTGTGAACAGAGGCAGAATCCGAAGACAGTTAATGCGGAAAATCAAGACTTACATCAATTCCTGGGAAATTATTTGAAAGCTCATAAATGAACACGAGCTGCTATGTTACCTGGAACAAGCGTGTTGTGGTGGTGACGGTCGTTCCCTCACCAGTCTGTCTTTTTCTCTCTCTTGAAGTTAATAAGACAAAGTGCTGACACTGGAGACTCCTTCCATGAATGTTAAATAAACATATTTCACCTTACAGAAAGCTTCACCATATCAACGATTACATACGTTTTTTACTGAGCTGTTACTATAGAAACGATAAGGTGTTAGAAGGAGCACAGTAATATAAATCTGCTCTACTGTCAGAGCTGCTGTTATAGACAATTAATCAACACCTTCTGACCAATCACAGTCCAGAATTCAGCAGCAGCATTGTATAAACCGACTTAAAATGTCCAGAGTTTAATAAAAGAGTAAAAGAAATCCAGCTAAACATTTCCATCACTCTGCTGTTGATTATTGATCTCATTGTTTCTCGTCCTGCAGAAACATTTCACTTTACAGCTTTTATTCCTGTCTGATCTGCGTCTAATCTCAGACTCGGATGCTGTGGCAGTGACTTGACAATTTTACGCTTCCATGGCATCAGGAGCTTGTTATCATTACAGTGCTGTTTGCTGTTTTAGCACCGATGGCATTTACAGATACGAATAGTACCAAAGTTCAGCACACAGTGTTTGTATATTTGCTTTATTGCCAGGTTAATCTGAGGTCCATTGCACTTTATCTTCTCCCAGATCAAATCTGACATGATAATGTGACAGGTATGTAGATCTTAATGTGGATATTACATGATAAAACCATAAAACTCTCCTGCTAATTGAGGTTTGATAGCACGAATGCTGTGAAACACATTTAATTTATAGCTGTCACCATAACAGAGCCACAATAAAGATGTACGAAGGTGTTAAATGTGGCTAAACTCCACCTGACAACACGATAACGCTGCATTGCACAACAGTTAAAGAGAAAGTAAAGCGCAGTATAATAATGACTCCAAAGGCTCCTTATAGAGCTAGAAGATTTCACAGGTTAGTTTAATTTCCTTTCCTATTCACCTCTCCGACTGAGACCTGGACTAACAGGACATGCGTGAGGTCCTAAACCAACCCGTACAGCCGTATCCTCTGCTCTGCTCCTGCTCTTCCCTCTGCTGCTGTTTCTGCTGTTACTGACACTTACAATAAACACTAATAAATTTGCAAAAGAAACATACCAAGGTACAGTTTTAAGGTTATGTGTAACTAGCGAGACAAAAGTTGTAAATCTGTAGGTACAGTGCAGTATATCAGGATTGGGAGGTTAACTGAGGAGTGAGAGCCAGCAGTGTAGGGTGCCATTACTTTTGCTCAGGATATAATGCACTACAGGTGTGACAGTAAATATTTAAAATAGTCTTATTTTGAACATTTCAAATGATTCTCATTATATATCAGATTAATTTCTGCTGCCTATAATGTACAGCCAATTCCAGAATTATTGGCACCCTTCATGAAATTATTAAAAATATACTAATATCACATGCAATTACTTTTATTAAAATGCAATTTATTTTAAATCATACAAACACCCACTGCATTAATCACACAAAGAATTGGTGAGGAAGCTTTTTTCCTTTCTTTCATTCACCCTCAGTAAGTTTTCTGCTTTTCTCCTTCTAGGTCCACAATGTTCCTTGCTAGTCTTCTAGTTCTGATGACCCTGCTGCTACCTCCAGCCTTGTCAGGCCACCAGGGGGATTCCGGTCACTCTGATGGGAACCCAGGAATATCTCTAGAGCCCAGTTTGGCCCAGACCATCCAGAACCTTCTCTTGACCCGACTGGGCCTACAGTCCTCTCCTAACCCTCGCACAGGAGCAGTGGTACCTCCGTATCTCCTGGACCTCTATCGCTTCCACACACAGCAGTACCACCTTGTAGAAGATCCAGATTTCAGCTTTCCTGTGGAGCATGTACAAGGCGCCAACACGGTCCGCAGCTTCCACCATGCAGGTGAGATTTGTTGGTACATGAAGAGGCCGATTATTTTATTAAATCATGGTTATTAAATAGAGTAATGTGTGGAAGCCTGTTTGAGTCCCTAATTACCTGAGGCCCTGTTCTGTTTGACTCGATTCAGACTTATAGCTTATACCTCACAACCTGATCCAAATTTCCTGATCACTCACCTGTGGCTAAAGTATTCAAAACAAACTTCGAAGTGAATACTAACATTCATTATAGAAACTTTATAGGGTGAGTCACTTTTAGGACTCTGGTCTCAGACCATGGTTTAGGACCATTAACTCAACTCTGACTTTACGGCCTAGGACTCTGGACTTGACTCGGACACTACAGCTTAGGATTATCGACTCGACTCAGAACATGTTGTCTAAATGTTGTGATTTGACTTGGATTCTACAACTTCACACTCTGGACTTGACTCTGACTCTATGGCTTGGGACGCTGACTCTGGACTCGATGTCCGGCTGGTCTGTAATTAACCCTGACTCTAATGAAACTTTTTTCCTTTTCTCTCCCATTGCAGTGTCTTCAGACCTTCACAGCCCTGTTGAGAAGAGTGATAGCATCCATATAGCTTTTAACCTGTCCTCTATTCCTTCCTATGAGAATGTGGTCTCAGCAGAACTGCGTTTTCTGCGTGGAGGAACACACAGGGGTTCAAAACCTCACACTGTCAGCCTGTATGCCTCTGGTGGCAACACTGAGCCCAAACTTCTCCATTCACGGCAGCTGGTTAGAGAGCCCTCGGGGTCTTGGGAGGCCTTTCCTCTGAATGCAGGACTGTTTCAGCAGTTGTCCGATAGTGCAGGGAAAGTGACCTTTGTCCTGGAAGTGACCTCAGATAATAGCAGTAACACTGTGGAGGACATGGACTCTGAGGGACACTTGAGAGTGCGCAGGTCTGCAGGTGAAGATGACTACAGCTGGGCACGGCAGAGACCACTCCTGGTCACTTACAGCCATGACGGGCGCAGTGAACCACTCATTCCCTTCGGAAAAAAGAAAACCCCCAGGGGTAGGAGGGGAGGTAACAGGGCTAAAAACCTCAGAGGTCAGGGGTCACAGGTAAGCTGGCGTGATGTGTGGACAGACAGGCGGGTAAAGCGGAATAACGGTGGTCGAGCAGCCAAGCTGAAACGCCTGTCTCGCGCTCGATGCCGCCGCCATCCCCTCTACGTGGACTTCAAAGACGTTGGGTGGAACAAATGGATCGTAGCACCGACCGGTTATGACGCCTTCTTCTGTCTGGGTGAGTGCCGCTTTCCTCTCGCCGACCACATGAACTCGTCCAGCCACGCCATGGTGCAGACACTGCTGAACTCGGTTAATGGAGCTGTGCCTCGAGCCTGCTGTGTGCCCACGGCCCTCAGTCCCATCGCACTCCTTTATCTGGACCAGGAAGATCACGTGGTGCTGAAAAACTATCAGGATATGGTAGTGGAGGGCTGCGGCTGCCGGTAGCAAGGGATAGATAAAAAGGCAAAAAGCATGAAAACCTGGAAGAGCCAGCAGATGAAAAAAAAGAAGTATCACATTCTACAAATCCTTAAAGGAACCTTTAGGGACTTTCCCACAAGCCTCTAGCGCCAAGCTTTAAATTCCTGTCCAGTAGCGGTGCATTGCTTTGTTCACAAAGCAGCGCAAATCTGATTTATACCCAGTCTTTAGATTCTCAGGGCTAAATATATGTACGTGTGCTCACAGTGCATCAAAGATCATTTTACAAGGCTGTAGCTAATCACTAATCAAATCGCTAATCAGTGAGCCTGGGACGTTAGTAAATGAGCAGAGTATGTAATAAGGCCCACTTCCAGAAATCTCCGCCCTCGTTACACAATCCGCCCACACACTCAAAAATCCAGGTTTAACATCCAAACACCATTTGTTTTTTTTAATAATCCTGCACTTGTGTTGTATCTTGACTTGCCTTCATGATCGCATTTGTCTATGTTTTTGTTCTTGATTCTAATTTCTAATCTCAGAAGCTAAGAAGCAACGAACATAAAATTCCCCACAAAAATAAAAAAAAATTAATTTAATTCAATTCAGCATGATTTTAACAGTGGACCTTGTCACAAAGCAACTTTACAGAAATGTAGATTTATACTGAGATCAACAGAAACCTTCAGCAGTCACATACACACCTTCAAAACACTTACAAATGTGAAGGGGTGTAATGCATCGCCACTATCCCTATCTGCATTTGCATTTAAACCCAAAGTGGGTGTGGCCTAAACTGAAAGGTATTTTTTTCGTTTCTTTTTTTTTGAACGCTAGCACTCTGCTCTCAGAAACACTGGAACAGTGGTGTGTGAATTGCAGCTCTGATGCTTGCTCAGCCTCTTGTGTGTGGCGCTGCTTTTATAATCCCACTCACAACGTTAGCATTTTTGGTTTTTGTTTGGAGCCCACTATATTTTCTAACAAGAGCTGAGTTTCCCAAAAGCATTGCAAAGTTAACCTTCATTGGGTGAGAGAGTGTTCAATGTGATGCTCGCTCTACCATTTAGTGATGATCTTTGTGTCTCAGGGAAACTCAACCCAGTTTAGTTAATATAAACAAACTAGTAGTGTAATTTAAACCACTGTGACACTGACCAGGCAGTTACTAAGGATGAATGGGTGAATGCTGTAAATACGTCACACAGCACCACACGCTCATATTCACGTTCGTGTTAACGTTCAGGTTAATGTTTGTGGTCTTTCTTTGTCCTGGGAGCTTCACATCTGACTGCTCGCTCGTGAACACATGAAAGCAAAAACCTCCGGCTTGCGATAACTTTTTGTTAAGATCCCAGTCCTGATACACTCCTCCAGTCTCACTCACATGCCCTGTGAACCTTTCTGACATCTGACAAACTTTCTAAAAAAAAAAAAGTGCACCTATTTGGATCTTCTCTTTGCGTCTGCTTAGAACACATTACCTTCTGAATGATGTAACATCAAACGCGTAAAAAATCTGATTTGAGCTGCTTGTCTGAACAAAGCCGATGTCTCTGTGTGCGTCCTGCTCACGACTCGTCCAGCTTCCTGCTCTGGGCTGTAAAAACGACTGCAGCTCGATTCGCCTCGGTCCCTATTTGTCTGCGTTGTTGTGTACTTCCTGTTCCTGTTTCGCACCTTCTTCTTCCTCTCTGTAGCGTCAGGTCACTTCCGTGGAAACGTGGAGCTTCTAGATAAAGGACACTAGACGCTTTGATGGACTTCAGCTTGAAAAGAAGCCACGTGTCAAGTTCACTATTCACGAATAATCTTCCAGTGGATGTGCAATTACAGAAAAGACTGGAACACAAGCACTTCTCAGCAGAAAAGATTTCAGTCAACCTGACACTAATTTCTGAGTAACTATCCTATTGTTTGAATGTATACGTGTTGTTATTATTATTATTATTATTATTATTATTATTATTATTTATGGTGTTATGTTAATTTACCTTGCAGTCAAAGAAAACGTCACAGTAGCTAAACAAATACTATCGTAAAGTCTAATTTAAGAGAGCATATATATATATATCTGTATGTGTATCTATTTAAATAGTAAATACATATTTAATCTTGACAAATATTGCAGATCCTCACAAATACACTGAAGGTCATGTGTTCATTTCTGTATGAAACCGAGTCATCGAATCATCGTAGTTTCCCGTAATGTCCAGCTGTAAATCAGTGCCCGCTGTCTCAGCATGTCGAGTTCAGCTACAATATCACACAAGCGTACAAGCATCTGCTCCGCCAAACGCAGTCCTGAAATCGTGCTGCAGTGAAACAGTCAAACAGTCAAACAGTCAAACGGCTCTCATCAAATTCTCATCTGTCTTAAAAAAAAAAAAAAAGTGAAATATTTCAAGAGGAAAAATAATGGAACTCCCGCCAGTGCAGGATGCTCAGGTCATTAAAATGTCCGGATGATTTCCTGATGAACGCTTCACCACTGCGACGCCTCCGAGCTGCTTTTACACAACCGTCTGTGGAAATGATGTCTGATGTCTGAAGATGTGAAATGCAGAAAATAAAAATAAACAGAAAACTGATCACACACTAGTGTGTGTCTGTCTGCTGAATCTCGCTCCCTCTCGACACCAGGTTCCTGAACCTCACAGGAGATTTATACCAACTGTTTTATTACAGAGTTCCACACTTATGGAATATTCTAATATTTTACACTTATGGAATATTTTAACGTAATAATTAAAACCAACCAACATTTAATTTACCAACGTTTTATCCAAAATGCTACACAAGTGTGATGTGGCTAAGCAACGTATTACTTTATACTTTCAGTTTTCCTGAACTGAAATTCGTTTGTCTTCAGCACGCTTCTCAATCACAGGTAAAGATCTAAAAGTAAAAACTGAGAAAATCACATTTAATGATTTCATTCCC
Organism: Pangasius elongatus; assembly: GCA_033441825.1. Taxonomy (NCBI): domain Eukaryota; kingdom Metazoa; phylum Chordata; class Actinopteri; order Siluriformes; family Pangasiidae; genus Pangasius; species Pangasius elongatus. The sequence continues at coordinate 26,253,605 of JAKKZN010000006.1, read as the reverse complement.
GTTCCACTGAAAGACTCTGCACCGAGCTCGACATTTCGAACCTCATCTACTGATGGAAAAACAACATCACTGCTGAATTTTATAGAATTATACACTTACAGGAAAAGAGTTCTCACTCTGATTCTCAGCATCTTCCACATCAGTCTCTGTCTCACCTCCTGAGCTAACAGTCGCTCACGCAGTTTAAACCCGAGCCTCGTCACCGTCTCCTCGCTGCGCTGATCTCTGTTCACGCTGACGCCGGTGTGGAAATGTGGAATGAATCTCCGAGTCATTCACTCACTTCCTCTTATCCCGTTGTGTCTTATTCAGTCATTTAAACGTGTTAGATCTCTGCCCTCTGTACGGAGTGTGGAAGCGCTCTTCTCTGTTATGATGATGATGTGACGGAGCAGGAGCATGGCGTCATTTTGAAAGCCGACAGACTGACTCCGTTTCCTGTGTATGGCGTGCAACGCTCCAAAAAACAATCAAATCGTGAGGAAATCCCACTTAGCTACCGAGGTTTAAAGGTTTAACTATTGATTAAATATGTAAATATTACTGTCATTATCGGCTGATTCATATATGACTCGGAGACTGTTCATGTGTTAATACGCTTCATTCATTTCCTGAAGTGCTAACGATTAGTTCATCACCTTGGAAATATTAGTTAAGTATTAAATATGTGCTTATTTGTGGACCTTCGAGTAAAGATTTGCTGTTATTGTTAACACCAGACTTTTTATTTACGTCCACTCGACATTTATAATCCCACTCCACCACCTGCTCTTCATTCCTCAGATGAAGATAATGCTCAGCTCCTCTAATGATGTGTTGCTGTGCACGTAGAGAACGTGTGTTAACATCGATTTATAAACAGTGCAGGTCACATGGTAGAAGAAAGATGACCTTTGACCCCGGGTGATGTTCTGCATGTCATGCTGAGGGAGTGAAGGCGATAGAGCCGTCTTATCTTGTCAGGTGTGTGAGTTGGATAGCACTGGCCTTGACCCAGTCAGACGTACAGAGCACCTTCCCAACGCCATAAATCCACCGACGTGGCCACATTTCACGCTGCAGCTGCAGAGACGAGAGCAGATTCAGTTCAGCTGAGCTCCGAGACTCACAGAGGCTTCATCCGCCCATCGACAGTTAGTGTTTAATACCTGACAACTGATTATTATTATATACAGTTACACACCAAACCCTCGTGCTCACAGGTTCAACTCACCTACTGAAGTTTACACCACAGCGCTGTGAATTCACAAAGCAGAAGAATTTTCTATAACAGCAGCTCAGACAGCGCAGCTCCAAATCACAGGTTTATTTATAATTAATGCGCTCGTTCTAATACGATATCGTTTCTATAGTAACAGCTCATTCGCAGGGACTCGTACGGTGGACGCGCCACATAAACACATTAAAAAACCACGCAATTGCTGAGATCGTTTTCTGCTAGGAGTCGTTTATTTAACATTTATGGAAGGAGTCTCCAGTGTTAGTGCTTTGTAACGGTCAGAGCTAAAACTTGCACACACACACACACACACACACACACACACACACACATTCCTGGGCAAAATAAAAAAATGGCCCAAGCCCAAAATGTATCTGATGTTGAACCGAACCTAATTTGTTTAATTCTTGCTAATTTCCTGACCAATGATTTGTTCTTACGATGACTAAAAGGTTAATATTTTGCCATTTTGGGCTTGGACCATTTTTATTTTGCCCAGAAGTGTGTGTGTGTGTGTGTGTGTGTGTGTGTGTGTGTGTGTGTGTGTATAGATCCATATATTTCCATATATATGGAAAAGTGGAGTGAGAACTGTTAAATCCATTTTAGCTCTGCATCGAACCATTTAATGATTGGCAGCTTAAAGAACAACTGAAACACCTTTTTCTTCACTTAATCCTCCTCTCATCTCATACTTCCTGATCTTTGGAGAATAATACTTCCTGTGTATTTCATCACGTCAGGATCAGTGTCGTTTTTGACTAATGGACACCATTCAGCTCCTTCTCTGCTATTTTAAGCTGCTGTACATTAAAGTGCAATAAAAAATAGCATGAAGTCTTATTAGGGCTTTTTAGCGTCTTAGGTGACCTTTTAAAATATTTTACAATTGCAGCAAAGCTAAATATTTTATAAGGCCAAACAGGACCAGAGGCAGTTTACGGAGTGTTGGAGATGGAGTGATGTGTTTCACTGCTCTGTCCCGGGTCGCCAGCGTAACCGTGTGTACTGAGGAAAATTGAAAGACCAGCGATGAAAAGTCGGATTTCTTGGAACGGACGAGACGCAGACTTTATGAAATTCTCATTAAAGGAAAGTGGAGAAATATTTCACCTGTCTATGTGGCATGTGACACTAAACACAGGAGTCACCTGTGACTCTGACAAGCATCAGCACTCAAAACACCTAAAAACCTCACGCTGAGTTTATACACTGTACATAACCCTTCATAAACACTACACACAAACATTATAACTGCTGAAGAATAGTGCAGTAATGAGACGCATTTCCTGCAGTTACAGGGAATATACTGAGTTACATTATGCGTTATTATCTCTTATAACTCTGATACGAACACCAAAAGATGCATTCTCCAGACTCAAGGCTAATGTTCATAATGCTACATGACACGAACATAAACCCTATAACATAATCCTACATAAACATTTATAATAGCTTAATCCAACATGCATTATCCATCATAACCATTCTCATGTCTGCTTCAAGAGTTTATTTAAATGATACTGAGTTAATAACTGTCTTATGAATACTGTTTTGACATAATAAACAACTAGAGAGTTGTTTATTTATCCAGACTGTAGTTTTTACTTATACAAAGCCTTTAGTTTTCATAAGAGTTGTATAAACACTTACAACAGTGTTATGACACCATGATAAACAAATATAGGTATACTTTCTCTGATATATCACAAATGACATAAGCCTACATAAGCATTTATAAAGTCTTACTCCAAGCCATCATAAAGTCTACCTTTGACAAGTCTCCTGTCTGCTTATGAAGTTTATATGAGAGCTTATGACAGTGCCATAACACTAATCCATAATGATTATATATATTTTCAAAAGTTTATTTAAATGAAACTGTGCTCATAAGAGTTTTATGAGCACTTACAGCACTGTTATGACACTATAATCACACTATAATAAACAATTCAATGTTAGGTATAATTTCACTGATTGTATATTAGAGTAAGTTTGATTGTTCATCGTAACTGTTACATGAAGTTCATTAAGCTACAAAGTCAGTTCTGCTACATGTCATAGCAACCTTATGTCACATGACTCAGTTGTTAGAACCACTCTGACATGAAAACTGACAAGTAGTCTTTATGACACCTAGTAGCTTTTGGAATAAGCAGCTATAAGCATTATTAACACTTTCTATGAAGGCCATATGTATAATGATCTACAAATACATCAATAACCTGTTATAAAGCATTCACAAGACATTGTTATGATAATTTCTGAAAAGGCTTACTGTTTATAGAATTGTTTATTACGCATTTATAAATCGTTAACAGGACACATTATAAGCTGTGTTTATAACACATTATATCAGTTATACCAAGTACATTCTGCTGCAGTTTATTAGAGCGTTGTGTTTATTAAGTGACAGACGCCGTAGCAGGATCGCTCAGAAGTCGTAACGTGTTCATTACTGATCGTTTCTCTGGTATAATTCAGATTTTAAAGAAAATAAAAGACAGGTTCTCGGTTTCTGAGCTCAGCTTATATCATGTTAATGATTCATAATGCATATTAAAGATAGATATAAAGTGAAGTACATTTTCATAAATAATCGTAACTATTTATAATATCTTATGAATGCTTTATAACATGATATGAATATTTTCACAGTTTAGAGAGCGTTACAGCTGTAATACCCAGTAAGGGCATGAATAAGACGTAGATGATATAGCGCAGAGTGACTCTCAGAGTCGACGCCCCACGCCTCCGTCTCGCTCTCCAGCTGCCGGGGATGAAAAACGATGTTTATACAGGTGGATTATGATGCAGATGCTGGAAACCACATTCCCTCTTCTTTCTTTTTTTCTAGCCTCGTCTTTCCTTGGTTCTCTCGTTCCTAACGTCTGTCTCAGAGGCAGCCTGGGTTATACGGGCGTAAAGAGAGAGACGGCGATGTCGCGTTTGTGCCAGGTGCAGCGTGAGCTTGTTAACTGGACTTTAACGGCCAGGCTGAGCCTCAGGATGCTGCAGCAGGCCATCGCTGTGCCTCCGACTTTTACGAGATAATTACAGAACCTCAGTGAGGATCAGCATCAGGCCCTGAGCTCACGCTGTTCACGCTCGGTGTTAGTGCTTCTAACACACTTTCACCCTGTGGTGTAGAGAGGAACTAATATCAGGGGATGAGGAAATGCAGAGAATGATCCTGAGCTGTATAATTATACTGAGCCGATATTTTGGGCCGATGCCAGACTGTGGAATAAAATTAAAATAACATACATTCCTTTACGACAGTTCCACTGAATATTATTAAATAACATGCTACAAATGGGAGGAAATTACCTTATAAGGTAAAGCAAGTTTATTTATATTTCATATATTTCATATTTCATACATTAAAGCAAAACTATTCAGAAAATAAAAGAAGGAAATTGTAATTGTTGGTAAAATGCTGTGGTGTAAGAGGAATAAAACTCTTGGGGACGTGCTGTTAGAGGAAAATAATCAACTTCAGGGTGCTAACAGGAACGCCGCTTGATGTCAGGTCACATGACCTCAAATCACATCACATCCAGTCATATGACGTCAGGTCACATCACATCAGGCTACATCTGTCTAATACAGATGTTTTAGCGATAATGCCTTTTACACAGCAGAAATCTGGAGGTTATGTTTTGTTTTGTTTTTCTGAAGCAGAAGAAACTCAGTTGTAGCTGAAGGTCCATGGCAAAAAATCTTATCTTAGATCTTCAGTTCCTAAATGTTCTCTCATGACATTGTGGAGTTTACTTTAATGACGTGAGTATGTTCATATTCATTCTGCTAGCAAAGTACACCAACGCTACCCAGCATTTAAGTCATAATATACAGTAAGAGATAAACACTCTGTGTGTGTGTGTGTGTGTGTGTGTGTGTGTGTGTGTGTGTGTGTGTGTGTGTGTGTGTGTGTGTGTGTGTTTTATAGTAAAATACTGCGTGATGTGGTGGTGTGATGAAGCGAGATTAATTGAATGTTGTGGAACGTCGGTGAAACAAGTCCGCTCCTGTTGTCACTTACGTTATAGCAGCTATAAACAGTCGTTCCCTCACCAGCCGCTCTTTATTCTCTTGAAGTTAATAAAAAAAAAAAACAGATTGTCATGTTACCGAAAAACTGCAAAGAAGTGTAAACTCCTCTGTCCTGAAGATGTCAGAAAACTTTATACACATATACAGAAGGAGAGTGAGCGGATTTATAACAGTATCAGGTTGTAATATTTTTAGTTTTTCTAAAAAATTTAAAAATTCTAGTTTGAGTTATTGGCAGTTATTTGTCCCCGCCCCTTTGAAAGGACAGCCAATAAGCACATAGATAAGACGGGCGTCCAAGTGAGGCAGAAAGATCAGGGCGTAACTGGGATTTTATCAGGTTTGATCCAGGAAGTGGTGAGTGCAGCTGGATCAAGCCCAGTTCCCTGAATGTGACGGATCGTCACCGGGGGTTTCATTACAGAAAAATAATAAACAAGCCATCGGCTAGCTCACTCCTCCTCCTTCTGTCTTTTCCATGACTTTTTTTTAGCCTTCCACTGATTTCTCCCTGTCCTCTAAACAAAGAAGCTCCTCATTGCATTTACACATGTCCCCTCTGCTCAGAAACATGGCTGCTAACAGACGGATGAATAAGTGCAGCCGATCGCTCGGTACAGGACATGATGCTCCTGAGGAATATTAAAGCGCACTTCATCCCTTCCAAAAGCAGCACGGGAAAGTCGAGGGGAAAAGAGAGGAGGTGAAGGAAGAGGCCTGGCAGAATGATTAGATTAACGCTTTTAAAACATCTGTGTGTCCGTCTGAGCCGAGAGACTGCTTCCGAACGGATTACTGCTCCGTCCCAGAATTCCTCACACACCCTCATCCTCATCCTCATCCGCTTCACTGCTGGTTAGATCTGAGGATTGTTTATTCCTCCGTCTGTCCACACTCTGTAAAATACTCGATCTGGTTTTTAACTTTAAATTAAAAACACACAAACGTTTAATATGAGTAAGGTTCAGAGATAGACAGCACATTTCTCTGATTTATTTACGGTTTATTCCGAGTCGGGTTACGCAGCTTGTTAAGTGGATTTTCTGAGATGATTAAAATCTCGTGCGTGTAGGTCACGTCTCCACGGCCTCCACCACTGCCTTAGACACAGACGCTCGCCTTTACACCTGAGATAAAGCAGGGACAGAAAATGCAGACTGGCAAATGTGATGTAACATAAAATCAAGAGACAATTTAAAAATGAAAAAGAATTTTTAAAAAACAGTAATAAGAAAAAGGCGAGTGTTATCTATCTAATAACAATCTAAATAAATAAATGTAAATAAATCTAACAGCAGTCTCATATATTACTGATATATTACTGCAGGAATTACTGCTAGTTTTAATGATCACATTCATCACTGGTTTAATTTAACAAAATGGCTTCATTATTCAGCAGCACATAGAATAGCACTTGATCCAGCGCAGCCTGTTATTTTATATTTGATTTCGTTTTCACGCTCTGATATGACTGATATATAGTCACTTCAGCGCTAACTTAATGAAGCCACGGGATTGTAAATGGAGGTGATGAAATCGTGAAGTGTGTGAGATGTAGATTTTATCGCACTTTATCCAATAAAATATTCACTGCTCCAAGATTACAGGAACGTTATTCTTGTCGTGTTAATATCTCGACTACGATCTGATAAGGTTCTCCGTTCTCGGTGATGGTTCTAGCACAAAGTGAACTTATACTGTGAGTGTTTAAGATCAGCGGCTGGAGGCCTGAAGGTTTCACAGCGAGAGAAAGATCAGCAGCCTCGCTTCCGTTTTTGGCCACAACACCACCATAAGATAAATCACAGAAGATCCTTCAGCACGATGAGAAAACCACACACACACACACACACACACACACACATGTACCTGAGGGTTTCGGACTGTCAGGTTGCACTGGAGGTTATTTTTAAACCCGGATGGGTGGGAGGATGTAAACCACCCCATCACCATGGCAACCAGGGACATTTGGTGGACAACCACTACAGACCTGAAAGTAGTTACACAGTCCTTCCTGTCTCTCTCTCTTTCTCTCTCTCTATCCATCTATCTCTGTCTCTCTCTCTTTCTCTCTCTCTCTCCATCTATCTCTGTCTCTCTCTCTTTCTCTCTCTATCCATCTATCTCTGTCTCTCTCTTTCTCTCTCTTGTTTTTTTTTTTATTATTATTTTATAACACATAATATTTTATATTTTATTAGAAAACTTTTTAGTTTTGAGTCCAGAATCTTAAAGTGAGTTGTATATGAAATATCAAATGATGGTAAAACTTTAATTAAAACTATCAGTAAATAATGTATTTCTTCACTAATTAAAGATCTAAATCTTGGCAAATATATCAGTATACATTCATAAATAAATTATTTAAGCAATTTGAAAGTGAAATGTTTTAACTCCAGTCCAAACGTTTATATAAAGTTTTATTATCAAGTATTAATTAGATAATTCTTTTATTTTAAAGTTTTATTATGAATTGCTAATCACATTAAACTTTCATTATTTTTTTTTCATATACCTAAATATTAACACAATATAAAATAATGCATTTAGACTTTATTCAATATTCATTCAGTCATTAATCTTTAATTAGCAAACTATGTAGTACTTAATTATAAGTTGCTCTCTGGGTGGGAGGGGCTTACACGCTGTCACCTGTCAATCAACCTGAGCGTTTATGGAAGGTGAATGAGTGAGAAATAAAAGTCAGGAAGCTGCTGAGATCTAAACAGTTTTTCAACGTTAAGTCTGAAACCTGAGAGCTGAGGAAAACTCTGTAATGATGGAGCTATCAGGGCTGTAGTGATGGTGATGATGTTGCAGGTGGAGATGTTGGTGGAGCTGCTGTTGGTGTTGGAGGAGGTGTTGGTGAAGGTGCTGATATTGTGGAGGTAAAGGTGTTGGTGGAGGTGTTGGTGTTGGAGGAGGTGTTGGTGTAGGTGTTGGAGGAGGTGTTGGTGGAGGTGTTGGAGGAGATGTCGGTGGAGGTGCTGATGTTGTGGAGGTAAAGGTGTTGGAGGAGGTGTTGGTGTTGGAGGAGGTGTCGGTGGAGGTGTTGGAGGAGGTGTTGGTGTTGGAGGAGGTGTTGGTGGAGGTGTTAGAGGAGGTGTCGGTGGAGGTGTTAGAGGAGGCGTTGGTGGAGCTGGAGGTGTCGTTGGTTCTGGATGATGATCTGGACGGCTCCTGTAACGACTCTCAGGATGAGAAGTAAAGCCAGAACAAACACCTTCCTCTTCCTGCAGCTCCAACACCACACAGCCGAGAGAGCGAGGAACTCTCAAACCCCTCAAACCCCTTAAACCCCTTAAACCCTTTAGACCCCTTAAACCCTTTAGACCCCTTAAACCCTTTAGACCCTTTAGACCCTTTAGACCCTTTAGACCCCTTAAACCCTTTAGACCCTTTAGACCCTTTAGACCCCTTAAACCCTTTAGACCCTTTAGACTCTTTAGACCCTTTAGACCCCTTAAACCCTTTAGACCCTTTAGACCCTTTAGACCCCTTAAACCCTTTAGACCCTTTAGACCCTTTAGACCCCTTAAACCCT
>JAKKZN010000006.1:26238236-26242021 GCA_033441825.1 Pangasius elongatus | reverse complement strand
ATCTATCTATCTATCTATCTATCTATCTATCTATCTATCTATCTGTTAATAATTAATGGTTTCTGTTTAGAACACATCAGCGCTGATGTAACGTGACACAAGTATCGGAAGATCGTTTAGCTGATTCGCCAAATAGGAAAATTGTTTCTTTGTTTTTTTTTACTCTACGATTATTTTTAAATATATTTAAAAATTGTTCTCATAATACAAATAAAATTTGTTTTTAGAATCGTGAATTTTATCGTGTTTTATAATTGTTTATTTATATTAACTGACAAAATCCTGTTTGAGGCGCGAATGTGCTGGTGTGAAATCTCCACCCTGCCGCTGCGATGACGTTTCGGCGACTGAACAACAAACAGTGTTTGGGTTTAATCCAAAATGGCAGCGCCGTGAGAGGCTAGGGCACTAGCTACGGCGTAGCAGACTCGCCCTGGGCAGTGCGCTTATCTAGTGAGGGAGGATGTATTCGGGACGCTTTGCTGGACTTGAGTAAGCAGGACAGGTAGAATTTGTGCTGTCCGTGTCGTTAGCTTTGTGTGTTGTGTTCCGTGTGTGAGTTTAAGCAGATATTTAACACAGTTTTCATCCTAAATGAAGGGAACTGCGCGCTAGGACGCGTATGTGTGTGGAGGCGGCGGTTATAGGTGAGGTTTGGTGGTGAGTGTGTGGAGCTAGCAGGCTATAAACGTTAGCAAGAGCGACCTTAATGACGCCCGTGTTTTTCTCTCCGCGGTGAGACAAAGTGTACATTTATAAAGAGTTTATAACGGAATCTGCGTGTGGACTTGTACAGCCGGGTCACATGCTGGAGTGTGTGAGGATTCCTCCTCACCGAGCTGCCAGTCTGGGCCTGAAAGAGTCGCTTATTCAGGACTTTCCATGTAAATGAAGTGGTGTGTTAGCGCACAGAGCCGTGAGGAGACATCACCTTCTGAAAGCACCACAATGCCGAGCTGCTCCTGTCCTCCGAGCGCGCGCTAGTGCAGCCCAGGTTCGGCCTGCGCATCCGAGCCAGCCTGGGTCCACATCCACTGCATGCGCAGAGAGAAGGAGAGAAAGATAGATGCATCTGATTGTAGCATAAGTGTGCTTTTAAAATATTATAAATCTCGGTTGTTGTTGTTATTGTTGTAATTATTATTATTATTATTATTATTATTATTGCACCCGACAAATACAAAATGTCCAAATACTACTGAGTTTGTCTGGAAAATACAGTTTTAAATTTTCGGGTTTGGTTCAGAACTGGCTTTGAATAGTTTTCAAATATACTTCTGTTGAAAATCAGAGACTCAGAGAGAGATATTTGTGTATTTTTGGAAATACGCACGGAGCAATAACCTTGACCTGGCAAAGTGACGTCACATCAGCGACGTTTCTGGCACTTTATTNATAAATAAATAAATAAATAAATCAACCCATGTTCCAGACGAAGAGATAATCAGACATTGTGTGTGTGATGAGAATGAATGCAGAAGGAATGAAGTTGCCTGCAGGATTTGCACCGTGTTGTTAGGGTTTGTGTTCGGAGCGCTGCCATGTTGCACTCATCCATCAGCCTCTGAAGTTTTCCTCTAAAACTTGAGTATATTATATTACTTATTGGACAGAGTTATAAAGTAGTTGGTGGTGTTCATGACGTGAGAAAATGAACGGTGAGAATCAAGCACTAGATTTATGCAATGCCAGAATGAAAGCGTCTGATGACGACCACACCACAGCGCTCATCTCCGAGGAACTCGTCCTCCGGAATAGCATCAAGCTCATAGACCAGGCTGCGGAGGCTCCGGACTCGGGACACGAGGATAAGAACGGTAAAGAAGAGCCGCTGACTCAGAAGAACAATGGAACCGTCCTTTCAGTGCCGTTGCATGTTCCTGAAGAAAGTAGCGTGCAGGATCTGGAATCCCGTTTTTCCACTGGAAGTGCGAACGACGATGAGGACATGGACATCGGTGTGGATTTGAGTTTGGACGAAAGTGGAGTTTTGGAGTCGGACCCGGTGACGGCGCTCAAGGAGAGCAGCAGTGTGGGTTCTGCAGCGTCTGAAACAGATAAGGACTCGGACAAGCCTTCAGAAGCCGATCCCTCGAGTTCGACCAACGCCGAGGTTCCGTCCTCATCCTCATCTCCGGCTCAGCAGGAAGGAGCTGGACCCAAACCCGGAGCCAAGAGGGTCACGTTTCCTTCAGATGAGGACATTGTGTCCGGATCGGTGGAACCGAAGGACCCGTGGAGACACGGTGAGTTCACCTCATTGTTTTGTATTTCACACACACACACACACACACACACACTGCAGGTGAGCAGAGCTTTCCTCTGTTTAGGAAACACACCTGAGCTGTTGGGAAAGGTGACGTCTCGGATTAATGTCTCGTCTCATTCAGCTCACACTTCTGCTCTCAACTGTGCTTAAGGATCATTTAACCCTCACAGCAAAGTACACTTTAGCAGCTGCCAAGCCGTGAAAACATCTCATGTTACCTGTCCTCGAGGGAGAGGAAGAGAGAGAGAGCGAGAGAGATAACGAGAGAGTGAGTGAGAGAGAGAATGAGAGGGAGAGCGCGAGAGAGTGAGTGAGAGAGAGAGCGAGAGAATGAGAGGGAAGGAGGGAGAGAGAGTGAGGGAGAGAGAGTGAGGGAGAGAGAGTGAGGGAGAGTGAGAGAGCGAGCGGGAGAGGGTGAGAGAGAGCGAGAGAGATAACGAGAGAGAGAGGGAGAGAGTGAGTGAGAGAGAGAGAGTGAGAGAATGAGAGGGAAGGAGGGAGAGAGAGTGAGGGAGAGGGAGAGAGCGAGTGAGAGAGAGCGAGAGAATGAGAGGGAGAGAACCTGCGCGCTTCTTTTTTCCACTTCTCTTACGTGCTGATTCTGATTCATATACGTTCATGTTTTTCTCTTTAAAACAGACTTCTTCTGTCTTAATCTGGTTTTGGGGCGGAGCTATATGTATATTATGTATAAGGTCAGTTTGTGATGTCACAACATGGCTTTGAACCAATCATGTCAAATATGCAAGTTATTGTTGGATAATAATTCAGTACACAGAAACGTCCAGCCACAGAACATATTTATCTAGCCAAGTGTTAAGGATGATGAGATGGTGGTTGTCACGGTAACTCTAATTAAATAAATAAATTGGTGAGAAAACGAGGATGGAAATGACACTCTGATACTGAACTCACACTCATGAGCTATATTGCTATCAGCTAACTAGCTAGCATAGCTAATGCTAGTGATATTAAACTGTTAGAGATGGCAGGAGGACGTGGGGGCGTTTCTTATAGTCTAATTTGCATATTTATGCATATTCATATCTCCCAGTGTTTATACATGTAAACAGATGTTCCTCAGATGTTTTTAGTTCATTTCTCAGGCTTTAAACATTTTATGCACATTAAACATCTTATAAGTGGAATGTTTGAGTAGTTTAAAGATCAGATCATGAGAATTTGCTCAGTCGCCGTGAGAGAAATACACTCACAGGAAGAAGAACCCCGTCTAGACGTTAGCGCTGATGTTTCCTGTACAGCTCGGATGAGAGGATGTTGAGGTGAGACTCGAGCTGACGGCTTCCTCTCGGACTCACCTGAGAGCGCCGCTAATCATTCAGAGAATAACTGTTAATAAATTCAACAGCTTAGAGACGACGCCGTGTAACGTCAGTGTGTTTAACCTCAGTGCTGAGAAACATCATAAACATCATAAATCTCTGAATGTAAATGCTGGATTCTGCACTCTGATTGGTCAGAAGGTGTTGATTAGTTTTCTGTAACAGCAGCTCTG
>JAKKZN010000006.1:26230736-26233236 GCA_033441825.1 Pangasius elongatus | reverse complement strand
GGTCAGAGGTTTTATCTAATTATCTGTAGATTAAAGAAAAAATGAGAGCCAATAGAAAACAAGTGGGAGGGGCCGTGGGCTGTAAAATAAAAAGAGGGCAGAGCCGCTTATTATTATTATTTAGTGTTTTCACCCGACTGTTCCTCGCTGTTCTCTTACGGTTTCTTGGAGCTCGTCAGAAAAACATTGGCTTTAGCTGCAGCTAAACACACACCACTGCAGGCCGCAAGCTTTGACTCTTTGCAGGATCCGGTCCTGTTTCTCTTTCAGAGAAAACCCATCACCTCACCGTCACACAGCGAAGCTCTCACTCGCTCCCACTTTCAGCACGCTACACCTGCGATCACGTCGCACCACCCTCCACCCAGAGAGATCCCAGATGGAGCGCTCCTGATCTCCAAATCCCCACATCCCGCTTTCTCCCCAGAAATAAACATGAGAGCAGTCTGTCATGTCTGTCTGTGCTGTCTTTCAGAGGAAAAAGGAGAAGAAGAAAGACAAAGATGTGGAGGAAGGATTTGGGAAGGTTTGGGAGACACGGGCAGTGAGGCAGCGAGGCAGTGAGGCAGCGAGGCTCGTCTTTTAGCAAAGAGCGAGAGGAAAATCTCGGAGTGTGAATTCGGCATTAGCGACTTTGCTCGGAAATTAAAGATGGGATAAAGTGTGCAGATTAGTTCCTGTAACACTTACTTACAGTAAAAACATGCAGTAAACACATCATATAAACTGTGTGTGTGTGTGTGTGTGTGTGTGTGTGTGTGTGTGTGTGTGTGTGAGAGAGAGAGAGAGAGAGTAAGAGAGAGTCATTGGGATTCCCATCTGGGCTGTGTGTTTGTGGGAATGTTTACCAAATGCCGAGGATCTGTAAGCACTCTCCAGGCTAATGCTTTTTTTTCCAAGGACATGGTGTGTGTGTGTGTGTGTGTGTGTGTGTGTCTGTCTCCTGGTTTCCTGACCCCATGACCTCGGAGTTGTTTTTGTCTCTGGGTTTGAGCTGGAGCCTGCAGCAGGTCTGTGTTGAGAAAGCCACAGTAAACACCGAGGGGGGAAATAAAGGTGGAATCCTGAGAAAGTGAAACAAAAGCAGGAGATGAACTTCACGTGTGTACGTCTGTACGTTTATCTCCCAGTCAGAGTAAACTGAAAGAGACAGATCTCTCTGCCAAACTCTCAAAGTCCCTTCGCTGTGTTTTCAGACCAGTTAGAAATTAACGTTAGTGACTTTCCACACACACACACACACACACACACACACACACACACACACACACACACACACACACACACACGTGGCTGGGATCGCAGACTTTGAGGCGAATGGTGGAGTGAAAACAGAGCAATTATCTGAGATGAGGTTTAATCTGTGTGTAAATGTGATGAAATCAAGAGCAAGCACGAACACACGCTCGCAGGCACAGAAATGTGTTTTAACTCTGTAGGGGATTTTATTTACATACACAGGAAAAGGGGAAAAAGGGAATAATGAGCGGTGAAAGCGTTCTCCTGTGAGTTTCTGGAGCAGCACATTCCAGGTTGGAGAGCCGGTATTCCCGGTGGGAATCTGTAAATGTGTAAGTGCTCATCGTTTCCTTTAACACTTTCCCAGTCGGAGTTTTGGGATTTTGCGCGTATCGATGTGCCGGATTTGCGCTCTGGATGTTCTTCTCTCGGAAATGCTGCATCACAGGCTCCTCCCCCAGTCCCATCCTGGAGCCTGAGGTCATCACGAGAACCTCCTCGTCACACGATTACTGTTTCTGGTCCGAGTCATCCACAGCAGGGTCGAGACGTCCATAATAAGAGGACGTCCTCTGGAGGTCAGCTCCTCCCACTCCACCACATGTACACGACGGGATGTTCCTCACTTCCTGTGGGAGCGCCGGGTCTCTGAGGCGTCCAGGGAAGATGAGGTTGATGATAACGTTCCCCTCGGCTTCACGTCTTCATGCTTCGCGTGTCTGTTGCGTGTGTTATTTGATAACGTTTGCAGGTTTATTTCGCTTCTTTATTAATCCACTCTCCTCCTGAATCCACCGCTCCGGCGCTGCAAACCGCTGTGAGAGCCCAGCGTTCGGATCAGCGTTCGGATCAGCGCCGAGAGCGCGCTGTGCTCCAGTGGCGCAGTAAGCAGCAGTTCCACCTCCTCGTCCTGGATTTTATCGCTCTGTCACTCAGTACACGGCTTTTAACGTTCCCCTAGATGCGTTTGACGTAACGGTTTAACGTACTGTCGCCCCCTACTGGTCTGCCGTCGTCAACTTCCGGATCGTTCGTGTGGTTTCTTGACTTTAACCCTGTTCGTGTGGGCGGGGTTTCCTCACGTTACGTTTTCAGACGTACACAGCTCTGTGCAAAAGTCTTAGACGCCCTGCAGATGTTTATTTTCTGACTTCTACATTATTGATTCAGTACAAAAACATTTCAGACTCCAGACATTAGTTTTCCAGCACAGAATGAAGCGTTACAGTAAAATGTTTGTGTGTCAGTAAAGAAAGCAGCA
>JAKKZN010000006.1:26197431-26211674 GCA_033441825.1 Pangasius elongatus | reverse complement strand
GGGCTTTAGTGAGGTCTGGGAGCGGTCCACGGTCGTGTCTCGGGCTTTAGTGAGGTCTGGGAGCGGTCCACGGTCGTTTCTCGGGCTTTAGTGAGGTCTGGGAGCGGTCCACGGTCGTGTCTCGGGCCTCAGCTCTCTGTATGTCTGCGTGTGGAATGTGCTCGGTGTTGCTTTAGTGTTTCCGTCGTGTCACACAATCTACTGCAGCGGCTTTAATGCTGATGTCAAAACACCGGGTTTAAATCCTGATCCTTTTATCTGCTCCTGTTCACACGGCCGCTTCAGCTTTACTGCAGCTTCCTGAGCATGAAGTTTAAACTTTCTCACGGTTTTGCAGATTTACGTGCAGAGAAATGGGCCACAATTTTGTTTAACCTCTTTAGTTAAAATTTTACTGGATAATAGTGAGGATGTTTTTTAACATAAAACTTTAACACAAAACTCCATTCCTCTAATGAACATGATTTTTTTCTTGAGCTATTTATTTATTTAGTTTTTTAAATATGACTTGATTATGATTGATTGCTGGATGTTTCTGAAATTAATACATTTTACAGCCGCATTGCTATAAAATGAAAGGGCAGGTGTGATTTGTCATTGCTGAGCAGTTTATCATCTCTTACTTTAAATCTCTGGATGTTTAATATGAGAGAGAGAGAGAGAGAGAGAGAGAGAGAGAGAGAATTTCATCACATGACAGTGATTAGGGCAGAGGCATGGGAGATTCTGATCTATAGGTATTTCACACACACAGAGGAGAGAGAGAGAGAGAGAGAGAGAGAGAGAGAGAGAGAGATGTCACTCTGAGAAAACCACAACCTGTTGGAAAGAAGAGAAACTTCATTAAGAGGTTAGTATCTTAGTACCTTAAAATATTTATCTACATGTTTGTTTATTTGTTTGTTTGTTTTTGTTTGTTGTTAATCGATCATTGTGTAAAGCACGTGCTGTACTTCACTCTCTGAGGTTAGAGATATTTCTGTATAACTATATATAACTACAGAATATCACTATTTTATATAACTTCTATATAACTGTTAGAAATATTATTATTATTATTATTTCATATGTTGTATTTAATTATTGTTTTTCTGCATGTGACTAGACAACAGTTAACATTTTAGTGAATTTATAAAGTTAATTTATATATTTATTTATTGATTGATTGCTTTAAAGTCTAGAATCAGAATGTTTTTATCCACTAACGCATATATAATCAGCCTCAGAAAATTAACTGGAAAATGTACAGAATAATTTGTACTAATGAATAATATTCAACATTGTTCTCAAGCCTTAGAGTTAATATATTTATATTTATATATAGCTTTATAGTCATGGCAATTTATATTGTTTTATTTTATTTTAGAAATGATGACAGGCTTATTTTGCTTTATTTTTTCAGTGAGTTTCCAACAGGGGGCGCTGTGATCCACTGGGATTCAAAAACAGCCACAGATGCTGGAGTTTATCTGTTTATCTGTTTATCTGTTGTCTAAATGTTCAGATGTGAAATTAGAGTTTAGAAAATGAGAAAGAAAACAATAAAGAAGTACACATGTAGAATAAATGCAATATTTCTGCAAGAAAGAAATAAAAAACGAAAGAAGAAACGAGCTCTGGGTGTGTATGCTGAGATGAGACAGATATGTGTGTGTGTGTGTGTGTGTGTGCACGCGCTGTAGGTGTGTGATGGACAGGTCAGAGGTGTGGGCGGAGCCTCCGCACAGGTGCATGCTGGTCCTGACGGGTGCGCTCCTGCTGTGTGAGGTCATCGCCGGACGTCTCTGTAACTCCCTCATTAACATGGTGGACAGCTTCCACACCCTCTACGTCCTCATTGGCATGACAATCTCCACACGAGGTGCTGAGGAGAACCCCAGAGTCTCAGCAGAACCGCAGGATGTGTCGTGTCCCGACTCCGGCGCTGGGGAGAACCGCACGCCTCCGCTCTCTGATGGAGCTCAGTACTCTAGGCTCCGCGTGCGGCCGGTCGGAGGTCTGATCTCAGCTCTGCTGCTCTCCTCACTGTGTGTGTCCTTCAGCTTCGATATCCTCAGCCACACACTGCAGCCTCACCCCATACAGCGCCCTCTGCTGGCCACGGCTGTAGGCGCCGTCAGTCTGCTGTTTAATCTTCTGCTGCTGGTGTGGAGAAGACTGAGACAAACCGACGCAGGAGCTGAAGAACTCCAGAAACGTGAGACAGAAACTCCTTTAACTCCAGCAGGTATGATGTTTTTTTATTCTGTACATCAGCAGCTTTGTAAAGACTTTTTGAACATTTTTAAACGTCTCCTCTGCAAGTTTCTCCTCATGGTGGCGTGCTGATCTTCTGTAACCCCGGAGCGTCCAGCGTTCTCAGTCCAGACTCTCAGGATCGCACCGTTCCTCAGCCCACCTCCATTTCCCACGATTCCACTCACACAGAAACAGTCGGAGAAGAGTCGAAGTGCAGCAGCAGAGGCCCAGGCCACGCTGGTGAGAAACGTTCCTCACACATCACCACCTTTAGGACGTGAAGACAGCTGCAGTAAAGATCATCACCAGGGAGGAACCCCAGCATCTGCTGATGTCTGAGCTCCAGATTTCATGCAGTCATTGATTCATTACCAAGTTTTAAACATTACAATTTTAACTTAAGATGATGTTAGTGTGTCCAGTTACTTTTGGCCCCTTAAAAAAGGAGGAAACGCATATACACACTCTGTGCTGTAACTCTGTGCAGTAACTCTGTGCTGTAACTCTGTGCTGTAACTCTGTGCTGTAACTCCTGCACCTTTCACCCCATTCCGATGTAAATTCCCTCAAATTAAATCTAATATTAACTCCAGTATTCTGGGCTAGACAGCTAACATAGCTAGAACTCTGTGAAGACCCAGATGTTTATGGACCTGACTGTATGTACACTAATGATTATATTACTGTGTGGTGTTTTGGGCAGCGGATCAGCAGTGTGACGCGAGTGCGTGTCTGAGGAGCATCATCATGGTGTTCCGCAGCCTCCTGGGTTCTTCTCTGGTTCTGCTTAATGGATTCCTTCACCTTCTCTGTGTGAGGTTTCAGTGGAGCCGTGATGTGAGCATGTACCTGGACCCGGGGTTCTCCATGCTCACCGTGCTGGTTCTGTTAGCGGCGGTGGTTCCTGAGCTCCGGCGTCACGTCTTACTCCTGCTGCAGGCGTCTCCATCAGGCCTGTGCACGGAGGAGCTGGCGGTGGAGATCGGGCGAGTCCCCGGCGTGTTGGCCGTGCACGAGCTCCACGTGTGGCAGCTCTCCGAGGCCTGCGTCGTGGCCTCGGTGCACGTTCACTGGCCGTCGGGTCTGAGCGCGCTCCAGTGTTCGGAACTCCTGCAGAGCATCGCGGAGGTGCTGAGGAGGTTCGGGGTGAAGCGCTGGACAGTACAGCCCGAGTTTCTGACCTCTCACCCCGAGGACGCTGCGTTACAGACACACTGCGCTCTGCACTGTGGGAAAGCGTGTGTGAGGAAGATGTGCTGTTCACCTCCAGAGGAACGTTTCAGCTCCACGTCTGTCCACGTGAACGACAGGACGCAGGACGTCATCATTCAGAACACACGCTTATAACCCTGATCACAAACACTCGATATTATATCAGCTACAGCATTCTCGTACTGCTCGAGTTTCTAAACACGTGACGTGTGAACACATTATAAAGGTTTTATTGCTCTCTAACTGTCTCTCTCATGGCTGAAATTTATTTACATAAATGTTAAAAATGTAAATATTCAATGTAAATGATAACTATAGGAACCAGTACAGCTGTATACTCATCCATTTATATTTGTATTAAATGTTTACATTTAGATTTAACTTTTAGATTGACTATTTAAAATTTACATTTTTATTTAATACTGAACTCATTTCTAACTGGCATTTTGAACATTAAGGATAATTTTAATAAAGATAGAAATTCATTTAAAACAACAGTCTGACATTTCAGTGGAATATTTTGCTAAACGTAATGACTGAAATAATTCATACTTCTTGGTAAATTATAAAGTTATATGCAAATAATGTGTGTAAATTTGAAATATAAGTATAAATGCAAATTCCTACAAGTTGAATCCTGTATTTAACATTTATATTTTTTATTTAATTTATTTACAGTTATATTTCTAAGAGGCTGAGTGTTAAACACCTGACAGGTTTTATAGGTCACTGTGAATGAAGTCTGATTCGCCTGCACTTTATTAATATTATAAACAAAAGTGTAAAAGTGTTATAGGCTTTATTCTCTGATAATGCTGAACCAGCACTGTTAAAATTCAGTATAATGTTCTGGATATGTAATTTAGGTAAATAAATGTTTGTTTTGTTTGTTGTTGTTTCTGTATCTTAGTGTTATTTTGGTGGGTTTTTTAGGTGTATCGTTACTGGTTCTGTCTGGTATTTATATCAATATTTCTGAAATTTCTGAAAGATTATATGATTGTATGTTTTGTTTGTTTGTTTTTGTTTTATACCACATGACATGATGGGAATATCCCTTACTTCTTACTTTATTTCCATCAACAAAAAGGGACCAGTGATAGGGACACCCCAACACCCTACACACACAGAGAGAGAGAGAGAGAGAGAGAGAGAGAGAGAGAGAGAATCACTGTGGATGGGGTAGAGGGGTGGCAATACTTTGTGCAGAGCAACAGTCAGTAATTGTGGACTTGTACGTAATGTAATACGGTATCTGTACTGTACAGGCTGCAAATACGCTGCAGTCCGGCAGGTGGCGGTGTCACTACAGGCGACTCGCGCGACACCAGCAGAATGCCGCAGAAGCAGCCGCGGAGGCTGAGCATGATGGCGGCGCGCTGCGTCTCGCTGGTGCTCCTGTGTGCGCTGTCTCTGTACCACACCACTGCTGATAATGGCAGTGTTAAAAAGCTGAAGATGCAGTATACAGCCGGACCTCTGCTCAAGTTCCAGATCTGGTAAGGAAGAACCTCGAGGAGAGGTTGAACTCCCAGGTAGCTGAGGTACATTAGCTTAGCGTGCTAAAAGTGGTGTTTAGCCGGTTAGCATCACACTGAGCAAACAACCGCGGGGTTTCAGCGTTTAAAGCACTTTCAGACTTTTAAAGAGGAGAGGAGAGGAGAGTCCGTGTTTCTGCCCGAGCTCACTGTGACTGCGCGCTGTTTATTTCCGGTGCGGTAGTGAGGTGGTGTGAGGCCAGTGACTGACAGGAAATCACGTGACACACCCCTGCAGCTGTGTGTGTTTTCTCAAATAACCACTAAATGTAAGATTGTTGTTGTTAAACTCATCACAAGTGAATTTAATCTATACATTAACATTATTTAGGAATAGGTGCTGTTATGGGGTACTGAAGCGTGTAGTGTTGTATATCGCACTTCCTGAGGTTGTGGAAGATGCTCACAGCGGCTTTACTCGCCTCTCTGCAGCGTTTCCTGAGGCTACAGGCGGGTGTTTGAGGAGTACGCTCGGGTTCTCAGCCAGAGGGACCCGGACATCCGGTTAGAGGGGGACAACTACCATCCTCAACCTGTGTACAGGTGTGTTTCCTCTTTCCTCAGTGTGTGTGTGTGTGTACAGGTGTAGTGAGTGTGTTTCTGCAGACACATCGCCTCCTTCCTGTCCATGTTGAAGCTGTGTGTAATCGTGCTCGTGCTCGTGGGAAAGGATCCGTTCGCTCGGTTCGGAGTGCTGGGTGAGCTCCTGGGATCTGGGCCTGGGGGCAGGAGAATAAGGTACAGGAACATTTTCATGGCTGTTTGGATTCAGCTCTGATCTCTACAGTGTGGTGTTTTTCAGGTGTTTAAATATGATACAGGTTGGTTTTGGGGGCAGGGCTTCGTGTGTCCAAATTTGCATATTTGTGTATATTTATGGTCCTGGTATCTTTAATGAAGGTGAGTGAGATGTTCCTCAGCCGTGTGTATCGAGTGTGTAGACGAGGGAACCGATCCGGTTTTTAGTGCGTCGTCAGCCTCGTTATCTGTGTGTGAGCAGCTTTCTGTGATGTAGGATTGTATGTTCTCCTTATGTTCCGTGTGTAGGTGTACGTCTGTGTGATGTTCTCCTTATGTTCCGTGTGTAGGTGTACGTCTGTGTGATGTTCTCCTTATGTTCCGTGTGTAGGTGTATGCCTGTATGATGGTGTTCTTCTTCATGAACATGATGGAGAACCAGTGTGTATCTACTGGAGCGTTTGAGATTTCACTGAACGATGAGTCACTAATCCATTCATGTGAAGCTCTGTGTGTGTGTGTGTGTGTGTGTGTGTGTGTGTGTGTGTGTTGGGAGAACAGTCACAGCTTTGAGGCTTTACCTGACCGTGTGTGTGTGTGTGTGTGTGTGTGTGTGTGTGTGTGTGTGTGCGTGTGTGTGTACAGACGTCCCCGTGTGGTCGAAGCTGGAATCAGGTCATCTTCCCTCCATGCAGCAGCTTCTTCAGATCCTGGAGAATGAGATGAAGCTGAATGCACACATGGACACACTGCCTCTACAGCGTTCCTAATTCCACACACTCAGTGTCACAGCTCCACCCACGCCTGTAGGCAATGAAGGTCTGCGCTGAAAGCGGCGCGCCTGCCGGTGTGGGCCGGATGTCCTCGTCGTCTTTCCCGGTGCTTTGGGAGTCTGTGATGTCCACGGCAGGAGGCGTGTCTCCGGTTTGTCTGAACCTCTGGGAGGTTTCATTAGAGCAGAGCTCGCACTGAGGGGTGTGTGTGGTTCTGGTGGTGTGTGTGCTACTGGTGGTGTGTGTGCTACTGGTGGTGTGTGTGCTTCTGGTGGTGTGTGTCTCCTCTGATTGTTTTGATCAATTTCGATTAGCTCTGAGGGCCAAACATAGATTTACTGAGTTTTTTTAATATCTATGCAACATTTCTGCCAAATAAATCACTTTAGATCTGATGTTAAACAAATCAGCTGTACATTATTCTGTATTTAGATCAGTGAAGAGTTTATCTATATTCATATAAATTTAAATTAAAGTGTAACCTGTAAATCTGCACGTTTACTTTAAAGGTTCAACTCCAGTTAATATATTTACATTTGTTTAATTTTCATATGTATTCGGTTGAAATAAAATATTTCAGTTCACATATAAAGCTCGTGTTGCCTGTTTAAAGGAAATGAAAGCGCAGAGAGAGAAGTGATCAATGAAGTGATAAATGAAGTGATAAATGAAGTGATAAATGAGGTGATAAGTGGATTTTATTGACACGTGTCAGACTCTCGGTTGTTGCTGATGGTGCTGCTGATCCAGGGCAGGTATCTGCACACCTTGGTGTAGACTCAGAAACGTGGAAGCTGAAAAGCTAAAGAGTTTTTGCGCAGAGTCTAACTGTCGAATCGTGAAAACATCAAGAGGAGAATATTTTAATGCTTTATTTAAATTTCACACCGTGATGCTGATCTCTTTGGTGATGTTTCCTTTTGTGGAGCAAAAATAAACTGATTATTTGGCCATATTGTGTGCGAAATATCAGTTACTCAATGTTTATTTCTTATTTTTAAAAGTGTTGTATAAAAGCAACATCATATTCACGATCATGCAGTTATACTGAATATCAGCATGGCTGAGATCACCTGAGATCACCTGACATCACCTGCGATTAACAGGAACAATGACAAACCTGATATGAGAGATGAGAAATGTTCTTCCCCAAAAACACACTGTAGTGCTTTTATTTTTTCTTATAATGGACACTTTACCTGCACTAAACTCCTCCCTGATCTGCGCTTTGGAGTGTGATGATGGGAAAACAAAACCTGCGCTGATGTCTGAGTCCTGACCTCCCTGACCCACGCTGTGAGTTTGGAGAAGATCAGAGAAAGTCGAGTTTTTCACCCTAAAACACACAGACTAACCCCTGACAGTTCCTTCAGGAGACATTTTTTGACATTCTCTGATTTTCTTCCTCTTCTCTCCGCTGGTTACTGAGGCGAAGCCGTCACCCGGAGCGGGTTTTGTTCGGCCCGTGTCGCTGTAAGCCGCGCGCTGAGGGTTTCTACGCGCCCTTTTGTGACAGTTTGGTGATGTTTCATATGGAGCTCTGTGTGTGTGTATATTCTCTGAGTATAGATTATAGTGTAGACCTAATTCTAACTCCAATATACAGAAGATGGATTAAATATGTTTATACTGAGTACTGATCTTAATCATTTTTAAAAGATAATCATGTAAAAGATATTTTAGAACAATATTTTAAAAATCAGTGTTTTATAATTGCCACTTTAGCAGGACTAGAACAGATCAGAAACAGGAGCGTCACATCCCATGCCAGCTCCGTGTGTGACGTCACGCGGCTCTTCAGTCCGCCGCGCGCTGCTGCACGGCTCTGCGCTGGATGTTACACACCTGTTAGCAGTGGGTGTGGCTGAAACACCTGAATTCAATCATTAGGAGGGGGTGCACATACTTTTGACAGTATAGTGTACATTTATACAGTACAGTATCTTCTGATTATTAAAAGTATAAGAAGTATGTTTTAGTTCCCACTTTTTTAATCACACTAAAGTCAGAAACGTTACAGCGGCACACCTGCAGCAGGTTAAAAACAAACACACACACCAGAGACATGTTCTGTTCCATCGTTCTACTGTTTTTATTGATTTTTTTGAGTTGGAAAATGGCGTACAGCTTTAAAGAAACCATAATGAAAGGTTGTTCGTTCAACGGCAGGCCAACCACGAACCTGCCAACCAAGCAACAGACACCAGAAGCGAGAAGTGAACGTTTTCGTGGCTTTTTTGTGGTTGCTTCTGGAATCTAGGGCTTAATCGGCAGGTCAGTGCAGACCTGGCGCTGTCCACTGCAGACCCGCTGGACTCCGCGCGCAGACCGCAGGGGGGCTTCCCGCCCCCTCCGGGAGGGCGTGGCCACCCCACATGACGCCTGGCACGGGGCGCAGAAGGACCGAGTGCCACACCCCTTGGCAGATGTGTTCCAACTCCTCCTCCTCCTCCAGAGATCTGCAACGATGAGAATGTAACGTCCTGTCAGCTTACACAATCATCACAGCAAGCACGCGCCTTTAATTCAGGAATTCATATTTAATAAAACATGATCATCATGAGTTTATTATCTACAGTAGAACACTTCCTGTTTGTATTTAAAGCTCTCAGTCATCAGGCTGTAAAACCGTTTTATAAAAGGTTTTCTGTTACCTCATGTTCTTTTTTAAATGGAATGTACTCATTTTTATTATTATTATTTTTTACACTAAACTTTATGATCTTGGCTAATTTTCTCGATTAAACACTAAAAAGAACAAGTTTTTTTTGGTGCATCTGATGAACCATCAAGCCCTGTCCTTCAAATCAGATTACAGAAAGTGACATAAATTAACACCAACTGCTTTTTAGAAAATAAAACACACACACACACACACACTGGGATCAACCTTGTGCTGCTCCACACAGCTGTACACCTCACCTCTTTACATTAGAAGAAAAGTTTTCCCCACAGAGATCTTCGATAATCCACTTGAGGAGTAATAAATGTAAGTGTTTGTGTTGGATCGACTCCCGGGTTTATTTTTTATCCTAATGATTTGGTTTTGTTTTACACTCTTAGAAACTGCAGCTGTGATTCTCTCAGCATCAGGCTGAATAAATGCACACACACTCTCATTACAACTGATTAATAAAATCTACAGTAATAAACGCAAACTGTTAAAGGTATCAGCTTACAGGAAAGATGCAAGCGGTGGCTACATGGCCAAGTCCTCACGGAGCAGCAGGTCTGAGGAGGAGAAGCACAGCAGCGGTATTATTCACTGTAACAATGAAAATAAGAAAGAAATGAAACAGAAAAGCGCAAATCCCCAACACTCACCGTGAGCTGCTCTCTGTTTCAGCTTCTTCTGCAGACTGAAGAAGTCAAGAGGAAAGAAAAGACCGAGTTTCTCTTCTGCTCAGTATTTATCCTCTTTCACCCCCCCCCATGCCCCCCCAGACCACGCCCATGGCGTGTTACAGACCGGTGACGTCACCGAAAGACAAACAACTCTTTAAGTTTCGATTTCCACAAAACTGAAATTCAACTCAGGACTAAACTCACATGAAAGAATGAATAAAGTATCAACATTAATAATGTAAATATTACAGGTGTGTAATCGCCTCCTCATAACACTGTCAGGGAGAATGGCATTTATTTATTCATTCATTTATTTATTCATTCATTTATTCATTCATCATTGACTTCTGTTCATTTCAAATCAGGTTACAGCCCTAAAGAAGGTCTGAAACTGTACTTTTCCTTGTTGCTGAGTTGGTTATTAGTGTGTAGTGTACATTTAAAGCTTTCCTTTAAAACTCAGTAATGTATATTTAATCATCTCCTTTTAAATATCCAGACTTTCTCCTGCTGAAAGAGATCAGTCCACTTTACTTCCTTTTTTCCGCCCTGTCTGGATGATTTACTGACACTCGCTTATTTACTGATTTAATGACTTTTATCATTATTATTTGTGCCAAATTAAAGCACAGGTTTGTTTAATGATCTCACTGTGTTTTGTTACACACACACTTACAAAATAAAACAAAATAAAACAGAGTTCCAGGAGAAGTTACAGCAGATTTAATTCACTTCATATTAAACTGACTCAATTTCATCTGAACTGATAAATAAAAAGGTTTATTATCTAAAAAGGTTCTAAGGAGAACCCTTAATCAAAGGACTTTTAAAGAACCTTTCTGAGAGTACACTGTACTGGCTTTTATTTAAAGGGGAAAAAAGACATTCCACAAAAAAAGGAAAATATGAGGAATTTTGTTTTTGTTTGTTTGTTTAAACTCTCCTGTAATCCTGCACTCTGTTTCTCCTCTGACACGGAGTTCCTGAAAAACTGGATTAAATATTAAAATGCATTTTGATCAGCTTTAATCTGTACATGTCATGACTGAGTGCAGAGAAGGGGATTTCCACAGGGGAGAGAGAGAGAGAGAGAGAGAGAGAGAGAGAGGGAGAGAGAGAGAGAGAGAGAGAGAGGAAAGTGCAGTTGGTGTTACACTCCCACTATTATGAAACATAAATCTATAACTGACTTTCAGTCGCGGCCTCACCTTGTTTTTCTCTCTGCACTTCCACACATTAGTGTGTGTCAGTGTGTGTGTTACTGTGGGTTAGTGTGTATCAGTGTGTGTGTTACTGTGGGTTAGTGTGTGTCAGTGTGTGTGTTTCTGTGGGTTAGTGTGTGTCAGTGTGTGTTACTGTGGGTTAGTGTGTGTCAGTGTGTGTTACCGTGCGTTAGTGTGTGTCAGTGTGTGTTACTGTGCGTTAGTGTGTATCAGTGTGTGTGTTACTGTGCGTTAGTGTGTGTCAGTGTGTGTGTTACTGTGGGTTAGTGTGTGTCAGTGTGTGTGTTACTGTGGGTTAGTGTGTGTCAGTGTGTGTGTTACTGTGGGTTAGTGTGTGTCAGTGTGTATTACTGTGGGTTAGTGTGTGTCTGTGTATTACTGTGGGTTAGTGTGTGTCAGTGTGTATTACTGTGGGTTAGTGTGTATCAGTGTGTGTGTTACTGTGGGTTAGTGTCTATCAGTGTGTGTTACTGTGGGTTAGTGTGTGTCAGTGTGTATTACTGTGGGTTAGTGTGTGTCAGTGTGTGTTACTGTGGGTTAGTGTGTGACAGTGTGTGTTATTGAGCATCAGGCTGTGCTACTTGGCATGAAAATGCAAAATACACAAATCAGCCTTTTCTAGCCAGCGACTGGTTTAACAGAAGTTCAGAGCAGCCTGCGCTGCTGTACTGAAACCTGCAGGATTTAGAAAGCAATATTTTAAACAAACTAAAAGAAGAGAAGCCACAGAAACCCAGCAGGAGCTCCAGCTGCAGTTATTTTATTAACCAGCTTTATTAAAAACCCTGATGAGAGGGACACACGTCTGTAAGGCTTCGCTATACGCATGCTGCTGCAATCTTCAGGATTGTTTCAATAACAAGACCGTAGATACAGAAAGTACACAGACATCACTGATAACTGAAAATGAAGGAGTGTGTGTGAACACACCTGACAGGGCCACGCTGCATTCACCAGAGGAGTTCAGACACAAACACCACCCCAGTGTGGACAGCAGCACTCGAGGAACTCACATTAACACCAGCAGCAGAGACACGGAGGACATGACGGAGAGCGGGAGAGAAGAACTGTACAACGGAAATGAAGGAATGCTCCTCTCCAGCTCGTCTGCTCATCACTCAGGAAGCTTCACACTGAACCCTGGACTTTGGTTTGAGGAAGTGAAAATCACACTAAGTCGACTCAGCATGGAATGTTAAGAGTGCAAAAGAAAAAAAGGTTTGATTTAATCTAAAAGTTCTGGTGGCCTTCGAACCGGACGTAGACGTCAGGCGGTTAACGGCTCCAGTTATAAAATAAAAATCGCCGGTTTAGACGACGTGTTGCTCTAAAACACTGAGCTGGACGCGTAGATCAGCTTTATTACGCTGCTGTAAACGCTGAAGCAGAAACCAGCTGCACCAGCTGAACTGAACTCCACCCTGAAGCACGTCACGCCTTTCTACTCAAACACCCGCCACGTGTTGCGAGATTCTGGGGATAATACGTTGGATTGTCATTCCTGTGAGAAGTTAGTGGGTGCGTGTCGCTGTGATGTCACAGGGGGCGGAGCTAGCACACTTACATCCAGGTTTCACCGTCAGCTCCTAAAAACAAAACTACTTTCACTTTAATTTTATTTGTACAGCGATTTAAACAGCAGCCTTTGTCACGACGCAGCTTCACTCACTTTTCGGCGCCATGTTACTGAGACATCGAGTGTAGAAGCAGATGACACGGAGTAAACGCCGGACTCAAAGTCCCAGAATGCAATGCAGCTGCACGGCTCGGTTCGTTAGCGATGTAAGAGATGACGGAGGATGGAGCTGGTGCTGGCGCTGAAGGTGGCGTTGGTGTGAAAGCTGAAGCTTTGAAGCTGATGTGTTTGAGCAGAGTGCACAGAGAGCTGGACATACTGAGGGACTAAAGCGCCGCTGCATCGCTCTCTTTAGGTAGAATCCTATCAGCACGGCATTGTGGGTAATGTAGGAAACCAGGGATAAGTAGAAATAGAGCAACATGACCATGAAAGAAAGAGATAAAAAGATACAAAAAATTGTTACAAAATAAACCTTTGACCATGTTGAGGATCATGTTATAATTATAAATGTAATAAGCTAATTTTTTAGGGCGGAGTTTTTCTTTAGGTTAAACTGTAAATCAGGGTGTAAACGGTGTTAAAGGTTGCGGTTTGCCATTTTTAAGTGTATTAAGAAGTTTACCGCTCACATCGTTTACAAAACTGTGATTCGCAACATGTGGCGCGGCCTGTAAATTCTCCTACGACGTTTTCATTCGATGCTGTAAATTAAAGAACACATTTCTTCCTGTAGAAATCTTTACATTCGAGTTAAACGGTTAATTATCGACACTAATTGGTTAATTGTTAATGAATAAACAAACATGATGCCTGCAGTGTGCTGCTGTGATTAGATTAGACTTAGATTAGACAGATGAACAGGGAGACAATCCAAACTGCTATTTATGGTTATCCAATTAACCGATTAGTTTAATTAATTAACGAGATGAGAAATTGTGAGAATCTACTTTGGTGCAAACGTACATTCTAAAAGCTCATAAACTCGAGTGTCTCTGCAAATCTACAAAGTTCAACTGGTGCAACTTAAAATAAACGTCTCGCTACTTTTTATTATGTAATCAGTGTGCTGACCAAAAAAGTGGGCGTGGCTTGTTCCTTTGATCAGAACTGAACCAGACGGATCAAGTGACGCCGGCCCGTTATATCTCGTTACTAAGAAATCGGATCACTGCAATACAACTATAAGTGACAACAGAGTACAGGGAATGAGAGAAAAATCTAGAAACATGGTGGTGGTAGCGCTTGGTTTGACTAGCCCCTCCCCCCACTTTTAGTCCCATCCATCACACACTGGTTCTTCAGAACAGAGTTCATAGATAGATCACCCGTGTACACACACACACACACACACACACACACACACACACACACACATCTCTCTCTCACTCTCTCTCTCTCGGTGTGTGTGTGAGGTGATGGACAGCACTAGCGCTTGGACAGCTCGTTGGATAACCAGTCCAGTCCTTCATAGAGCCCAGTTCCCTGTGTAGCGCACGTGGCCTGAACGTACCACTGCAGAGACAAAAAACACACACACACACACACACACACACACACACACACACACACACACACACACACACACACACACACACAC
>JAKKZN010000006.1:26162617-26191011 GCA_033441825.1 Pangasius elongatus | reverse complement strand
TATATATATATATATATATATATATATATATATATATATATATAGAGAGAGAGAGAGAGAGAGAGAGAGAGAGTGAGTGTGTTGTGTGTGTGTGTGTGTGTACCGTTCGGCTGCGCAGACTCTGCAGGCCCAGTTTATCTGTGAGCTCGCTGACCGGCATGGCGTTGGGCAGATCCTGTTTGTTAGCGAACACTAGCAGCACGGCGTCCCTCAGCTCGTCTTCCTGCAGCTGCGCACACACACACACACACACACACACACACACACACACACACACACAGAAAATGACATCACGGCGCATTAATCGGCACCACATCACTCACTTCTCACACATTAACACCAAATCTCACCATTTTGGAGAGCTCGTCAGCAGACTCGGCCACTCTCTCTCGGTCATTACTGTCCACCACGAAGATCAGACCCTGAGGAGAGACCACACAGCACAGCATGTGGGCGGGGCTAAAGACAGCGCTTCAGCATCATCATCATCATCATCATCATCACAGAGCTCAAGAGCGTACACGTGCGTGCGCGCGCGCGCACACACACACACACACACACACACACACACACACACACACACACACACAAGCACAGATCCTCAAGTGTTCTTTAGACAGTAAACTGTTCTTGTTTTCTAAAACTTCCTTTGGAACATTTTGTAAAAAAGGGGAAAAAATCATCATCAGTTCCACCAGAAAGAGAAACTGAAAGAAAAAGAAGTTATTCTTGGAATTTATGGAAAATACTTTAGAAACAAGTCAAAGACAATGAAATTATATATAAATATAAAAGTAACATTCATTCAAGAACAGAAAATAAAAATGTATAAATAAAATATTCACTAAGAGAGAAAATAAAATAACGTACACATTAAAAATACTAGTTTTTCCATATTTATCTGATTTATTAATTTTTTTATTTGTAATTAGTGAACTTGTAATAAAGAAACAATATTTTAATAATAAATAATAAGTTCAGTATATTTTAAATCTATAAAGTTTAAACAGAAAAGGTGATGAATCTGTTACACTATATATAAATAATAAATGACTAATGTCATAATAATAAATAATAATAAATGTGAATAAATAAAAATGCCTTCAGTGCACTCCCGCTGATGTTTCAGCTCGTTTCTTTGTGAGATATCGCGTACCTGAGTGTTCTGGAAGTAGTGTCTCCACAGCGGACGGATTTTATCCTGACCACCAACGTCCCACACGGTGAAGCAGATGTTCCTGTACTCCACCGTCTCCACGTTAAACCCTGGAGAAACAAAACCAACAGCGTTAAATCGATCTTCACGCCGCGTCTGCGTTTATTAACCAGGCTTCAGACTCGCACTGCGCTCTGTCCGTCACTGAGGAATGTAACGGAGATTTAATAATAATCTAATAATCACAGAGATTTACTGTTTAACATCCACCTGAGAGATTTATCCTCGTTTATCGGGTGTAAATAATTATAACCCCAGACACAGAAATAAGTAAATAAATAAATAAGTAACACGGGGACAGATTCTCACCGATGGTAGGAATGGTTGTGACGATTTCTCCCAGCTTCAGCTTGTACAGTATCGTTGTTTTTCCTGCTGCGTCCAAACCCACTACATCACCATTAATCAATAACACAGAAAAAAACATTTTCTTTAAGTAACTAAGAATACATTTTTCACTTAAATTATTTAATTTACAGCTTTAAGAGAGCCTCGGATTATTACAAAGGTGCTGTTCATCAGAATAAGGAATAGTGCAGTAAAACATACAGTAAATAAAACAAACAAAAACAAACAAACAAACAAACAAACAGAAAGAATGACAGGACCAACAGACTGTAGATTGCAGATTAGGATTATTGCATAAGAACAAAGAAACACTACAGAAACTGAGATTTTTCAAATGTATATATCTCCTGTGAATCTGGTCCAAAATAAACACATTAATCCCACAGAGCACGCAGTAAATTACTGTGAAAATATTCACGGTTTTTAATTTCCAGGGAAATAAACTGATCAGCTTAAGATGCTAACATTACAGCTAACTCGCTAACTAGCTTCCTCAGTTATAACGCGTTATAAAGCTTATTAATGACTCATGTCACACACACACACACACACACACACACACACACACACACACACACACACACACACACACACACACACACACACACTCTTGAGGCTCATTAACACTGTTAAATTAACACTAATTAATTGAATAGAATGAACTGGTCGCGCGCTACATCTCTCTCACACTCACACACACACACACACACACACACACACACACACACACACACACTTCTCACCCATTAATATTCTCATCTGCTTCTTCCCAAAAAGTCTTCCGAAGATGGATGAAATTGTCAAACCCATTATAATTCGATAATTTCTACACTTTCGGCTTTAATTGTTTCAGTAAATGTCGCGTCTCTTCCACTGTTTCCTCTCCCTCTGTTACAGCCGGTTAGGGTTTGCGCATGCGCGCTGCCACGTCGCTGCCAGAGGCCACCGTGGAAGGCATTGCGTCACTTCCTGTCCGAATTACGACACTGCACTTGTTCGGAGAAGCCGTTTAAAGCACGTGATTAAAGTCTTTTTATTCTTTACTAAGTGACTGGAATAAAGTGCTCCGAAATGTAAAACTGCTCTCAGCAGAATTTAACTCAATAACATAAATCATGTTTTTTTTTTTTTTTTTTTTTTTTTTTGGAAAACTGTAAAAGACATCACCTAAAACACTCACCGTCCACTTTATTAGGAACACCTACCCAGCTGCAGCGCTGATGCAGTTATGCAGTCAGTCAGTCACGTGTCAGCAGCACAATACATCACATCCATCACTTTATTCACCGCCTGCACAAGTGCACATGGCAGAAACGCACAAAAACACCATAATGTGAGGTGACAGGTGAGTAACAGGTAACAGGTAAACACACAGAGGTACAGCCCAGCAGGAAGTGCAGACACAAATACTGTACGATAGACAATCAATACAAAACACATCTAATACAACAACACAGCTGCTCTTCTCAGAAAAATACCTGTTCAGGTGTGGTGTGGTTCCGGTTCTTACCTGAGGGGAATTCCTGAAACAGATGCGTGCGTTTGGTCCATGGAAGGTTCTGAGTTCGCTTCTTGGCCCGATGTCATGATCATGACATGAGCTTCAGTTAATGTTCACATCAAACATCAGAATAAAAAAATAAATCTCAGTGATCTCAGTTTCCAGTCTTCTCCTGTCCAGGTCTCAGATTCCTGTTCCTGGCTGACAGGAGCAGAACTCCGTGTGTTCTTCTGCTGGTATCTGCCCCGAAGTTCCACAGGCTGTGTGCTCTGAGTTGCTTTTCTGCTCACCACGGTTGTACAGAGTGGTTATTTGAGTTACTCTAGAGTTCCTGTCAGCTTCCTGTCTCCTCTGACCCTCTATCATCAACAAGGTGTTTCTGCTCACGGGATGTTTTTTGTTTTTCGCACCATTCTGTGTAAACTCCAGAGACTGTGGTCTGTGAAAATCTCAGGGGATCAGCAGTTTCTTAAAAACCCAAACCAGCAACCAGCCACGGCCGAGTCACTGAGATTTTCGTCTCTGTTCTGATGTTTGATGTGAACTTTAACTGAAGCTCTGTATGACTTCATTACGCTACTGACACGTGGTTGCGTGAATCAGCCGAAGATCCTATGAGTGGATGGTGAGTGTATATCCTACATCTGTAAGTGTTTTTATATAGAAGTATTTATTTTATATACTGTATATAGTATATTTATTTTCTGTTGTGTTTTTGTCCTTTTGAGTTACTGTTATTATGAACGTATGCTGTAACAGACATAACATGCTCATATAAAGTGTACAGGAGGATATGATAGATGTTGTGAAGAAGCTTTAATATTCTGATGTAGGTGGATAACTAAGTGCATAAAATGCTGGAAATTCATTCAATTCATGTTTTTTTTTTTAAATCTCAAACTTCAAACCATTTCACACACATGGCACATTTAAACTTTCTGCTTAAAGTTGCTCTATCCAAAATTTGAATTTTTCTTGACACATAATCGTAACTCGTACCTGAACGAGATACCCAACACCACACAGACACTCGGGTACAGGAAAAAGGGGACTGTGCTAAAATCATTAAAGTTATGTTTTACAGCCTGTTCTCCACCATGTCCTTGTCCTCCTCCTTTAGCAGTACTGTTTTTACAGTTTTTACCCCGAGACCTCCAGCTTCTCCAGACCTCAAACAAGCAGAGAGCTTTTCACTTTGAGGCTTTTTCTTTCTATCACTTTTAACATTCACTCTCATTCCTCTGAGACATACTGTAGCTTAGACAGGCTGAATCTCAGTTGGGATAAAACTCGATGCAGGTTTTTTTCCAGGAAGGAGTAGAGGTAGTGGTCAGCGTTGTCTCCTCACAGCTCCAGCATCTCCGCCTGCGATCCTGAGCTCAGGTTACTGTCTGTGTGGACTTCCACATGTTCACCCAGTGTCCATGTGGGTTTCCTCCGGTTCTCCGGTTTCCTCCCATCTCACAAAATCATGCAGGCAGGTGGATTTGCGATGCTAAATTACACTTAAATGTGAATGAGAGTGTGAATGAGAGAGTGTGTGTGTGTGTGTGTGTGTGTGTGCATAGACTGGCTTCCCATCCCGCCTTGCGTCCAGTATTCCCGGGATAGACTCCGGATCCACCGCGACCCTGACCAGGATAAAGCACTTACTGAAGATGAATGTCTGTCAAATTTAAATATTTATCTTAAAAACTATGAAATATTAACATTATTTAAGAAAACCTCACTACACCCAACGTACTTTGACCAGAATGAGTGGATGAATATGAGGTTGCGCAGGTGCTCCTTCTGTCCACTAGAGGGCGTCACACACACACACACACACACACACACACACACACACACACACACACACACACACACACACACACACACACACACCCCCCTGTGAGAGTGAGCACGCGCCGTGAGCATGCGCTGGGGCTGGAGCGGTTTGTTCACTTCACACTCCACATCACTGAGTAGAGTTACGTAACGAGCTCACTGAGGTTATATAACACTTCATCTTCCGCAGTGATGGATTTGATCAGTTGTAGTGTCAGATAACTCATTACTTTTAGAAACACAGAGGTGTTTTAGGAGGCTAATGAGTATTCATGTGGAATAAAGACGATGTGATTTCTGTCTAATATGATTTTTTTTCTGAATCTGTTGTTTATTTCGTGTGTGTTTTTCCCCCACGTGATATTCTTAGCTTCCTGTGTGCTTTATTATTAAACACTGTCTAATTTATATTACAGTGAATTTTGAAATATGAAAGTGGAATATAATATATTTTAAAACTTTATAAAAGGTATATATACTAGATAAGCACAAGCATACACTAGATATAGATGTTATTGCTTAGCCCCTGATGTTTCCTGCACACATTATTCAGTACATTCAGTACATTCAATGCGTTATACTGACTACAGTCCAAAGCTGCGCTTAGAGTTTAAAACATTAGTAAATTTATTTCACAGACACACAGCTGGCTTTAACTTCACTACTAATCACACCACTGACTTCTGAACTGATCATTTATCTCAGAGAAAAGATAGATAGATAGATAGATAGATAGATAGATAGATAGATAGAAATACTATCTTAACTTTAAAAGGTACTAAATTCTTTCAGCACAGAGTTCATTAAAAAGTCATGACTGACTGAATGACGGATGTAACTTCAGACATAAAGCTTTGCACACTGGTTTCTGTCCACAGACTATTTACTATTTATTTTATTAAAAAAACAAAAAAACAAACACAAAAAAAACAGCTCACACTCTCACTCCACCCAATCAGCGCAACGCTCGTGCGTACCTGCCGCAGGTAAGAAAAGCCACGCCCCCAGACAGCAGCGTATTAAACACATGCGAAGCCAGAAGTGGCAGGAGCAGCGCGTGCCACAGTGAATTATTATTATTATTATTATTATTATTATTATTATTATTATTATTATTATTACACACTGCGGTGAAGGACATCAGCCAGAAGAACAATCAGCTCCCAGCCGAAGGAGACGCGGTTTATTGCTCCAGTCTGAGTGGATTTGGAAGATGAGATGAAGATTTATGGAATATTTCTTTACTTTTAATTCTCTGGACTTTTTTTTTGTTGATTCAGCGACATGAACTCCAGCAGTGGATTATCAGACCGAGAGGTGAAGTGTTTTCATTTAGTCTCGTTTTCTAATAAAGAGTAAAATAGCACATTCAATAAAAACAGCCAGGAGCGCGATTAAAGTTCACCTGGAATCAAATAAACGCGTTTCGGAGATTGTGCAGTGATTTTAACTTTAATAAAACACTACACTCCTCTCATGCCCTGCTCCGCTAGCTCTGAACTCAACACTTTCCAGTTTGTGTATTTATTTTTATATCATGCCGTTGTTGTTGTTGTTGTTGTGTGATGAATCAGCTACATCAGAGTTTAATGAACCCCTCCAGTGTTTATATTTAAGTGAGTGTGAGTTTATCTGAAGGGGAGAGGAGAGCTGATTAAACATTCTGCTCTCACTGCTGCCGTGTCTCAGCCTTGTGCAGCTTTTCACTGTATGTCTTATTGAAATCCTCTGAATCTCATGTTAGGTGTGTGTGTGTGTGTGTGTTGCAGCTCACAGCTCTCTCTTCCGTGTACGTCTCCTGTCTCAGCTTAAGGTCAGTTTCACTTTGTCTTGGAGTCTCAGTGCTGTAATAATCATTAACACGTCCTGCTTCAACACTGCATGTGGCTCCTGAAGGCATAAACATGCCGTTAAACAGCTTCCTGTAACAAAAGTCCGGCCATTTTACCGCGTTTATGAAGCATAAATGTATATATTATTATTATAAAATATATATAAATATTATATAAAACTCACACACGCTGACAGAGCAGAAGCTGCAGGAACATTAACAGCAGAACATACAGATTAAATAATAATATTAATAATAATAATAATAAATTATTCTTAACTCTTTGCTTTGTAAACCAAAGTCAAGTATAAACTTGTGCAGGTATGGGCGATGACGTCACAACACACTTCAATCACCTTAAATTATGCGATATTAAATTTAATAACACACATTTATAGAGTTTGATAAACCTGGTTTTAGATCAGAGACGCAGTCCAGCCCTTTTATCTTTTAATAAAATCATTTCATCAGATTCACTCTGAGAACAGTGACGAGGAATCCGCTGGTTTATTTGATCAGAATAAGTCCACTTTATAACAGTCATGTGATGAGAGTTAAACAGTAATGAGAGTTAATAAGCATTAATAAGAGTTAATAAGCATTAATAAGAGTTAATAAGCATTAATAAGCATTAATAAGACAGAAAGATGAGCCTCATAAAGCTGTGAATTAAAATGAGTTTGTAAATAAACCCACTCCTCATTTCAGCACCACTCCCCTGGACAGCGTCCACCTTCACCTATATCTCCACCTCCACCTATATCTCCACCTCCGCTTCCATCTATACCTATACCTATACCTCCACCTCCGCTTCCATCTATACCTATACCTCCACCTATACCTCTGCCTCCATCTATACCTCCACTTCCATCTATACCTCCACATATACCACCACCTCCACCTATACCTCCACCTCCTCACACACATCCTGTCACTGCAGTATTAGTGTTTAATTAAACTCAGCACCACAGACTGTGATGTCACAGTGTGCAGTAAATATTGTTTTATTTACAGTTTAATTGGGAGCTGCTCTGTTTTCATCGCATCGATTGTAAAGAGAAAAAAGCTCAATGAACAGGTAATACTGAATAATCGCTTCATTACTGTGTGTGTGTGTGTGTGTGTGTGTGTGTGTGTNCTCACCCTGGATTGCATAACTGCATTCTGTATTTATCTGGTTTTCCGTTTATTGGTTTAAGATAAGACAGAAATGAAACTCCATCGCCTGAAGGGAAAAGCACAGCTCAGGTTCAGCGCCGGACGAATAAAAGGTTCAGACTGTAAAACCTCAAACCGCCGCTGACGTCCCTGAGACGGGTTTATTTACAGTGCAGCAGATCTCCAGTCTCTGTTTAAAAATAAAAGAGGATGTGAAAATCATGTCTTATGATTTATTATTAATCTAAATTTAATTTCAGAAATTAAAAATTGATTGTGTATATATTATATTATATTATTATTAATTTTATAATTGGGACACAAATTAGACATTAAAGTGAACAGCAAAATAATATTTTTAAATATATTGTATGCGTTTAAACTCATATTTAATAATATATGATCATAATTCCTTATTATAAATATTTTTAAAATACATAAGATACAAACACCTCAATTATTTTTAAATAATAAACACATTAATAATAATTACAGCAATTAAATATCAAAGTATATCATGTTTATGTATTTGTGTGTGTGTGTGTGTGTGTGTGTGACTATGTGTAATCATGTGTGTGTGTGTGTGTGTGTGTGTGTGAGACTATGTGTAATTGTGTGTGTGTGTGTGTGTGTGTGTGAGAGACTATGTGTAATTGTGTGTGTAATGCGCGTGTGTGTGTGTGCTGCAGGCGAAGCCTCTGATCCAGCTGGCTCTGGCGGACCTCCTGGCCTCTCTCTGCCTCTCCTTCACGGCGCTGATGAACTTCCTGTCGGCCGGAGCGGTGCGGAGCAGTGAAGTGGTGTGCAGCGCAGGATTGGCTCTATCTCTGGTGAGGAATCACATCACATGAGAATGAGAAACTGCAATGAGGCTCATAAAGCAGTCATAAAACAGTGATAAAGTATACACACACACACACACACAGGTGTTTAGTTATGATGAAGTTTCTGTTTAATGCTAAAATGTTAATAAGAACAGAATAAAGCAGAATATAACTGTTACACACGGCACCTATCCGTACATTAGCCTTGTGTCACACCACGTAATGAATAAAAAAATTCTATAACAATATTATAAAGCTGTAACATGAATCACAGGTTTATTTATAATTAATGCGCTCATTCTTATACATTACCGTTTCTATAGCAACAGCACATTCACAGGGACGTGGACAGCAGACGCTCCACTGATAATAAACAGATTAAAAATAATCACTGATGTGGTGAAGTTTCCTGTGAGGAGAGATGTGTTTCTGTAACATGTATGGAAGGAGTCTCCAGTGTCAGCGCTCTGTAACAGTCAGAGGTGAAGCTGTAACTCTAAGATTTCCGGCGTCTTCAGGACAGAGGAGTTTACGCTTCCTCTTTGCGGCTTCTCAGTAACGTGCGGAACAAGCTGCGTGTTTTTTTTAACGTGAAGAGAGAGAATAAAGAGCGGCTGGTGAGGGAACGACTGTTTATAGCTGCTATAACGTAAGTGACAACAGGAACTAACTCGTTTCACAACATTAAATGTAACTATAAATGGATAAAATGTGCGAAGTGTAATCGCTGGCAAATCGCTGTGGTGTAAGTTACAGTGCAGTTACAGGAAATGGATCCACTTCGGGGTGATAACAGTAACTCACACATTTAACATTTAACATGTCACTTTACTGTAGTAATAATAATAATAATAATAATAATAATAATAATAATAATAATAAAAGCGTAAGAATACATTCATGTCACTTACGTTGATGTTATTTTCAGTATTTATTTCCATTATATTTAAAAACCATTTAAATATAAAGGCTTATTTTTGAGCTTAAGTCTCAAAGAAACCTCCAGTGCAGTATGTAGTGTCTATAACACCTTTATGTTATCCCTGTGCAGTGAGCATATACAGTGAACAGGTGTGTTACTGTGTGTAACTGAAATCATCTCTGTTTCTCTGTCCTTCTCTCTTAGACCTTTTATTACGTCTCTTTCCTCCTCCTCGTTGTTTATGCCTGTGAGTCAGCACACAGCGTTCAGGGATGGAGGGAGGAAGACGAGGGAAGGTTCACACATCAGGTGATCACTGATATAAACACTAAACACAACACACACACACACACACACACACAAAACATAACACACACACACACGTTAGATTAATTAAAGGAAAATGTACCAAAATGATTTTTTTATACAGCACGTATAGAACGCAACTTTCACAACAGTTACTTTAATGATCACATTCACTGTAAATTAATCTCTTACTTCCAATTAAAATGTGTTTAAACTTCACACCTTTAAACACTCTTTATCTCAAAGCTCAACACTGTGTGTTAGTGATGTGATGTGACTCAAAAGCTCTGCACACACACACATGTCGGGGCTTTTCCCGCTGGCTGGAGATAAAAACATTAACGTCATGTGACAGAACAGAAATCCCCTTTCTGTTTAATATTTACAAAGAACGTTAGTCTCAGGTCATAATGCGCGCCGTAACATTAATGTGATATATTTAAATAGATGTTTCATAACAGAAATTCAGCTGAGAAAAAAATATTAACCCACAATTTAAAAAAAAAAAAAAGTAAGCAGTGTGAACTGTGTTACTGTCAGAAATCAAAAGTCAAATCTAGAAGTGTATCAGAACTGATTCCCAACTACAACCTTACAGCAAGCTATAAACACTGAGCAATAAGGAGTGTGTAGAGAAGGTCGCAAGTGTCGTATTTATAATGTATAAACATGTAAATGAGGTTTATAACGATATGTTCAATGTAAGTAAATGAGATTTGATTATATTTTTAATAAATGTGTCTGTTCTTACGCTCTCAGGACAGCAGGCGGAGGAGGAGGCTGATCGATCTGCTGTACGTGCTGGTGTGGTGAGTAACTGAACATCAGTGATGCTTCATCAGCTCAGACACGATTAACTAAACTGACAACATGATTACACACACACACACACACACACACACACACTCATCTCGCACTCTGTTTTACTTCATTTATTCCCTCCTTCTCCAGGACGCTACCTGTGATTGGATATGTGATCTACATCGGGACAGTTTCTTTTCCTATGATGTCTTTTATACCGTCACATCGAGCCTCCAATCATAAACAAAGTGTTTGGCCCAACGCTCGCTTCTGCAACAGGTATACACACACACACACACACACACACACACACACACACACACACACACACACACACACACTTACATATTTACAGTTCGAAGACACAGCAAGTCATAGCACGGGAAAGTTTTCAGGACAGACGAGTTACGCTTTGTGATTTTTATCTTTAAAATGACAAGCTGCATTGTTTTGAGAAAGAGAGAGAGAGAAAAGAGAAGCTGGTGAGAGAACGAGTGTATATAGCTGCTATAACGACAACAGGAACTCACTCGTCTCACAGACGTTCCACATCATTACACCTAACTATAAACTGGTAAAATGCGCAACATGTCATTCATTAATAAATTACACAGAATAACACACTTTGGACCATGCTGTTCTGGGAAAATAATCAACTTTAGGGGGGTAAAAGTAACTCTGCTTCATATCGAGCCGTATCTCACCACAACGACGTCGATTATTTCCGTATAACTGCTCTGTTTGTCATGTGTTATTCTTTATATATATATATATATATATATACATATTTGTGAGAGATTAAATTATAAAATGTATGCTAATATTTTTGCTATTAATAAATTAATAAATACTCTTAAAGAAAAGGCTTTCTCAAGGGTTCTTTAGATGATTAGATGAGGTTCTACTTGGAAAGCATGTTGTAGGGTTTTACAAAAAAGTCTTTAACAGACAAACCACAGAACCCTGTAGATTAGTTAGGTTAGTTTCTCACAAGACAGGCAAATGTAAATGCTATAATTAATT
Source organism: Pangasius elongatus (assembly GCA_033441825.1). NCBI lineage: Eukaryota > Metazoa > Chordata > Actinopteri > Siluriformes > Pangasiidae > Pangasius > Pangasius elongatus. The sequence continues at coordinate 26,179,254 of JAKKZN010000006.1, read as the reverse complement.
CCCATTATTATTATTATTATTATTATTATTTTTACTTAAAAAGAATGGTTCCCCTCAAACACGTAGTTTTCACGTAGAACTCAGGCGAAGCAGTGAGGAGCTCAGGTTATGTGGGTGAGAAGATGAAAAGAATGTGCAAAGCTTCATCAGGAAAACTGTCAAGAATTTAAAAAAATATGGATTGTTTAACACTTTTCTCAGGAAATAGTAAAAATGAAGACCTTCTATAATATAACTAGGGCTGTACAAACTGAGTGTATGTGTGTGTGTGTGTGTGTGAGACTCTACTCTGTGTTCTGTTGCAGTTGTATTCTGTTCCTCCACCTGCACCTCGATGATAATGAAGTCTGTTCCACTGTGGTATATGACTCACGCACACACACACACACACAGCCTCATTAACATGCACAAACATTTATATTTATATTCATTAAGAAATATTTTATGTGATGATTTTTCCCCCCATTTTGTGCCTTAAACAGGATTTACAACATATGAAATATATCAAGATTTTCACCTTTACAAGTGTGCTGTCTGTCCTCATCTGCTGTACTGTGAGCGAGCACACACACACACACACACACACACACACACACACACACACACACAAAGAGGGATGCACACTTTTGAACAGATTTAAAAAAAATTTTTAGCATTAATATACCATTTTTAGCTAATAATATTGAAGGAAATTCTGTGATATCTGAATAGTTACTGTGTTAGTGCATCGCTAATATTAATTTATTTAAATTCCTGAGGGTGCACAAACTTTTGCACAGCCATGTCTCTGTCGCTCTGCAGTTGATGTACTGGAGGCTCCAGGTCAAGTTGAGGCGTTATGACCAGGAGGGTGTGAGGCGAGCAGAGAGGATCTGGTCCTCGGCGAAGTACATGATCCTCGTCATCGTCTTCTGCTGGACTCCAGGTGAGTGTGTACACACACACACACACACACACACACACACACACACACACGGAGGAAGCCTCGTGATCTTGGGGAACTGAAGACGACTTCCTGAAAGGATTTGGGCAAAAACTGAACCACAGTGCTGCAGATGAGGATGGGTTCCTTTTGAGTCTGGTTCCTCTCAAGGTTCCTTCCTCATGTCGTCTCAGGGAGTTTTTCCTCACCACCGTCACCTCTGACTTCCTCATTAGAGATCTAACTCTAAATCTGTATCTGGATCTCTGTAAAGCTGCTTTATTAAAATGTTGCTTATATGAAATGTGAGAAAAAAATTCTTTTAAACATCTTTGGTTATGGTTATGAATTCATACTGTCTTGCTCGTATTTATAAGCACAAAGTCAATAAACATGATGTGTGTGAATGCGGGCACTGGTTACTCGTCAGGAACCACAACCATCTCCATCCTGAGAAACTAACACCAACATGACTGAACTGATATGTTTACAGTGTGGATCAACAAAAGATTTTAAACAGACTAAATGTCCATAAAGTTCAATTCAATTCTATTCAATTTTATCTGTACAGCACATTTAACAGTGGACATTGTCACAAAGCAGCTTTATAGACATAAATAAATTCAAATTAAATTAAATCACAGTAAAATGTAAATGTGTGGATTTATCCCTAATGAAGGTGAGGACACGCCCCCAGCGAAGGTCACACCTACAACTGGTTATGATTCAGAATTTTCTTTTTCTCTCTGCAGCTCTTGTGCTGATTGGTTTATCGTTCGCTTGCTCTGAGACGGAGAGTTTGTTTCCTATTTTCATCATACAGGTGTGTGTTTACTTTTATTTACATCAAACATTTCCTTAAAATATCAGAAACTTCTGCTTTTTGATTACTGTTATAAGTCATACTTTAGTGTTCTGAGTCACAGCAGTATGACTGAGATGTGATGGTGAGTTCAGCTGACTTACGCTGTGTGTGTGTGTGTCAGGCTGTGTCAGTCTCTCTACACGGTTTCCTCAACAGCATCGTCTACGCCTGGAGACGCCGTAACTTCCGAGAAGCCGTGCTTGGGGAGAGAATGCCTCTTCTGGCCTACACACACCGAGCTTTCTTTGACCAATCGCTGAGAAACGATGCAGAGGAAACAGGAAGTGGAGAGAATTAAATTAGCATCAGACATTCAGAGACTAGTTACATTCAGGAATAACAAATGAACTCACAATGCAAGGTGCAGAGCACTTTCTAATCATGCTGGAGGGGTTTGAGTGATTATTTTACATCTGCATGAGGCGCAAAACTTATTTCAAGTTCGTGATAGATACTGAAATTGCACACATCGGAATTCAGACTCGGACTTAAATGATCTCTTAGCAAGTGTAGATGTCTTCAGTAAAGGAAAAGTTATTTAATATTTCTCATTATGAGATTGTTATATAACAAATATAAAACCGTTAAGCCTATTTCTAGACATATTTACTAATTAAAAACTCTTCTAACCCTAGAAACAAAAACCTGAAATAAGTCTTAAATTATAATTGTAAGTTATCAATGATCTGCCAATAGAATAAGATCATTTAAAGCTGAGTACAAATTGAGTAAAAATATTAAGAATGTAATATTTGTTTAAAAACAATCTAACAAAGAGAAATATTAGTTAAATTTTGGCCATGTTCAAGATACGTTTCATTGCGTAGAGATCATTATTTGTAGTGCATTCAGAAGTAACACACATGCGGCGGAGTTTGTGTAAAACAGAGGCGTTTCGCAGTTACGCACGAGTCTGACCTTGGCCTGAATTCGACATTTCCTCAGCTCGAGCCAGGAGCAGGAGTAAAGCTACACGCAGGCGATTTTAATAATCTGAATGTGGAGCTCAGAAATAGACGCGTAACCCGACTCTGAATACCAGCAACTTTCCCCATGTAAATATCCATGTACCTTTTGAGCTGAATTCGCAGACTCCGATTGTGGCTCTGAGGTGGATACCGTGTGTGAACGAAGTATTTAAAGATAATAACGACTGAGTTTGGGTGTATATGTGTTAAAATTAAAATATGAGGCACCTTTTTTGTATTTTATTCATTATTATGTTTTTATTCCTCTTTTGATGTGTACAGAATAAATAACCTGATATTAAACTTTAACATGCATGTTAGATAGATAGATAGATAGATAGATAGATAGATAGATAGATAGATAGATAGATAAAGGGCATTTATTAGCAAACAGGAGCTCACTGTGTATTGTAGTACGATTAGAACAAATGAAGTATATTTTGTACCATACAGTAATGTTATATTTTTTCCTGTTCATGCATGTGAACTTATGTTAATTTAATTGTTTTATCTGAAGTGTGTATTATAGAAACAGGTGTGTGTGTGTTATATTTTTATGCACTAAAACACAAGGCACCTTTCACATTTCAGGATTTTTTTTGCATTTTTTTCTAACATGAATGATCCATTCCATGACTGATATGATGTGATTTGTTCTTTGGCTTTTATTCTGCTATGTAACAATGACCCAGTGAAATATTTCTGCCTGAGCGATAAACAGTTTCATTCTGTGCAGTTTCAGAATTGCCATCTCACACACACACACACACACACACACACACACACACACACACACACACGAGTAAATCATTCAGTGAAATCATGTGCATATATATTACGGTCATTTAAGAACTTTGTTTGCTGTGTGTGTGTGTGTGTGATGTATTTTATAGTCTGATCATAGCCAGGTCATGTGCTGTGCAATAATTCACAAGTACAATACAGAAGGTGTGTATCATGGAACAAAAAGTTCCGGCTGTGATGAAGCAGTTTCATGGAGAATTCTCTCTAGAGGTCGTGTGTGTAGAAAATCTGTCAATTTACAGACTAGTTTTCTCATCATAGAGAATTTAAAAACTGTATAAAATAACCTGGACATAGTGAAAAGTGTTAATCTCCTGATTATTCATCGGTGACTACAGTGAACGTGATCAGAGTTTGACATCATCGTGATGTTAGATTTAGAGAATTTACTAAAATACGTCTCTGTTTATTCGTGTTGTAGTTTGGAAAGCTCTGATGTCACACAGACAGGTGAACGTTAAAGCATTTAAGCTAAATAAACACATACCTGGTTTTATTTATTATTATTATTATTATTATTATTATTATTATTATTATTATTATTATTATTATTATTATTATTATTATTANAGCATTTAAGCTAAATAAACACATACCTGGTTTTATTTATTATTATTATTATTATTATTATTATTATTATTATTATTTTACAGGTAGAGATGTCCTTATATTTTTTTCCACACAATGTTGAAGTCTAAAACTTACTCGTGTTCCAGTTTTTTTTTTTTTTGTTTTGTTTCGTTTTCTGGTTTATGTTTTGGTGGTTTCATTTTAAACCTAGCTGAGAGAGAGAGAGAGAGAGGGAGAGGGATAGAGAGAGAGAGAGAGAGAGAGAGAGAGAGAGAGAGAGAGAGACAGGATGGGTCAGAGGTTGATAGATTCATTTAGATTTAATTTTTAATTTTCACTCTCTGTGTTTAAGGCCATAATGTACAGTATCTCTCATGGAGGTCATTAACCTGGGAAATTACTTTCATTTCATTTTGCACTGAGGAAAATTTATATAAACGTTTAACAACTACTGAGGCTCGAACTGGTGAATATCTTGCTACTGACCATGCTGCTGGTCTGTAACACAAGAATTTCCCTCATGGGATCAATAAAGTATATCTATCTATCTATCTATCTATCCACCAAATATGGTTATATTTGTATATATTGATATAAATAATGATGTAGCGATACATAAGCCTTAAGTCCAAACATTAAGTTCATTCATAATAACTAAATTAATAATAGTTTTGAGTTATTTCACGTCAATGACCAACAATGAGGAGACTTAAAAATTGTAAAAGTTTTGCCGCTAGAGGGCGACACACACACACACACACACACACACACACACACACACACACACACACGCACACACGCTATTATATAAATCTACCACTTAATCACATAAAAACAAACTTCACGTCGTCAACTTTCAAGATTATGCTTCAATGAGTAAATTATATAAAACATATGTTATGAATGTTAACTAAAACATTTCCATTTGATTATCTATTATTATTATTATTATTATTATTATTATTATTATCTGAAACTTCAGACATAAACACATCCTAATGTAGTGCACTGAACAGATTAGTGTGCAGTATTAAAGCACCATGAGTCTTTCTCTGGTTTACGCTACATACTGTTTAGTGTTCCGTGGTGGTTTAGTAAGAAGGATCGGTGATGTGTAAAGTAAAGGGAAGAGAAGAGTGTTCTCTCATCAGGACCGGGGGAAGAGGAGAGAATAGGAAGGAAGAGGAAGGAAGAGGGATGAGGAGAGGAGGAGAGAAGAGGAAACGAGGGAAAAAGAGGGCAGAGGGAAGAGAAGAAGAGAAAAGAGGGAAGAGAAGAGAAGAAGAGAAAAGAGGGAAGAGAAGAGGAGAGAAGAGAAAAAGAGGGAAGAGAAGAGAAGCAAAGAGAAGGGAAGGGGAGAGCAGAGGAGGAAAGGGGAGAGGACAGAAGAGAAGAGGAGGGGAGAGGAGGGAAGAGAAGAAGAGAGAAGAGGAGGGAAGAGGAACGGGGAGAAGAGGAGAGGAGAGGAGGGGAGAAAAGAGGAGGGGAAAAGAGGAGGGAAGAGGAGAAGAGAAGAGAAAAAAGAAAGAAGAGGAGAGAAGAGAAGGGAAGAGGAGAGAAGAGAAAAAGAAGGAAGAGAGAAGAGAAGAGGAGAGAAGAGAAGAGGAGAGAAGGGAAGGGAAGAGGAGAGAAGAGAAAAAGAAGGAAGAGAGAAGAGAAGAGGAGAGAAGAGAAGGGCTCCGCCTCCTCACACTCAGTCTCTCCGTCACACACACCAAGAGTTACCAAAAATTTCCACTCAGGGTAAAGAGGTGAGTAAATATGGGGTAAACAGGGGTAAACAGGGGGGTGAACGGGGGTAAACGGGGGGTGAACGGGGGTAAACAGGGGTAAACGGGGGGTGAACGTGAATGCTGGTTGTTTTGGGTTAATGTTAAAGGCGTAACAGAGCTGGGAGACGTGTGTTACAGCATTAAACAGGAAATTAACAGGAAAACGAGGTACCGTGAGAGTATNATCTCGTCTTCTCTTGGTCCTGATCCTGTTCCACTAAAGACACAAATAATAGTTGAAGTTGTGGCCCAAAGGCATCACACGTTTATCTGAGATCTGTTTTTCCTTTTAAACGTATTACACTGTGTATTTAATGCTACAGCATCTTCACTGAGCAAAACTATTCTACTTTACACAGACTCTGAGAAACCTTAAAGGTTCTTGTGTTGTCCTTCTGGGGAACCCTTAAAGGTTCTGTGTAGAAGAGTGTGATGTTATTGTAAATAAAGAATATTAAAACATTATAATTTTTTTTTTTAATAATAATGTAAATGAGGTATTATTAATTGCAATTTTACTTGTGATTAATTGTTCAGAAAGGATTCCAAGTGGAACCCATTTAGTAGGATAATCTTCCACAGAACCCTTGAAGAACCTTTTTTTCCCTAAGCATGTACCTTCTGACAAGTTCTAAATATTAAGAAGGTTAATACATAGAAACGAGAGTTCTTGAATTGTTTATTGGGTTCTTAGTTTCCCAAAAAGAGTCCTACATGGAACTCTTTCTGAAAGTAAAGCACTCTATCGTAGGGTTCTNCTTTAATGGGTCCCTCAGAGGGGAAACTGAAGAACCCTTAAGTGAATTTTTTAAGACTGAACATTTTTAGAAAAAAAAAAAAGAAGGTTTTTCAAATGTCTTCCATGGTTTTTTAAGTGTTAATTAAGGATTAACTTAACTTCCTAAAAAGTTATGCTCGACCCTTTCTGATAATAAAACACACTGCTGCAGCTACATGAAGCTTTTAATGTTCGCTCAGAGAGACAACCAAAGAACACTTAAGGGTTCTGGGTTTTTTTTAACGACAGTTCGGTACACTTTTAGAAAGAGGATTCTTTAAGGGTTCATTGGATAATTAAGGTTCTTAGTTTATAAAAAGGTTCTACTCTACTTAATTGTTTTTAAATAAAAAAAAACCCACATTGTTGTAAGACACAGAATCTTTAAATGTTTCCTTCAGGGTTCTGAATTGTTGAAGAGCGAACACTGCACGGGGTAGTTTTAAAACATTTCACCCCAACAACATTTGTGCTAAAAAATGACTTTTGCATGTTCCTGGATGCTTTCTAGTCCATTTTCTTTTATTAATTTTGGCAGATGTTTTTATCCAAAGTAACATGTAATTGGGAAGGGACACAATCTGTACAGCTGAGGATTAACAGCGGATCTCTGACCCTCCTGGGATTTGAACTTACAACCTTCTGATCACAGGCTCAGAGCCTTCACCACTCACACAGGAGCTCTAGCACTTTACTCAACACGCAGAACCACAGGAGAGGCTCAAACGTTTTCATATTATATATATATATAAAATGTAACTCATTTAATTGAACTAATCAAAGCAACTAGGACAACAGAACCTGAGGGTTTTTGGAAATGAAGGTATTTAAAAGCAATAATTTTCCAAAGCTGTACAATTTTAAAATTAAACATGGCGAATCTTTGTTTGTGGAAACTCATTCACCTGCTCGCTACTTGTATTTGTATATTCTGGATAAAAGCTTCTGCCAATGGAAAATTGCGGAGAATTTTAGTATGCTTGTTATAACAAGGGAAAAGTGCTTATTGAATAAATCTGACGTTTCAGCAGTTTTATTCTGTTTATAGTCTAAGTGCTGAGTCTGGGTATCAGCACACATGGTCTGTGGTGTATAAAGCAATCGCTTCTAATAACCTGTCAGATGTGTAATAACCAAAATTCACTTGTGGTGTGAGGTTTTCCAGTGAAAAGAATGGGAGCGAAACCAAGTCGGAGGAAGAGTGATGGAGCTGGAGCTCCTTCTGAGCAGAAATGTGATGATCCGAAGGCTGAGGTTGACACCATGCCTGCAGAAGAGGCTCCTCAGGTGGACATCACATCCAGAGATTTAACCACACAAGCGGCTGTTAGTGAAGAACCTGATGTTCTAAACAAAAGCATGGAGACCGTGGAAGCCAAGATGGCATCTGTCAGTGTGGAGGATCCGACAGAGCTGGTGGCTGTGGCTCCAGACCCTGAAGCCAAGCATGACTCACTGACGGGTTTTTCCCCAGAGGTTTCAACCAAAATCGAGGTTTCCATCCCTGAATCTCCAGCAGACCCCGCCCCCATCCCATGTGAGCCTTTAACCACAGAGGACCAGAGTATTCCAGAAGCTCCTGAGCATGGTGCAGAAGCTGCAGTTGGAGACGTTGAGGCTTCGGCACTGGAGAATGAAACAGTTTCTGGTCAGGAGGTGTCTGAGATTGAGGAGCTGTTGGTGTATATGAATCAGGATGATGCATAGGCACCAGCTGAACCTCTGAATGAGCAAGTGTTGAACCCTCAACTTTGAACTTTGACCCTTTGGCTGCCCTGGGAGATGTGGATCAGGGGGTGAACGTGACTATCAGCACGGTCAATGAACTTATATAACCATGTGTTTGTGTGCTGAAAGAAAACAACTGGTAAACGGACAATAAGTACAAACAGTGGCGAGAGAGTAATAAATAAATCATGAGGTTATTGATAGGTGAGGTAAGTGTTAATAAAAATATATTCTGTGCAAGCAGCAATAGTGTTAAGCTTGAATGAGCACTGGCTGTAAAACGCAAACTCGAGAGAAAAACAAGCCGCATCCCTCAAACGTGTAATCTGCTTTATATTTCGACCAGCAGCTATTGTGTTGCTGCAAAAGTTGCAATATTCCATTAAACTCAGTGGTGTAAATCCTCTCCGAGTGTATTTTTATAAGCTACATTCAACAATCCCATGACTGAACTGTTTCAGGAAATATGTGGAACAAAGCCAAGGATATCTGGGAAAGATGTGGAGTCTCAGCGCACAGAAAAAAAAAAAATTCGCACATTCACAGACAGAATGTAATGAGATTTCCATGTCATAGTGCTGAGAGACTCTAAGAATCATAACTCAACTCTGTGCACAATAAGACTTTAAGCCGAAGCAGCAGGGTGCACAGAGACAACTAACTAAGGGTGTAACACAGAACACAGTCAAGACAGTGGAGGGGCGGAGACAGGACCAGAACAGAAACAAAAGCACATGGCAAAGAAAACAAAAACACATGGCATGAACTCAGAACAACACCGGAGCAGCGCTGGGAAATGTTCAGCACTCAGTTTATTATTTTATTCTCTCACCCAGTGTATGAGCCGCTCTCTGTCTGAGGACGTGTGTCAGGAAAGCGCTAACGTGACAGCTTCGTATGCTAATGAACTACAAGGAATCCCAGTAGTAGGAGTCTGTTTGGATCACAAGAGCAGTCCAGTCTTATTTCATGAATATATAAAGAGTGAGATTTACATTCAGCTTTATTCAAACATAAGTTAAAAAAAAACAAACAATCACGGTCTCTTCTTTCTTTCAATATAACAACAACAAATATCCAGTATTTCAGTCAGCACTAACACTAAACACACACTTTGTAAGTAACAACCTGAGCTTTCTGCATTAAAGGCTGACCTGCTGTTTACACATTAACAGTACAGACCGTACAGGCCGCACTGTCTCTCTAATGAACTCTCCGTTCAGCAGATTCCTGTGTTATGAGGTCTGGGGACGGCGCTGAGCCCTGCTGTAGCTTTCTGCAAAAAAAAAAAAAGAAAAAAAAAAAAGTAAAGATAATTACATGTTTTCTTCTTCCACTTTCCCTAATTCAAATCCTTCCCTGCTCAGCACTGAATCTATCAAGCGGAAAACTATAGTCAGAGTTCAAAGTTTTTTTGATCATTCACTTATTAAGGAATATAAATCTACAGATGCCTCGATCCCGTTACACTGTGAGTGATGATCATATAAAATGTGCTGGGCGGTGAGTCTCGCCTGTATTTCTTGGCCAGGTCTACGTTTGTGCGTCCCTGCTGGAAGGGATACGCCCACAGTATAGTGTTCCAGGAGTGACCAAAGCGCCTCACGCCCTCACTGAGGTACTTCAGCTCATCTACAGAATAGTCCTTCCTGTCTCTGTGCCTACCTGAGGACTGGAACCAGAGTTACTCTTACTGCATGTAAATTACAGTCAGTATTAGAAATGTGTTAGAAGATATTAACAGAATGAACTCAAGCAACACAAGTGGCTTAAAATGGACATTTCTTAGACAATCTGGGATCGTTATCAAGCAAGACCAAACCCTTAATGTCCTCTATTCACTGCGCATGCTCACTACATGGGGTGTAAAATAATGGCATTGTAGAATCTACGTAAATCACTAACTGCTCAACAGAACCACAAGTGACGGTCACACTAACACACACACACACACACACACACACGCACGGCCCAAGTTCTCATCTGCCTGAAACTAAAGGTGGAAAGGTATAACTCTTTAATGACTCCCCTGTCTTCTAGAGCACAGACACTAATACAGGTATATACACTATATTCTAATTAAATACATCTTACACTCTGATTTCCATCATCGCCCCCTGGTTTTCGGAGACTGGACACATGTCTGTTTTCCACGTCTGAGCCTGAGAAGGAGGAAGAGATAGAAATAAGCAGATAAAGGTGGTGCAACAAAATAAAACTTTATTTATATTATAATATTTATAATTTATATATAGAGTTTGCGATTTGAGATGCAGCTCATGACATCAATCACGACAACAGCGGAAAGCTTGTCAGTGTGTTTAAAGTTGCTGTGCGTGAAATCGCTAAACATTTTACAGTTTGTCGAGGAAACCTGATGGACAGAGATGTTTTGGCTCTGACGTGCATCTAGTGGCTTTTAAATCTTCTGGATGTACGCAAGATACGCAGCGAGTGTGTGAATAATAAACCAGACTCCTCTGCTTGGCATGGCATGGCGTGGATTATTTTCCTACACCACCACCACAACACTTCCCTCTAGTCTGGTAAATCAGTGTGAGGAATATTCCTTTGGTTTTTAGTCACCTAGGTTACACATACGTACAGAACGTTACAGACGTAATAAAATGTTCAAATGTTACAGTCGTTCTCTATTAGAAATCTGGAATTTGCTTGGGATGACAGAAAATTCATAATGTCCATTTATGGTCGTCTGCCCAAAAGGCTTGGGAAGCCCTGCTCTAAAGACTACATAATACACACTGAGCCAACTCACTGTTAACATCATAGCTAGATAAATCTTCAAAATATTAACAAAATATTTCAGTTCATAAAGAAAAACAAACTGAACTTGCCCTGTGTTTCACCCGATCTCTTCAGTGGAGTGAGATTTATCACTACAGAACAGGATATTGAGAGAAAGAAGAAAACGTTGTGGGCAGGAAAGTAGCACACAGACAGCTCAAGTAAGAAACTGGCAAACTATAGCTATTACTTTCTGGAAAATTCTGGGGAAAGAGTTTTCTCCCTAAAGTGGACTCTTACACCTAGCGTCTCTGTGGCTCGGTCTGCTTGCGTGACCCTCTCTTTCTCTCACTGTGTGTTTGGAGACAGTTTCTGAAGAGCACACGTCTCTGACTCCACAGTCACGTGGGTGATCGTGACCGCGTGTGTGCGTGACCCCATCGATACGCAGGCTTCTCTTCAGACGATCCTCAGCTCCCTGCAGCACCATGTGGAACTCGCACTGACTCCTACAGCTGCGCAGAACCACACCCACCGACCTGCTGTTCACCTCATCCGCCCCGCTCACACACCCTGACAGGGAAACCAGACAGACTTGATCCACATGCAATCATGCAAATTATGAGTATAAACATGAATTCAAAAAGAAGCACTATTTAAATATTTAGAGTGTTGCATAATTTGCATCTTCTTCTGTATGATGTTGGAAATATGCAAGAAACTGTTCCGAACGTTTGGACAGAAACCTTCCATAGTGTGCTTCCTCGAGGTCACAGAGAGACAGCATGAGTGCAAGAATGAAAGATTTTAAGGGGCTTTTTTTAAAGCTGAGGTTATTTTTAAAGCTGAGTGTTTAATGGGTATTTACTCTGTATTAAAGATATTAATTGCAGACTTCCTGCTCTTTATAGAAAATTGTTTCCCAGGACATTGTAACCTCTAATGACTTCTTACTGACAAACACAAAGACTCACAAAAGTTTTCTTTTACTTTCTGAAATTTAAAGACTAATGGCTTGTTAAGAGGATGGTTAAGGTCAAATGATTTCAAATCCCAAGTAGAATATAACCAAAATTCAGATTTTAAGGACTTTATGAAAACAGCATAAGAAAAATTCAACACCTAAGACCACCAAAAACCAAGATCTAATCAGATTCCCAGCTTTGCAAACAGGTTTTTACTTCAATCTGATTCTCCCAGGAAAATAAAACAATTAAATAATAACTGTATCTGGGTAACAGGATTGAAACCCATGTGTGCTTCTTCCCCAGCCCGTATTCACAAACTCTGAAGCTCACAGTTGTACAGAGTGTCTCTGTGTGCTGTAGCTTTACAGTTTCCCTTCACTGGAGCTCAGAGGCCCAAACCTGCTNGCACCCCAGACCTCCTCGACATCCCAACATCAGCGCCTGACCTCACTAATGCTCCTGTAGCTGAATGAACACAAATCACTGATCTCAAGTCCTGAGCTAATTTTTTCCTCTACGATGTGCAACTGTCCGTGTAACAGCAAAATCGGGCCGGAAATCATACAGTGTAAAGCCTTAAGGCAGAAAATCGGGTTTGTGTCGCTTCAGTGTGAACACAGACTTTATGTATCCTTGCTATACTTTAGTGGTCATGTGACTCTATAACTATCCAAATGATAAAACTTGTGCTTTTAAATAAACACTTAAACTGTGAGGTTAAAGTAAAGGCGCCAACTTTAGCATACTTTCTCCTCAGTTCACAAAACTATGCATTCTCTCCAAAAAGACCACATGTAGATTTTCCCAGGACCTTACAAATACACCAGGGATGTCTGTTTAAACTACTTTCTCATTTTCCATTTCTGGCTTTTCTGATTGGGTTAAAACTGACATTAAGGCTACACACCTGCGCAGCGTAGCCTGCTGGGCTTACACACAGCTGGAGTGATGAGAATCCTCTCAATCTCACTATCCAAGAGCTCAGAGCACACAGACAGCTCATCTGAGCAGAGCAAACAACACTGAACATCAGTCTACTGCCTCAGAGAAACAATACTCTTCATTTCATTTCAAAATTTTACAGAAATCTGCTTTAAGATCAGAGGTTGATGATTTCTCGGACTGGTACAGAGTTGATTCGAGTCTGGAAAGGTTTTATATAGACTGGCGTGTACCCTCCGAGCGAAACAGGGTCTGCTGCCGTCTCTTCATGGGAGCAGGATGTTTGAAAATATCTGGGCTGAAACCCAACAAAAACAGAACAAAAATATATCAGTGCAGTGATTGAGAGGGTGAGGGATGATGTGAGAAAAGCAGAAACAATCAGTCACTCTTTACAGTTATAGAATTGTGATTAGTAAAAGTGTGACTTATTAGTAAAATAATACAGACTAAATCTGTAATTAAAATATTATGGACTTTTATTCATGAGATTATAAACATTACTGACATGCCTCTGTATCGCATGGAACACTTTCGCATTTTGTGTTGTTTTAATGGAGAAGACATTTGAAATAATTCTGTAGAGGGTTTGGGTTATGACGTGACGTGTCGGGAGGGGTCTGGGTTATGACGTGACGTATCGGGAGGGGTCTGGGTTATGACGTGGCGTATCGGGAGGGGTCTGGGTTATGACGTGGCGTATCGGGAGGGGTCTGGGTTATGACGTGGCGTATCGGGAGGGGTCTGGGTTATGACGTGGTGTATCGGGAGGGGTCTGGGTTATGACGTGGTGTATCGGGAGGGGTCTGGGTTATGACGTGGTGTATCGGGAGGGGTTTGGGTTATGATGTGACATATGAGGCATGAAAAGACCAGGATTAAAGAGGTTTTGTAACTGCACGTTAGTCTGAATATTGTAGTTAGAATAATAAATTACTATATGATGAAATGATCATATATATAATATATAATGAAAAGACCGGTTACTCCTAAAGTAACTTGTGTTTAGTTGTTCACGTTTAATAAGGTCCTACCTGCATGCATCTCTGTCTTTTGCTGGTAGTTTGGTGTGTGTGGCACTGACAGGGTTTTCATTTCCCAGCTCATCTCTGTTTCTGCCTCTGTTGAGGTTTGTTTCACCTCTCTCCATTTCTTCCATCCCTCCACTTTTCATCTCACTCTCTCTACTCATTTGTTGCTCACTTTGTTCTGCTACACTGCTTCCTATCGCCTTCTCTGCCAGTCGCTGTTGTTCTCGGTTTCCTTTTTGGAAAGGATTCACTGACTCAAAGTCTTTAACAATTCGTCTTCGAACATGCTGCTGCAAACACACACACACACACACACACACACACACACACACACACACACACACACACACACACACACACACACACACGCACATTCAAATGCTATTTTAAACTCAGTGTAACACTGAATGTGTAGTATTCATTTACCAAACATTGTCTATTCATGTCTGCTGTACGAGTTCCATATGCATGCTGGGCACCATGATATACATTTCATGACATATTGTGTATCAGAAAAATGTTTTCAAGTATTGAATTATTAAATGTTTTCAAAATCTAATCTAATGATTGTTAGAATTTAAAACTAAAATAACTATTAGGGCTTAATTTTTGACAAATTAAGACTTGCACACTCTGGTTTCACTGATATTTAAACTTTACACAGTAGGTTCAGTCTTAAACGTGACAGAAATGCACCACTGGCTCTCCCACTCCCTGCACAGAGACTGGCTCAGGTGGAAGTTGTGTAGGTGACGTGAAGTTCGGTGGAATGTCTTCTCTCCACCACTCCTCCTCATACACTCGGGTTCGACCTCTGGACTTTCGCTCCAGCGGGTCTTCCCACAATTCCTCTCTGCATTCTGTGGGCTGAGCGGAAGAACTGTCTACATCCTTTCCCAAATCGCCCTGAGAAACTCACACACAGCCACAAGATAACTTTCTCCATCATCATCAAGAGTTGTCAATGTCACACGGTCTCTCTCTCTCTCACACACACACACACACACACACACACACACACACACACACACACACACCAACTGCCGTCTTTCTAGCTGCTGAATTCTCTGCTGGATTTCCCAGGCGGTCTGTCGGTGTCTCTGTAGCTCAGACTCCACACTCTGACCTGCTATAGATCCAGCTGGAGCAGAGAGGAAATAATGATTTGGGAGATAATCACAGAGATGGATTTCTTTTAAACAGGAAAACAACTCACTGAGATTTTTACATATTTGCAGCACAAAGGTAGCTGCCTTTCTGACTTCCTCATCATTCGCATCAGTCAGGAGAGAGATTATCAGAGGCAGTCCTCCGCCCTGCAACAACTGAGACTGGTGCTCCACTACACAGACAGAAGACAAAAATAATTAACATTAACATTTAATTTGATCAGTATCTTTACAAAAGACAGCGTATGTCAGACAGACTCTCACCACACGCGTCGGTGCAGCGCCCGAGTGTCAACACCACGGCCAGTTGGTCTCGTGGACTGAGGTTTGGGCTCGACAGCAACAGCAGGAGGTCTGGAACCAACGTCAGCTCAGACAGCACCGGTGCTAAAGCCTCTGAGAAAGACAGTCAAACACGTCACACACTTAAAGTTATCCTCCAGTACTGCGCAACATAATCTCTATCTGTAGTGTGTGTGTGTGTGTGTGTGAGAGAGACACAGAAGCTTAACTTTATCAATAAATTCTCAGATATTACACAGTTACACTGGTAGAATAAAGGTGTGAGTGTGGGATTATTTCCTGTTTTCCCTGATTATGTGACGATGATACATGATTTAATCATTTAAGATCAACTCAGTGTGATTTTTGTGTACTCGTGGTGCATATGTGTCTGTCCTTTATTCACTCATGATGTACACTTATCTGTATTTTTGGATCACAATATTTTTGTCCTTGATGTTTTTCTCTTATATTGTCCTCTTTTAGCCAATGGGTATTATCTATATAGTCCTGAATGTGTCCTTTGCATGTAGACATTAGTAAAAAAACAGCTATATCCAACTCAGTCGTGTGTTACACGTACAACCGACTCTCCAGAAGCTGATTAAACTGAATAATCACTGGAGGAATTTTTCATGAAGGGAACTTGAGCTGAATCTGATTATCACATGATGAGAGTGTGGAGAGTTAATACACCATCATTACCAGGAGTAACGTGTAACAAGTAACGTTTATAATTAGATAACAATATCCGTTGGGCTTCATTAAGACACAACTACAGTAAAAGGTGGTTCTGGCTTTGTTTTTAATTTTAGTATAATTATGAATTCCTTTCTCGGAAAATTTAGTCTCATATCTGAGCCCACAGACACCCCTGATTGGCTAGTGTCTCTGTGACTGACAGGGTTGAGAGAGTATGCCCCGCCCACCCAGTGAGCACGTCCGGTTTTGTTCCCTTGGCTCCCTCTCACAGATGGGTGTGTCACTGTCGGGATTCAGGGGCTGGATTATAGTTCTGTAGGGAAAATTAGCTGTTTAGGTTAATTTTATGTATTCTCCACCATTATGTAAGATAATTTAGTGTTATAATTAA
>JAKKZN010000006.1:26137354-26146376 GCA_033441825.1 Pangasius elongatus | reverse complement strand
GCGCGCGCGCAGGCTCTCAGTGACGAGGCGTCCAAGCTGCAGACTGTTATAACCCAGACCCTACAGGCCCTGAGCTGCTGCAGTGATGAAGAACACGGTAAAGGATCTCTGCAGGAGGCAGAAGCTGAGAAACTCCTGCTTGTGTCCAGTGAGTACAGACCGTACCTTCATTATCAGGTGGGAGTTATTCTAACCACGACTTAAATGTAGATCAGCGTAGACGTTTTAAAGAGGTAACTCTAAGTTAGCGTTCGTTCTTAAAGCATTAAAGCGAGTGGAGTATGATTCTTCACTAGTCACTTCCTGTGCTCGTGAACATATCACGTGAGACGGTCCGTACGTGTCGTGTGGTGCAGGTGAGAAGCGTGCGGCTCTGCTGGCCGAGATCAGTCGCCTGAGAGAGGGAGGAGCAGGACGAGAGCCGGACCCCCGCCCTGACCGTCTGCAGCCCTGTAGAGGCACCCTCAGCATCAACAACATCCAGCTGCCCCTCAAGGTGGAGTTTGTGTGCTCCGCCCGCACAGGTGAGTTCAGGAGAGAGGAGAGCCACGCGAATGTAGCCGTTCGCGTAGTGTTAGTGATGAGCCATCTCTCGTGTCTGTGCAGCTCGTCCTACTCACTACTTTTTCATCCTGATCCGTTACGGAGCGTGTAACATCGTGGCCACGCCGCTGGCGACTGCTGCTGACGCGGAGAACGGAGACACCATCACCTTCCCCACCTCCATCACACTGTCAGTGCACTCACTCACTACTAATACTCCTATTATTATTATTATTATTATTATTATTATTATTATTATAATTATTATTATTATTATTGTTGTTATTGTTATATGCAAGGGTATGTCAGATCGAAACCTTAAAAGTATGATATAAATTACAGTTGAATCAACTCTCTCTGTTTATGATATAAATTACAGTTGAATCAACTCTCTCTGTTTCAAAGCTTCACTTCCAGCTAACGATGAGGTTCAAGCGGCGGTCACGCTAGACTTTTCAGTTCCACTGACTTCCATTCCTACGCGTGCGAGCGCTGGAGACCGGAAACGCGAGCTCGATACGAGACGTGTCGCATCTCTGCGTTCCAAAGTTCACGTTTGGTGAACTCTGACCTGCGAATTCGTATCACGCGAAGACGTGTGACCGATAGAAGATCGACACGTCACGGCGTGGAGGAAGCGCTGATTATAGCGGTGTCGCACCTTCCCGTTTTATACCACACAACTTTATAAGAATATAAAATCAACATGAAAAAGCACATCAGCATCCATGATGTGTAGATTAAATAAAAATAAAACAACGCCTTGGCGCGTGATGTCATATCCGGTAACCGCTCACTTTCACAGCGGTCTCCAAAGAAATTTCACAAGCTGGAAGTCTAGTGTGATCGCTCCTTCAGTAGGAAATAATGTTCCTTCCCAAGATAAACTAAGTTCCTTTACATTAAAAGAAGAAATTTGTCAGCATTCCACAGTTAAAGAGCAGGGAATGTACGTGGGATGGGCTGAAGAGCCGAAGAAGCACAGTGTGAACTCGTCAGTCAGGACAGAGAGCAGTTTACGGTGCGCGTGTGATCGCTTCGTATGTTCACGTGCTCTGTGTGTGTTCTCCAGGCAGGACATCCGCTCTCACTTTGAGATTGATGTCGAAGTCTACAGCCTGGTGAGCAGATCCGTTTTATATCATTCCACTGCACAGCACTGTTCTAGTCTTTCTCTCACAGCACACCAACTGTCTATTCATCTCATTTTATTTCCTTCACCTGTCTGTGCTGCAGTGCAACAGTGCGGCTAACAGCAGCAGCGCTAACGTTCAACAGCACCGCAGCTCCACTAGAGCTAAAGTAAGGACACGGGGCGGATACGGATTACACACAGCGTGGAGTGTGGAAACATTCACATGATACTCACTGTGTCTCTGTGTGTGTGTGTGTGTGTGTGTGTGTGTGTGTCTCTGTGTGTGTGTCTCTGTGTGTGTGTCTCTGTCTCTGTGTGTGTGTCTCTGTGTGTGTGTGTGTGTGTGTGTGTGTGTGTGTGTGTCTTTTCCTGTGTAGGCAACACCAAAGAAGCTACTCAGCAGCATTAAGGTACTTTTTTTCCCCTATAAAGTCTGTAAAATAAGTTGTTGTTGTTGTTATTATTATTATTATTATTATTATTATTATTATTATTATTATTATTATGATGGAGTAAAATGATGAAATGGTCACACTTACATTTTCTTCCCTACAGAAATCCAACCCCTGTTCCACGTGTAAGTGTTTTCTTTTAACTTCCTGTCAGGTTTAATGGCGTTAATGACTCCGTACCTGCTGCTCTGTAATCTGTTGTTGTTGTTGTTTATCTTCACCGCAGCTGGAGCTTCATCTGCTCTGGACCCTCAGCGCTCCAGTAACTTCTCTCTAGTGGGTTCTCACAAGATCACCCTCTCCTCACTGGGGCAGAGCAAGTTCCTGCTGGACAAGGTGTGGGTTTAAATAAAACTCTCCTTATTCAGGTGTGTGTGTGTGTGTGTGTGTGTGTGTTGCACCGTGGTGGGGTCTGTGGTTATGTAACTGTGCCTCCTCTTTCCTTGTCCCCTGTTTTTTTCTCCTCTCAGATGAAGTTTGAGGGCAAAATCAGGCGACTCCTGGGAGATGAGTTTCAGGAGAAGGTGTCACGCGGCCTCCTCTTCACTTTTCTCTTTCTCTTCCTAGATTTCTTTTTAGATTTGTGCTGTAATGAAAGTGTATGTAGTGTTTTATTGGTTTTGCCGTACCTGTGGTGTTGCAGGTGCCCTTCCTGTCTCCCCTGGAGGGTCACATCTACCTGCGGCTGCACAGTGAGAGTCACTCCAACGTACAGCACCAAGGATTTCTGGTGTGTGACAGAAATAATAGTTGCCTCATATTGTATCTATTTCTCCTTATAACTTTTTTACTCTCCTCACCAGACCATGTTTGAGGATGTGAGTGGGTTTGGAGCGTGGCAGCGTCTCTTCTTTAAGCTAGAAGGAGGTATTCTCTATTACTGGAACTACCCCAATGAGTCGAGCGGCAAGGTGGGAGACGGCTTCACTCCTAGAAANAAGATTTTTGTGCAGTATTTGTTCTCATTTCTGGTCTCTTGTTTATTGTTCCCCTCTCAGCCAGCAGAGGGCAGCATCTCTCTGTGCGGCTTTGACAGCGTGAGGCCTGTGGAGAGGGACTCCTGCGCTCGGCCTCACACCTTTGAACTGGTGAACTCTAGGACCCTGCAGCAAGACCAAAGCCACACCCTGACCAAGTATGATGTTCTGTATATTATCAATATAATAATCAGTATAATCAATATCCTGTTAAAAGGTCCATTAAACCATGCTGCTGTTATAGGAAAATAATCAAGACACACACACACACACACACACACACACACACACACGGAGAGATAACCTCTTTTCCTCCTGTGTGAAGGAGCTGGTTCTCAGCAGACACTCGTGAGGAACGAGCAGACTGGATGGACAAACTGAACCAGGTGCTGCTGGACCTCCATACGTGGAGCCGGCGAGCTGCTGGAGGAGAGAGCGACCGAGCCGACATCTCGTCTGTCACGGCGACGTCACGGGAAAGCGTCCTGTAGCGCGTTACTGATACACACACCGACACCTGAGTGAAGAGTAAAACACCCCGAGTCTGACAGACCGAGCAGCTTAGAGTCGAGTGTGTGAGAGTGTGTGAGAGTGTGTGAGAGTGTGTGAGAGTGTGTGAGAGTGTGTGAGAGTGTGTGAGAGTGTGTGAGAAATTATACATGTTTTAAACATCACAGTATAACAGTAATGTCTCCACACTGAATCACACAACAAAGCTCCAGTGTGATGATACAAAGCTACAAATACTTTACATTTATCTGATATTCTGAGTGAAAGCGGATTTTTGTTCTCTCTCTCTCTCTTTCTCTCTCTCTCTCCCCTTTCGCTCTCTCTCTCTCTGTGTCTCTCTCTCTCTCCCCTTTCGCTGTCTCTCTCTCTCTGTGTGTCTCTCTTTCTTTGTGTGTGAGTGTCTCTCTCAATCTCTCTCTCTGTGTGTGTGTCTCTCTTTCTCTGTGTGTGTGTGTCTCTCTCAATCTCTCTCTCTGTGTGTGTGTGTCTCTCTCTCTTTCTCTGTGTGTGAGTGTCTCTCTCAATCTCTCTCTCTGTGTGTGTGTCTCTCTCTCTCTTTCTCTGTGTGTGTGTGAGACTCTCTCTCTCTCTCTCTCTCTCTCTCTCTCTCTCTCTCTCTCTCTCTCTGGTCTCGGTGGAGGTCCATATTCTCAGGTTTAATGAAGAAAAATGTTCGTAAGTACATTAACGGTATTGTGGGTCCTTTTTCGCACCGTGTAGGTGTTTATTATTATCAGCTCTATTTTGCGTAAGAAGGGAGAATCAGTTTTATTTGCACATGTGAAGTGCGTAATCTTTACTACATCCTATTATTCCAAGAGATTATTCCAATTTTTTATTTTATTGCCTTTCATAACAAATCTTTGCTGATTATAAAGACTCTATCAGTGTTTAGATTGTGTAATGAGGTTGAGTTTTTTCCATTAGCCTTATATTCTGTAATTATCGCCGATGTTCAGGAGAGACACTAACATCGAGGGAGAAATGAAGCCATCACAGCACTACAGATTAAATAATTATCTGTTTTTTTGGGGATTAGTGACGGCTGTGGTGTTTGTGGATTTGTGAGCAGTGGCTTGTTTTGGCTTAAACACTAAGTTATATAAATTATATACTGGACTGTTAATTAGCACCCAGTATAAGTGAGTATATTGTTTACTTGTGTACTGTTCTGTGTTTCCTGTTTCCTGTCTCTGTTATTTTCTCCTGCCCACTGACGCTGTGGTAAACTCTGCTGTAGCTCCTACAGAATAAAGACGGCTAATACCTCCTACCGCTAGGACTTTATTGTTTTCTGAAACTGCGCTTGTTTCTCTGACTTTACGTTCCAGCCGTTGTAAAGTTTATGGATAAACCAAAACACTAAAGTTTGTTAAAAAGAAATCAGTAGCAAGTGAAAATATCTTGTTAGATATATCTAGTATTTCTGTTAAAGGATTACAGTAAACCAAACATGAGATTATTAAACCTTTCTAGACATTTTTGCTCATTTCAAGCTTGAAATTATTTTCTATTAGCAGATCATTTTGATTCTATCTTGAAATAAATGCTTCAAATAACAAACTTATCTACCAATACAGTAAGAAAAGAGGTAAAAGCTTGAAATTAGTAAAACTGTCCAGGAAAAGGTTTAATAATCTTATATTTGGAAATAGGAAATATACAGTTCTGACCATATTCTAAGTAATTTCACTCCCTAGAGTAAGATGATGTCTTTTGCAGTGTGTTCATGTGTAAACAAAAAAATGAAGAAAATAAAACATTACTGTAATATTCACAATATTGGCAGTATTTAAAGAGTGCTATTTTCCCCCAAAAACAGAAAATGATTATTTTACATTTATTTAAATAAACTGTACAACGCAAAGACACTGCAGATTGTTCTGCTGTTAATCAGAATGTAGAGGAAGATTTTATTCAACAATTAAAGCCACAGATGAACAAGTTTTGGGGGAAAACGAAACAGTAAGGAGTCGTTTAGGAGTCGACTCTTATTGAAAAGAGAGAATTCCATCACTGACTTCGACACATTTCATTAATCATTAAATTTCCACAGTGAACTTGGATAAAATTCAGAGCTGAGCTTTGCGTTACAGATGATCGATCACGATATGAAGCTTCATTTCGTTTTGAGCTCAGCGTCCACGTCTTCGTCAGGTCTGAGCACGTGCCACTGAGCGATGGGTCTCCTCGGACTGGCCAGCATGTCCTCCCAGTGCCGCCGCTCCGTCCCCGAGCTCCTCATTCCCACCAGGATCTTCCCGATGGTGTCGTTCTTACCGATCTTATCGTAGTCCAGGACGGTCACTATGATCTGAACATTCTGTGGAAAAGCACGTAACACACTCCTGATGCACTCTTACACTTTAATTATTACTGATACGGAATAAATGATCGTTTCTGCATCCTTTACTCGGTACCTGAATCTGTTCAGATGAAACCTCAAAGCTGAACGATTCGTTGTAATATGGGTTCAGGGTGTTTTTCTTTATCGTCGTCTTCTTCTTCTTCAGTCTTTTGCCGTTCTGCATCAGGTGGATCTTCACATAAGGATCTAAAGAATCCGACACAGTAAAACACATACGTGTCATATGTGATTATGCGTTTTTCACGTGTGATTTCGCCTTGAAATGGCACATCAAATTCATCTCATCAAATTCATCTAATCAAATTCATCTCATCAAATCCATCTCATCAAATTCATCTCATCAAATTCATCTCATCAAATTCATCACATGGAAACAAAATCCCATGCTGTACATGTGAAAATAAATCATGTGGGAAATCAGTCACCTTGCCCTACATGTAGATGTAAATAAATTAAAATAAATTAGTCATGTGGAAAAAAAAAACATGAAAAATAAAACATGCTATATGTGGGAAAATTTACATAAAAATTAGTTATTTGAAAATAAATTGTGAATAAAGTGTGTGGAAAATTGGAAATCGAAAATGGAAAGTTCACATGTTGAGTTTGTGTAAAATGTAATCTCATGATTTGTGAAAATATTTTTGAACAACTATATATTTAAATGCTCTAAATCGATCGTTTTTGTTCCCGCACCTGAGAGACCGCCTACATCCATTTTCTTGAGGTTTTTGGCCTCCAGGATGACGATGGTGAGCTTCCCGGCAGTGGGGACGTAGCGCAGGGACAGACAGACGTCACCTAACTTCTCCTGCTGCAAAGAAAAACACTAACGTCACTGAACGCCTGAACGAGGAGGCAAACATTTCTGGTGTTTATGCAGTTTACATTATACACAGTGTCACATACACAGAGTTACTTCATGCACCTGAGATAGATGACGTCAGAGATTCACAACAAAAAGGAAGTAATTTAAGCGTGTCAGATGGAGTGAACTCCAATGTCCTGAAGATGTTGGAAAACTTAGTTACAGCTTTACCTCTGACACTGGAGACTCCTTCCATAATTGTTAAATGAACACATCCTGTCCTCGTACCTCTTCGTGTTCCGCCTTCTGCAGTTCTCGCCATTCCTCGGTCACATGACTGAAATCGACGCGGTTCATCGGCACTCTTACAGCTCCGATGGCGTCGTGTTTGGAGAAACGATCAAAGTCATACACGGTCATGAGCAGAGTCTTTCCTCCCAGCTCTGCGTACGGAACCTGCAGAGACAGTTTCACCTTCAGCAACGAAGATAACAGTAAAGAAACAGTGAGAGCAGCTGCTGAACTCTTCATGAAGTCTTCAGTTAAAGGTGTGTGTGTATTAATGAAGCTGTAAAGGTGTCGAATCGCTGCTTTCAGAGATGGAGCTACTTTTTCAGAGGGAGGAGTTTGTGGTAGTTGTGTGTCTCTGATGGCGTGTGGATTCCACAAAACCTGCAGGAAAGTGTAAAGGAGCCGGAACGACTTTTTACTGTATTGCTGCAGTGTGTGAAAGTTACAGATAAAAGATAAAAGTCCATAAGAGCAGCTTTGGGGAGATTTTCTCTCACGTCCGTCTCATCTGAACACCGACACTGTTCCTGTGGAACGGCTGCACCTTTACACTCCTGCTTTACACTCCAGGGGTTTTACACGTTTAACCAAACTAACAGCTGCATTTACACTTTCATTCTGAGTGAGTTTATGAATCAGTGACGTGGACTTTCACCTTAAAAGTGAAGCGCTGATTGAAAGTGGGGTTCAGAGTCTTTCTGTGGATTTTGGTCTCAAATTTTTTCTTCTTGTCTGGGAGGAGACAGAGCTTCACGTATGGATCTGAAGTCCCGCTCATGTCCATGGCAGCCAGCTCTTCTGCCTGAATCACTCCTACAATGAGCTGAGATCAAAGAAAAAAGAAGAAAATACAGCACAGAAAGGAGAGAAGGAATATTACAGATCTCCTTTCACTATAAACGGTTTGTACCGTGCTCTCAGTGAAGTTGTAGTCAAGACTGAAGTGAAGTTTTCCCAGATTCACGTCCTCTTTACACTCCGTCTGTTTCTCCTGAGGTTTGGAATCACGATGCGGAACCTGAAGCACATTCAGTGTGGAGTCAGAGATCGCATCCGACACCAGAGCGCTCGCTTTATATATGATCTGAATGATCTGATCTGACCTGCGGGATGCCTTCATCTCTCACAGTGGACATGCCGATGCTGTCCTTTCTGCTCTTCTCTTTCCCTGCTTTCTCCTTTTTCCTCTTAAACACAAACTTCCTGCAGACGCAGAAGCAGCAGCTGAGAGCGAGGAGGAGCAGGATGAAGCCCAGCGCCACTAAAGCCCAGGAGGGAACTGGAGCGATATTCACACAAACAAATTAGGATCCAAATTTAAATGTGTAATAGTATATCTAATGACACTTTTCATTTAGAGCCTGTTTATAAACACTGTGTGTGAGATGCTGAATTAGTAAATAAAATAATGAAGCGGAATTACTGAGGTTTATTTTTTACCTTTAACAGCACATCGCTTACGTGTTTTATTCCTCTTTTACTACAACAATTTAAAGTAGTTTTTATAGGTACATTTAATGCTGTGGAACATCAGTGATACGAGTCAGTTCCTGCTGTCGCTTACATTATAGCAGCTATAAACACTCGTTCCCTCACCAGCGTCTCTTTATTCTCTCTCTTCAAGTTAATTAGACAAAAAATCGCAGCTTGTTCNCTGTCCTGAAGACGCCGGAAAACTTACAGTTACAGCTTCACCTCTGACACTGGAGACTCCTTCCATACATGTTACATTTAACAGAAAACTATACTGATTGTTTTTTTTAATTCTTTTATGTGGAGCGTCTGTGACTGAGCTGTTACCATAGAAACGATAACGTATTAGAACGAGCGCATTAATGATAAATAAACCTGTGATGTGCAGCTGCGCTACTGTCCGAGCTGCTGTTATAGAGAACTAATCAACACCTTCTGACCAATCAGAATAACAAAAACATAGAT
>JAKKZN010000006.1:26129854-26134854 GCA_033441825.1 Pangasius elongatus | reverse complement strand
TGGCCTTCGGAAGGTTGAGAGTTCAAATCCCAGCACCACCAGGCTGCCACTGCTGGGCCCTTGAGCAGGGCCCTTAACCCTCAACTGCTCGGTTGTATAAATGAGATAAATGTACGTTGCTCTGGATAAGGGCGTCTGCCAAATGCCGTAAATGTAAATGAGATTATAGCTCAAATGGAGGTAAATCTAGGGGTCGTGTCACTCTGTATAATCACATGACGTGACTGTCACTGGTAGGCTTGCTGAATCTACAGCGCTGGGCTTGTTACAGTTAGCACACAGCCTCGCCTCGCTGATGGTCCTCATGCACTCTGTTAAAAAATACAAAGTGAACCTCTTTACAACATTTCTTTGAAAGCCTCTTTAACACATTTATACGATCCGCCCCCTGACTGGAGGTACGGTGAAAAGAAAAGTAGCTGTTTTTACACGGTGTGTCGTCAGGAATCATGTTGCATTTATATTTATTTTTTGCTGTTCCTAACAGCATTTTGTTTCACATTACAATAAGTATTTATAGAAGCGTCATTATTGTGTGTACATTTTTTCTTCGCTCTCACATTAATAGACGGATGATAAACTGGATTCAGGAATGTGCTGTGCATGACAGGCGATGAATTTAATTTCCTCTCAGACTTTCATTAACTGTTCATGCTGCATGTTATAGAGGCGCTCAGACTATGCCATCAACTCAGGTATGTTTAAAAATATCACAGCCTCTGTGATCATTCAAAGACAGAAAATCATCTCGCTGGACCATTCACACTACACGAGTCTCGTAGTGCGTGCGCACAGCGAGTAATCACTGCCAGACTGGATAATCTGACCTGAAGCTGTGTAGTGTGCACTAGGCTTTAGGACATGTTCAGACCTCATGGCACACCATAAACTCGGTGTGTGTGTGTGTGTGTGTGTGTGTGTGTGTGTTGGGGGTTAAAGCTCTCACTGATACAGTGTGGGTCGTGTAACACAGACGACTCGCTGCCCAGCGGGAGACTCATAACCCCCCAAACCCCCACTACACTCCCACTCAGCCACGCACGACCCCGTGCCCAATTTCACATCTAACGGTCTCTTTTACAGCCCTGTGTGCCTGTGTGTGTGTGTGCCTGTATGTGCCTGTGAGTGTGTGTCTGTGTGTGTCTGTGTGTGTGTGAGATCAGTTGGTAACTCCGTGCTACTGGTGCTGATAGTGTTATCACTCTAATCCACATTGATCTGCTTATCCATGCTCAGATAGAGTGTGTGTGTGTGTGTGTGTGTGTGTGTGTGTGTGTGTGTGTGTGTGTGTGTGTGTACATGCATGCGTATGGGTTTGTGTGTAGATCTGCACTGTGACATTTTTAGACTGTAATATCTGCCTCCTACACCACAGGCAGTTGAATTTGCATCTGATTGTTTAGAAAATGTGTATAATTTTTGTATAATGGCTCAGACAGTAGCTTCGGCTGTAACGTAAGCAATAGGTTTATATTAATGCACTCATTCTAATACATTATTGTTTCTATAGTAACAGCTTGTTTACAGGAACTTGTACAGCAGACACTCCATATAATCTAAGACTAGTAATAAACAGATTAAATAGTGTTTAACAAAGTAAAACAAAGTAAAACAGATAATTGTTGAAGTGGTGATGTTT
Organism: Pangasius elongatus; assembly: GCA_033441825.1. Taxonomy (NCBI): domain Eukaryota; kingdom Metazoa; phylum Chordata; class Actinopteri; order Siluriformes; family Pangasiidae; genus Pangasius; species Pangasius elongatus. The sequence goes on along the minus strand of JAKKZN010000006.1, from coordinate 26,133,215 downwards.
TTTGTTAGGAGACATTTATTTAACATTTATGGAAGGAGTCTCCACTGTCAGGGCTCTGTAATAGTCAAAGTTTCCCAGCTCAGGAAAGTCTTCAGGACAGTGAAGTGTTTTTTTTTTGAGAGAGAGAGAGAGAGAGAGAGAGAGAGAGAGAGAGAAAAGGAGAGGCTGTGAGGAATGTCTGTTTATCATGCCTGTAATGTAAGCGAGAACAGGAACTAACTTGTCTTTTGGATGTTCCACAGCATTAAACATTAAAACATTAAAATGGGCAATATGCTGTTAATTAATAAATTAACATTGTAATTCCTAGCAAATCACTGTAGTATAAGTAGAATAACACACTCCAGACCATGTGGTTATACAAAAATACTTCACTTTGGCATGATAAAAGTAACTCCACATCACAACGTTGCATTATTGTATTGATCTTTTTAATACTTGTTCCTTCTCTCAGTTTCTTCCTCTGGTCTTTTAACCTGATGTCACTCTGCAGTGTTTCAGCACATCAATGGTTTCAGAGCTGAAGTCGACTGTTACTGACGTGTTGAGACTGTGATGGTTCTGTGTAGAACAGCTCCTGTAGAACTGAGCCATCGGTTCCTGTAGGACCGGGCCATTTTTTTTCTGTACAATTTAGGCGTCGGTTCCTGTACAGCTTAGCTGTCTGTTCTTGTAGGACTGAGCTGCCGGTTCCTGAACAACTTAGCCATCAGTTTCTGTAGGATGGCACCATCGGCTCCTGAAGAACTGGGCGTTGGCTCCTGGAGTAGATTATACTTCCTCAGTTGGGCCTTTTTGGTAATACAGTCAGTGTTGACTTCCCTCATCAACTCCTGAGAGACAGCGATTCCTAAAATCCTGAAGATTTCTGCAGCCATCGCAGTCTTGTGCAGTGAAGTGTGGTGGGGTTGGCTGGGTGGTGGTGTGTGGGAAATTGGGGTGTTCTTTCTGAAGTCCACTGTTAGCTCCACAGTTTTGAGCATGTTGAGTACCAGAGGTTCAGATCAACGTCCTGTCTCTATATAGACTCATCTCAGGTGACTTTGTACTTCAGGAGTTTAACAGAAATGTGTTTGGAGGTGGTTAGTATAGAGGGAGAAAAGAAGTGGGGAGAGCACACATCCCTGCAGAACACTGGAGTTCCAGATGTGACTTTCTTCAACCTCACCTGGCAGGTACACTGTGGTGGGACAGTTTTGTTAAAGTTCAATACGGTCCACTACCATGCACTAATCCTCTGTGTTTATTTATCTTCACTAACCTTTAACATTTTAACACACAGTGTCTCTTCTCTCTCCATCTCAGCGCTGATGGTGTTTTTCTAAAGCCCTTTAACCTGTGTGTGTGTGTGTGTGTGTGTGTGTGTGTGATGAGTTCACCAGCTGTCCCTTGGGGAAACACACTCTCACACTCGTGCTCTCAGCCACTCTTAACCTCTTTACACACTCGCGTGTTTATTTAGGAAAGATTAGGAGTGTAAAAGCCCTACAACCAGAGAGACGGACAGAGAGAGAGAGAGAGAGTCATAGGGTGGCAGGAAATGTCCAGATTGCTGTCTCTCCACTTCCTGCTTGGTCATCTGTGGTAAATGTCCTAGCCTCACATTGCTAACCTGCCTTGCTCATGCTGGTTTCTCCTTTACAAATCAGGAGGATCAGGAGGACATTTCTATCCACACAGGCCACTCAGGTGCTTGTTCAATCCCTTGTCATCTTGAGACTGGACTACTGCAACACTGATGTTCACCTACAACAGCAAAAACGCCTTAAAGCTCTTATCAAATCCCTCACTGCACCACGCTCTCTCTGATCCTCTAGCACTGCTCGACTGGTCTCACCATCTCTCGGGGTACAAGGAAGACCTGCATCAAGGTTCTTCTCTGTTCTGGTGATGGAATGAACTTCCCCTGGCTGGAGAACAGCTGAGTCATTGGCTGTCTTCAAAGGATGACTAAAGTGCTGTAATAATCTCTTGTCTTGTGTGTTTTCTTTCCTGCTGTACTAACCTCCCCAACAGGGCTTTTAGACTGATGGTACTCTTACGCTGCATTCGAGGAGAAATTCTAACTGGTAATTCTCTACCTGTAACAGGTAAAAGCCACTGAAAACGCTCCTGAATATTAAATTTCAACTGGTCAGCTTGGGGTAGTCTCCTCAACTACCAGTCCCTCCCCTGTTTACACGGTGATGTCAAATCAACATGGCGGCTCACACTGAACAGTGTAAAGTCCCACTTCTCTAATTTTAAATGAGTTTATAGCAGTATTGGCTGTAGATCAGTTCATATACAAACAGAGCACTCGGTTAAATCTACAACACTGACCGTGCTAATCACTGTTCTTTGAAGCTAATCATCAACATTAAAGTCATCAATAATGTTAGCCAGCTAGCTTGTTGCAAATGCTACTCGCTATTGCCTGCTGTTGTTGCTGTGCTGTAATTTCAGTCCAGAATGTTGCATGAATGTAAACGTGCAGGTCAAGTAACTTTTCATGAGCTTTATGTGCTCTGACAGAGTAAAAAAACACACTTTCATGGAGGCATCCATATTGTTTTTCCACTTCGCATGTCGAATGTCTCGAAGGTGGGAAATGAGGTTTTGTGTGTGTGTGTGTGTGTTTGTGTGTGTGTGTGAGTGTGAATTGAAGTTAAAACAGGAATTATATGAGTCTGTGTTGTGTTTGTTTCTGTGCTGAATCTGAAGGATGTGTGTGTGTGTGGATTGACAGCTGGCTACATTTCCGTCTATTTCAACATTTCACTGTGTTACAACTCATCTGGACTGTGTTTCAGCTGATTACCAGCTCATATTTATCAAAAACTTGTGGTTTTCTTTTGTCTCTCATGGGGCTGATTAACAGTCAAACTGGTCATCATTATTGTGTGTGTGTGTGTGTGTGTCGGGGGGTGTTTATTGTTTATTTGTGTGTGTTTATTTGTGTGTATGTATTTATTGCGTTGTTTGTGTGTTTTTCTTTGCAGCCCGTGTGCGGAGCAGGGAATGGGCGATGAGTTTAACCTGATGGACCACTCAGATCTCTACATCCTTGACTTCTGTAAGTGCGCACTTCAAACAAGTGCACTTCCCCTGTACACTCTGTTTCCTCAAACTGCTTCTCCCTCTCTCTCTCTTTCTGTATGTATGTGTGTGTGTGCGTGTGTGTGTGTATATATATATATATATATATATATATATATATATATATATATATATATATACACAGTTAGGTCCGGAAGTATTTGGACAATGACAGAGTTTTTGTGATTTTGCCTTTATACACCACCAACTAAAGTGGATCATCGCAGAATCCTTTCCTTGGTGAAGAAAAACCCCTTCACAACATCAACAGAAGTCAAGAATA
>JAKKZN010000006.1:26112641-26129754 GCA_033441825.1 Pangasius elongatus | reverse complement strand
TGTGTGTGTGTGTGAGAGAGAGAGTGTGTGTGTGTGTGTGTGTGTGTGTGTGTGTGTGTGTGTGTGTGTGTGTGTGTTACATGAAGGAATCAGCTCTATTTATAATTCGCTTCGTTTTAAACAAAATAATTCAGATGATTTTTTGATGTTTTAAAGAAACAAACACGTAAATGAGTTCATTACGCAGCAACGTGCAGAAGGAGGTGAATAAAACCCTAACACTCACTTTACACTTTTCACAGATAGATTTAAAAATAGATTTAACTTTAATGTCTGTTTGATTAAATCGTGCAGCGGTGTGTGTGATCAATTAAATAATAAAATGAAATAATGAAATATCTATATAAATATGGATGAAATGGAGGCGTGTTTTTGCACCAGACGCTGTTTGGTCTCCAGTCTGCAGGTTTTCTGTTAAAGGACATTACCGAGGGAGAAAAGTGTAAAACACAAACCTGTGATTCAGAAGATCTGTTTATTACGTTTATAACATCAAAGTCAAACAGAAAAATTACTGATAAAAGAACAAATTATTCTCGGTGGCAAGAACAGAACTTTAATGAATTTACATGGACGTAGTGATAATTAATCAATTAATCATTAAATATTTAATTTTCTATTCTTGAAAACAAGGTAAAGAGATTTAGTTGTACATCATTAATAAATTAATAATAATTAGCTAAAAATAAAATATAAATAAAGAATAATTAAAATTAAAATAAAAAGAAAACAATTTATGAGTAATTAGTTTGTTGATTTATTTGCTTAAATATTTTACTGAAAGAAATAAACATACTTTTATTAATTAAATCAAAATGACATTAAATTAAATTATGTTTCTTATATATGCATGTAATTAATGCATTATTTATTATTAATGCAAATAATTTATATTAGAAAATAGTTTTGTCAATTCAACAATTAATACAATTTGAATGAAATTGTTTTTCTTTTTGGCTTATGAGCAGACAGGACATGGCTTTACGGACACTGCATGACTTAATCCCATTTATTAAACCTGATGAAAGCAGGACTAATGAGAATACGTTACAATGATGTTAAAAGATAATGTTCTGTTAAAATATGTTTAAATAAAAATGTGAGCAGGTAAATCTAAGTAGTGCTTAATTCAGTACAAAAATTATCTTTTTTTTATTTGTAAATATTAATTTCCTGCAGTGAAACAAACCTCAGTTGGGTTCTCACTCTCTCCTGTAGTGTCACTGTGTGACCGCGAGACGGCGCTCTTTACATAGCACACAGTGACCGTCAATGGCGCCGCGTTATTAAGCGCGATTCCTGAACGCGACCACACGGCGGCAGCAGCGATTCATTCACCACTCACTCCGGGAAGGAGAAGCAGCAGAAGAAGAAGAAATAGCGGAAGAAGAGAACGTGTCTCCTGGATACGGAGAGAAGCCGAGCAAATGCGGATATAAACAATATTTATATTTTAGTTTTATTTGAAGAACATAAATTAATAACGCGATTAAACTGCTGCTCGGTTTATATTAGAGAAAAATATTAATGATGTTTTAGGAGTCATGCTGAGAAATGGCTAAGGTAACATTAGCTAGTTTAATATCTAGAGAAAGATGTTTATTTACAGTAGTAATGACTTATTATTAAGTTTTTTTAAAAGTGAAATTAAAATGTGAAAGTAGAAATAGATGTGTGTGTGTGTGTGTGTGTGTGTGTGTGTGCGTGCGCGCGCGCGCGCGTTCTACTGTTTGTTAGAGAAAATGAAACTTTGTGATACGTGTAATGACTTTTTCATCATAAGGCTGCTACGCTGTAGGTGTTCATCCTGCCTGTGTGTGTGTGTGTGTGTGTGTGTGCAGGTGACTGATCCCCTGCAGGCGTCTCTCAGTGTGGTCGGAGCGTTGGAGTGTGTGGTGCGGCGCTGCGTGGGGCCGAGCGGTGGGACGGTGATCTTCACTAAAGACACGGGAGAAACGCTCATCACCAAACACGGACACCGCGTCCTCACGGCACTGCACCTGGAGCATCCTGTAGCCAGGTCTCACACACACTCACACACACTCACACTCATATACACACTCACTCATGCACTCATACACACACACACTGATATTCACACACTCATATACACACTCATTCACACACACACACACACACACACACACACTCATACACACTCATTCATACACACACACATATACACACTCATATACACACTCTCACACACACATACACACACTCATACACTCATACACACTCACTCACACACACAGTTATATACACTGAAGAAACAGAATCTCATGTGGGTCTGAGTGTTATAGAAACAACGCTTAAGAGTCACAGTGTAGAATTTCAAAGATCAAATAAATCTAAAAACTCGTTATCATCATCATTTTTATTATTATTGTTGTTGTTGTTATTGGAATCTCTCACTCTTTCTGTCGTCTCCGGTGTGAAGGAAGTCCAAACCGATGCGTTTAGAACAAACGGCCAGCCCAGAGCTGGCGGAGCGCCATGATGTTTTCTGTTTCTGATCTGAGGGAAAGTCGTACTGCTGAATCTTTTGCTAATTGGTTTCACTCCAACTGGACCACTAGGGGGCGTGTGGGAGGGGCGGAGTCAGAAATCTGCTCTTATTCATTGGTCAGAAATACAGAGATGGAAAAGGTGGAGGTGTTTGTAAGAGATCACAGAACTCACCTAAATAATAATAATAATAATGATAATGTTTGTGTCATCCAGTGTTTATTTTTCTCTTTTTTAAAAAGCTGTTTTAAATAAAGAGTTTGTTAATAAGGTTAATGTGATTGAAACCACTTTTGTAAAAGAAAATGAATGTAATTATTATTATTAAGACGTAATAAAGGATTTATTTTGCCTTCATCTGGCTTTTACGGGTTAATTCTCTGCGCTTCAGTGCTCTTCATTTCCACACACTTTCTGTTCCTGTTCTGGTCCATTAGCATTGACTCCGCCCCTGATTAATATTCATTAAAACAAACACCCAGCAGACATTGTGCTCGAGTGCTCGTGTGGGTTTGGTTTATTTTGTGGACGTTTAGATGAGAGTGTGAATGTTAGTGTTTGTGACGCTCCACTCTTCTCTGTGTGTGTTTTGTAGGACGGTGTTGGAGTGTTTGTGCGCACATGACTGTGTTACAGCGGACGGTTCGAAGTCGTTTATCCTCCTGCTAGCTGCACTGCTGCGGGGAATCCGCGACTCTCTGCACGACTCTGCACACACACGCCGCCGCCACGCATCCTGGAAACTGGCCAATCAGCTTCACGCGTTCTGCTGGGACGGGTTGGATGATGTCATAGCTCAGGGCGTCGTTCCTTACGCCTCGTCTCTGTTCGGTCCCGGCGGATGTGAGCCGGAGGGCGGAGTCTTGGCTGCGTTGGTGGGCGGATACGTGGGTGGGCGGGTCAGTCCTGGTCAGGCCGATGTTCTCACGCCGCTGCTGTGTGAGCTGTACACGAGGGTCGGACACGGCGACGCAGACAGCGCGGCCATCTCATTTATTCACGCAAACTTCCCTCAGCTGCACGCGGCCGTGTCGGGACTACACAGCGCCCAATCACGCGTGGTGGAAGGTCTCCTCCTTCCTTGCGATTGGTCCGTTTGGAAAGAGACAGACGGCCCGGTGAAGGCGCTGGTTGTTTATGAGAAATTAGACGCACGTTCCGATGAGGGTGTGAGTATTCAGTTTCAGGAGGACTGGACGGTTCAGAGTGACAGCGTCATACAGGAGAGATTAGCCACAATCCTGCGCCTCCAGGTGAACGTCGTGTTGTCGGCGGTGAAGCAGCCGGACTGCGTGCTGGCGTGGGCGTGGCTGAACACCGTCTCCCTGCTGGACTGCTGCGATCCGGAGCAGCTGGACCTGCTGTGTGAACTCAGCACGGCAGAAACGCTCACAGTGCCGCCACTGATGCGTGTCGGGACGCTGACACACTGCCGCCGCTTTCAGCTCGGAGGACGCAGATACGCTAACGTCGGGGTCACACACACGTCTGTACACACACACACCCTGGTGCTGTGTGCGCCCTCTGCAGGACCGCTCGAGCAGAGTGTGAGCGTGAGCCGAGGCGTGTTCACCATGCTGCAGCATCTGAGTCTCTCTCACAGACACGACGTCTCACCACATCCTCATGAGCAGCGTCTCGCGTCCTCGCAGCGTCTCGCGTCCTCGCAGCGTCTCGCGTCCTCGCAGCATCTCGCGTCCTCGCAGCTTCACTCACCGTGTCCGAACCTGCGCCAGTGCATTTTAAACGCTGGTGATGTCATCCCTGTGGGAGGAGTTTTCGAGTTTGTATTCCATCACTCCTTGCTGCACAGTAACCATGGCGACCCTGAGATCCGGAGACTCCTCGCCGAGGCCGTACTGACCGTGCCCAGATCTCTGCATGCCCACAGACCCGGAGATTTCCTGCAGCAACTCGTGCATTTCACGAATAGTCTGAGGCAGCGCCACCCAATCAGAGAGCACGGCTCAGGGTCAGAGTTCATGTGGGGTTTGGGAGCAGATGGATCCAGGCGCGTGTGTGTGGAGCCGCTCTGTAGTAAACACCAGTTGGTGGCGTCTGTGCTGCAGTGTGTGAACAGACTGTTGCGTGTGGAGACTGTGATACACACATCGAGGTCACTCGCCCTCGCAGCTTCGTCCGAGCCTGATAGTGCAGAAGGAGAAGAAGATGATGATGATGATGATGATGATGATGAAGATGGGACGTGACACCATGTGACTGATTTCCTCTAAAAGTGACCTGCACGTGTCATTTCAATCATTTAAATAATTTATAAATATGTAAATTTGGAAACGCCCCCATGTCCTCCTGCCATCCTTAACATTTTCTCACTGATTTATTTAACAGCAGAAAAACCTGTCCGAATGTATTTCAGTGTTACCATGACAACCACCTTCTCCTCATCGCTAACGTTAGCTTGGTAGATGGTTAAAGCTTCTGCAGCTAAACATTAGCATGTTGTTATCTTCTAATAATTTGTATATTAGACATGATTGGTCCAAAGCTGTTATGTTTATTAAGTTACATCACAAACTGGGCTCATACAATCACACTTATCACACTATTGTTACACAAACACACAACCACACAAACAAACAAACAAACAAACACATAAGCAACCAACCACACAAACAAACAACCACACAAACAACCACACGACACACAAGCCCACAGCTACTCAAACACTCAAATAAGCACACACACACACACACACACAGCCACTTAAAGCAGGAGTCTTCAGTCTCTCCACACAGGGTCGGTGCAGCTGCAGGCAGGAGTCACACCTGATTCCACGTGTTTAATCAGTTCATCTTCGTCTCTAATCAGCTATCAAGTGTGTCTCCTGTTTGTCTGCAATCAGATCCCTGACTTACTGTAAACACACAAACACACAAACACTACAATCCCAAACACAGCGAGGGAGTGCTGCAGGTTTATTAGCTGAATAAGATGTGTTCATTTTCATCATATATTCAAACACCACACTAATAAAAATACTAATTCTGCAGTAATTTCTTCTATAAAAAAGACAAACGAATTTGATCTCCATGCTGTCAGAGTTGGTGTAATTGTTAAGGACTGCACTACGATTAATCTAACATTAATACATGAGTCAAGCAGTTTTTACATTTTAAAAGGTTACGCAGATTTAAAGCAAACAGCTACGTAATTTTTATACTTTCCTCAAGGGGACTAAAAATGATTACAATTAAAGCACATTTTTCAATTATATATATTTTTCCAGCCTTGTGGTTCCAAATTCGATCCCGTCATTAGTTATTGTGTCACTTTCCTCCGTCAGTAAATATCCAGACGATCCCAGAAGTCACAGAAATGATCTCTGTTTCCGTGCTGGAGGTGAGACTGCAGAGTTAAGTTCAGAACGGGCCATCCCTCAGCAGGCGTGTATTTGGGCCACGGTGCGAGCCTCTGGTTCCTGCAGAAATGTGTGTGTTCTCTGTGAGAGTTCGGATCTCCGGAGTGAGCGAACGCCCCCCAGTAACACACCATCTGATTGGCCAGACGACTCTCCCGAGCCGTGAAGCTGAAGTTCGCCACAGGAGCCGAATCGAACAGGAACGGAAGCTCCGCCCCATGGCAGGCGCGATCGTAACAGAAAGTCAGCCCCGCCCATATTTTGTGGTCCGAAGGGGCGTGGTCAAATACGTACATCCACACGGCTCCGCCCATACTCAGCGCAGCACGAGCAGAGCATCGCGCCGGACACAGGAAGACGAAATCCGTCACGATCTGAATCAGAAAGAGAGAAACGATGAGCGATTTTAGTCATTTGTTCATGTTTCTGAGCATCCAGATTGCAGTGTGAGGATTTCCTGAGATTTCCTGAGTCTCACCTGAGACAGCATCTTCCGTTTGTCCTCTTTATGGTAGACGGGGAGGTATTTCTGTAGGACTTTGAGTGTGTGCTGCTTGAAGATGGCGGTGGTGTAGACTATACACTCCAGCACTGACACTGAGCCATTGAAAGCTCCATATACAAAGATCACGCCCTCTTCAGATGTAGTTCCTGCAGGAATGCAAAGCTGAACTCCATCAAAAGTCAGTGAGAAAATCAAAAATATACAGAACGTAAATATTTAAAGTCTTGAGTTCTCGAGTTCAAAAGATACATCAGTATTTATATAAGGAAATTTCTCTGTATTCAGAGTTTGCACAAAATGCAGGGTGGCTCATGCACATTATAAAAAACCTGAAGAATAAAGCACTTGGGGACACGCTGTTATAGGAAACTAATCATCTGTGGAGTGGTTTAATGGTGGTATAATATAATGCTGACATCTGACTTCATGCTCTGCTCCGCTCACTGCACTTCTACTCTTCACTCGACTCTGAATGTCACACGGCTTTTTTTTTTTTATTAAGGAGATGAGGCTAAAGTGCGCAGTGTGTTACAGACCCATTATAACAGGTTTATAACTCTGCCAGTGGCCCTTCTGGAAAGCTGCAATCGGCTGTTCTGTGATCAGTTCTCCATCCACATGCGGCCCCCACGTCTCAAACACCTCCAGGAAGCGGAACGGGTTGATGATTTTAGAACCTTCAGAAAAACAGAGGAGGTGAAACAGTGTGTATGTCCATCATCTGCACGTCTGCAGGATGGATGTTTATGAACTCTGAGGCTCTGTAGCTTTTCAGGGTTCAGGAACTCTCCATGCTCATATAAACTGATGCACTGACTCCACACTGGGCCTCATCTATCTCACTGAATACAAACTAAATTATTCCTAAATCGTTCTCAGGAGCGTTTACACAGGAAACCTGCTGCTCATGAAAATCCAGTTCTCTGGAAAAATGTTTGTATCCTACATTTGTAAGTTTCTGTATAAGGAGACTCACGAAGTGAACCGCGATTGGCTGCCTGTCACGTTTAAATCCCTTATTGATTCCAATTACACACCAGTTTACTGCATGTTTTTGTCGTTCATGTTAATGAGCTGAAAGAAAGCGATTCCAAAACAAATCCATAAATGAAGACAAGCCTTTCAATCAGGACTAAAGTAATGGCACCCTGTAAAAGGTGGAAGAGTTAGTGTGTGTCTGGTGGCTGACACGCTGCAGTGGCTGAGCTGCATTACTGGAAGATTTGGCACACGCTTAGGAGGAGCTCTTTCACTGTTTAGTCGCCATTTTGTCGTTTCATCATGAGCATGGCTGAATGTAAATCAGCTGTGTCCTGAACAAGTTTGGTAAATTACGGCTGATTGACATTTATCAATGTCTGCACGAGTGAATAAAAAAAAAATCAGCTAAACCTTTGTAAATAAAGTGGGAAGTTCAGAAGGCTGAACTAAAATGACATAACTAAGAGATTCATTGAGGCGCTTTGAGAATAAATATCATGGTTCAGGCTTGTGTCAGGATTTTAAAACTCCACAGGTAGTGTTTCACCACACTGCAGGAGCGCGTGGCTGTTATGTAAGATAAGACTGTAGGTGATGCAGAGTAAATGTGTAACGCTGATATCATTTCAGATCCACATCAACACGACGAGCACGGAGGAGGCTGCCACTACAGATGGTGTTCTGTGACTTTAAACCAACTTTTGAAGTTTGAAGATTTTGCTGGCTTTGCTGAATCATCTCAAATGTAAAACACACTCTAGGAACCACTTATCCCTTAAACTCAGGTTTTTAATATGTGAAGCTATGAACATTGAGCTAGTCAGTGATGTTTCAGCTGATAACTGCCTCCAGGAGTACCACGATTGTAGCAGGAAAGATTCCTGAAACTACATTCCAGGAACTAAAATCACTCTTTGTGGGCTGAAGTTCTGTGAGTTCCTGGAAGTTCTTGGGTTCCTGCAGTGAAATTGCAGGAATTGTGTGTGTGTGTGTGTGTGTGTGTGTGTGTGTACCTGTTTGAACCTGGGCCTGCAGGACGGTGTGTGTGTGTGTGTGTGTGTGTGTGTGTGTGTGTATACCTGTTTGAACCTGGGCCTGCAGGACGGTGTGTGTGCTGAGGGAGCGGAGACACTGCATGTCAGACGCTGAGCAAGTCGTATGTTTCAGAAAGTTCCTGCCCAAATTCATGGCATCCCACCTACGATATCACACTCATCAACACATCACTGTCATTACAGTCATCTGCGATTATGTAATAGTGTGTGTGTGTTTGTGAGTGCGTGTGTGTGTGTGTGTGTGTGTGTGTTACCTGGTTTTGAGGGGGATGGAGAAAGGCTGACTCTGTATGGTAGCGTGTCTGAACAGAGTTTCACTGCTCCGCATCATCAGGTGTAAACACACTGATTGGGCACCAGCACTCTCACCAAACAGAGTCACCTACACACACACACACACACACACACACAGAGCACTGTTCTACCGGAAGATACTCCCTCAGCAAACTATGGTTTTCATATCAGATATCAGTTACAATTTATATTTAATTATATTTATTTATAGAAAGATGTCATACTTTTTATCTGTTTATAGTTACAGCTTCTTCTTTTTGTCTTCTTTTTTTTTTTACCTCTGACTGTAAAGAAGTGCTGACACTGGAGACTCCTTCCATACATGTCAAACAAACACCTTACTCAAAGAAAACTTCCCCACATCAACAAATTGTTTAATCAGTGGAGCGTCCGCTGTCCATGTTTCCTGTGAATGAGCCGTTGCTATAGAAACGATAACGTATCAGAGCGAGCGCATTAATATAAACCTGCGCTACTGTCAGAGCNGCTGTTACAGAAAACTAATCAACACCTTCTGATAACAGTGAATACAAGTGCTGCAGGAAAACCATGATGAGTAACACTATGATACATATGGAATTATTATAACTGTTCATAAAGCACCACACACACCTTCACTGGATCTCCACCAAACGCTGCGATGTTCTTTTGGACCCAGCGCAGTGCCGCCTGCTGATCCAGAATTCCGTAATTTCCCACTGCGGATCTCTCAGGATCTTTTCCCGTCACCAGGAACCCAAATGCTCCTGTACAATAGCCACGATTAATCACAGATTAAATAAATATAAATGTGTTTGTATTGTCCACACACACTTACAAAAACATCCAGACAGGCTCCACAGAGGACTTCCACGTGAGCAAAATAACACGTCTGGTTTACATTTAATGAATACGCAATTCTTAGGATTTTATTAGCTTTAATATTCAAAATAGTGGGTGGAGGAAGAGCAAAAGGAGTAATTTATCACCTGATTTACTGCAGCCTGAACAGAGACTGTGTGTAAATGAAGACTACTGAAGGACAGGGAATACATTTGCAAAAACCTGCTTCCAACAATTTACTGATGTTTCTAGAAATTAGGACTTAATACTTCTGCTGGTTTTATATTTGATATTTCCATACTAATCTCCAAATCCTCATGTAAATTTTGTTCCCTCCCACTAATTTGCATGTGACATTTACATTGTTTGTAAATCACCCGTAACACATCCACTAACTCACTGCACACACAAATTATTACTCATGATTTTGGAGATGATGTGTCTATGGTGAGTCTCACCCAGGCGATACTCCATGTTTACCACCACAGTGTTGCTATAGTTACTGATGAAGCGTCCGTCGTACAGCGGTTTGGAGGCGGAGCCGGCGATGAAGTCACCTCCGTGGATCCACACCATGACAGGAAGCTGAGCAGCGGTCTTCTCTGAGACATTCACACTCGCAGGAACATATACGTTCAGGTACAGACAGTCCTCACTCACCTGAACACACACCACGTGTATAAATACTGTAACCATGGTAACGAGCGTGAAAATAAAGCTTTATCTCCAAATAATTCCTGTCTTTTTAAAACATTTAGCTGACTTACTAGCATTAAAAAAAACTGAGGCTTTGTATACTCTACGTTCTTCTTACTCATATCTGCCACATTGAACAAATATCATTAAAAGCCATTACAGATTTCTAATGGTTCCTAATGGGGTTTAATGTGTTTCTGGTGATCTGTAATGGTAGATTAATGGAACATGTTGTTCCTAATGGTTTATTCTGATCTATTCATGAAAGAAGCCTCCATGATCCAATTTTCATGGATTTCACACACTGTAGCCAACAACTTTCTGTTTAATTAAAATGAATCGCTTTAGTTGTGAGCTTCACTCAGTCGGGTGTTATCTCTTACTTGATTGGTGGAGAGAGATTACCTTAGGAGGACACTCGTCAGAGAATTCCCCCGCACAAGCCTGCATGCACGCCGGCCGAGGGAACGTGGCGTCATACGGCTTCGTCCACTGAGACACGGGTTCAGGAGCCGCCCACCGTTTTGGGCCCACTGGCGGGGCTGCGTACGGAATCCCATAAAACACGTGAGCTTTATCCAGCGTCAGTCCACGAACCGGACCGGAGTGTGTGTGTACGACAGGGTCTTCAGTGTGTGTGTGCACGACAGGGTCTTCGGTGTGTGTGTGCACGACAGGGCCTTCGGTGTGTGTGTGCACGACAGGGCCTTCGGTGTGTGTGTGCACGACAGGGTCTTCAGTGTGTGTGTGCACGACAGGGTCTTCAGTGTGTGTGTGCACGACAGGGTCTTCGGTGTGTGTGTGCACGACAGGGTCTTCGGTGTGTGTTTGAATGACAGGGTCTTCAGTGGACTCCGCCGTAACGTCTGATACTTCATCCCACGTGACTCTGTTTAACTCCACACCAGATCGACCTTTTCCATCACTTACATAGTCATTACACTTAATATCATTACACTCGTTATCATCTGAGAGTTCCATATGCAACTGAAGAGAGTTAGGAATTCTAAGCGCAGGTTTATTTTCAGGCCGAGGGTTTACGTCACCTAATTCAGCCTCAGAAATCTGCACACTGTAGTGATTATTCTCCAATATGTCATTACGTGGTGTCTTTTGGAAAGTCATGCTCCTCACTCCTCCAGTCTGAGGCGCGTAATACTGATTATGTGCGAAATGAGTGTGTGTGAGTCGTGAGTCCTTGCCTCTCTCTTGGCCCCCACACACCAAGTCTGGTGTCGCCATGGAAACCAGCACGAGCAAGGTTACTCCAGCGACCGATGAGCGAACCATGATGAGCTCCAGTTGATTTCACGCTGATGGAAAATGAATCCCAGAGATGTGTTTTACCCACACATGCTCTCTCTCTCTGTCTCTCTCTCTCTCTTTCTCTCTCTCTCTCCCTCACACACACACACACACACCTTCAGCTTGGGTTTACTCACGTGTTTACTCAGTTCTGAACCTCCACTTCAAGACTTTTTATTTTCCAAGAAACTCTGAAGTCCTGCTCGCTTCTCTTTAGTCCCTAAACTGAGTGACCGAAGCAGAACTGAACTTTGTAACTCTATTCCATTAAATATCTTGTGACATCAATAAGGCTCTCTCTCTCTCTCTCTCACTCACACACACACACACACACACACACACACACACACACACACACACACAAGGAAGACCTTTGTGAAACAAATCAGATTACAAGCACCAGGAGATCTTGATAAACTTGTTCAAACTACTCACATGCCTCCCATTTAACATTTTAAAAAGTCATCCACACGCAGCTCACGTGTTGTTCTTTAATGAAAAATGATAATTGTTGGTAAAATGCTGTGGTATAAGAGGATGAGGCGGAGTGACTGTGACCACTCTGAAGTTTCCTATAAGAGCACATCTTGAAAAGCAGTGTTTTATTGCTGTTCATGTTTGTGAACAGGTGATGAACAGCACAACACCTTCTCTTTATAAAGAGTTCATGAACAGCACAAAACCTTCAGTTCAGCTACCAAACTTAACGATGTGTGACTGACTCCTTTCTCTCCAGCGTGCTGTAAAAAACCCATCATTTTACCGGACGCTTAATAAGTGTTTAAATTATTTCCCATAATTGTTAAAAGGCCTATCATTAATAACACTTTTTGCTAGCTAGCAGGCAATGCCATTATGATCTGGTAGCAATGTTAATGTTTTACCAACACATGGAAGATCACTATGGCGGCAGTTTAATATCTGCGGTAGGTTAAAACTGTAGAAAGCAAAGAGACGGTGTACAGATTAGCATCAGAACCGCGCATTAGCGTAACCGAAATGGCACCATGTCCTTATAACAGGAATTTCTGCATTTTGTTTGTATTTTTCTGATCCATTTTTGTTATACATTATCCAGATGCATTTTGATGTCCTTGTGTCCCCGTGTGCATGTGATGTCTGTTTTTATTTAATATCCTGCATTTATTTATGCGCATAATGTAAGAATTAGATCAGGTCAGACTGAGTAGCCTCAGAAAAAAAAAGCGCACACAAACACACCGCATTACGGAGCGATTGCTCAGAAGTACAAACACGCTGCCTTTTAAGATCATGACTCATCTGTGTTCACGCTGTTCTTCCCCGCTGCCTACGGAGAGCTATACATACAACCGTCTCCATGGCAACAGCATCATTATCATCATCCCGGGATGCATAGCCAAATGAAATAAATAGTACATTTGTGTAAATGATGTATGTGAACATTGCACAGTGAATAAGACTCCATCAAGAGGCAGCACTCACACATCAGGAAATATACGGAGTTGTGTTTATTTTTTTTAAACGTATTCATATGAAAGGTGAAAAGATTATTTATAAGAATATCATAATGATATGGCAGTATATGTGAATATGATGCAGGGTAGCACCAGTCCTACACAGCAGGGATTTACGCCACGTCAGCTCTCTGTCACGGTTAGAAATAATAATAATAATAATAATAATAATAATAATAATAATCGCATTGATCTAAGTCTTGATTAAAATGGAATTCGGTTTATTGAGTGATTTTAGTGCATTGCATAAAAGTAAAGAAGCCAGAAGGATCCAGCCAGGAGCCGCAGTTTAGAGCCGTTCAGCCAATCAGAGAGCGCCTGAGCCGAACCGCTGGGGCCGAGATCCCACCCCGGCACCCAGTCATATCCTGCAGGGAGAGATATTTAGAGTCAGAAACCAATAACTCTAAAATATCAAGCTGAAAATGAGAGAAATATGAGATGAGCGGAAAAGTTATTTATAAGCGGAGAGACAGCAGGGGTTATTAGAGTTCAGTGTGCGGGTTGGAGAGTCGTGTCTAATAAATGGAGGAGTTAATTTGGAACATGAATCATCATCATACATACTTTTAACTTGGTCTCGGTTTGGATCAGCTGTTGGAAAGATGAGTGTACACACATTTGACACACTTCATAAGCGCTTGTGATACTGAGCCAAAATAACGTGAAAATGTTTTGCTGTTGTTCTTACTGCAGAGCTTGTCCCTGCATTTCTCCATGCCGCACTTGCTGCAGGCCAGACCCACGATGTACGGCGTGAACCCGAACACGTTCCCGCTGTGACGGAGCATAATAAAATAAAGATATCATAATTAAAACAGCAGCTCACATGTCAGACTAAAGCAGAGTAATTGCAGTGAATCAGATGCAGAAGTGCAGAATGAGACGTGGATATTTTTACTTACGCATCGCCGTAGTTACACACAAAAATGGTCGACTCGGGATGCTTGGAGAAGTTTTCAATTCCTCTGGAGCAGATGTGGACGGCACAGCCGACTTTATAACTCGTCGCCCACATCAACTGAAACACACGAAGCACACAGAAAGATGGATGTTTATGCCGTCTGCTGTATTAGTATTCTATTAGTATTAGTATTAGTAATCTTTCTGTAAGAAGATGTTTATGTAACATGTATGGAAGGAGTCTCCAGTGTCAGCACTTTGTAACAGTCAAATTGCTGTCATGTAAGATGAATCAATCACATAGGGACGCGCTGTTTGAGTCGTTTGAGTCTGTTCATTTCAGTGATTTGATTAGATTCCTTCACCATTTCATTCATTTGCACAAATCAGAAAACAAGCAGCTTGAACAAAGTAAAAATAACCAAAATTCATCGCTGTTTCTGACCTGCTGAGAGGAAGTGAATCTCTGCCATGACCAAAAGATTCACTGATTCACATAGTGATCTGCTGAATACATAAGGAGCGACTCTCAGTCATAACTAAAAGATTCACTGACTCAGGGTGCACAGAATTAGATTCAGCACACACACACACACACACACACACACACACACACACACACACACACACACACACACACACACAAAAGCAAATACACTGATGCACTGTGCATGCCAGAAACCAAAAGACTGACTCATTTGTGAAGGATACGTATCGACTTCACACTAGTTACTGTAAAATCAAATATGTAAATTATGTACTAGAAATTATGATATGAATAAACTGCATTGTTTGTTATAAAGTCTGTTTTACAACACACACACACACACACACACACACACACACACACACACACACACCCAATAGCAGCTCACCTGTGTATAATGTCCACACAGTCTGGCACAGCTGTTGTTCGCAAGTGTGTAATCAGCACCCTCTTTGTTCCAGCTGTTGACTGCTGACTCGACTGTAAAGGCTGAGTACGGAGCTCCGAGCCAGATGTTCTCTCCGACATGCCGGAACTCCGGGTGGGACCTGCCCTCCTGCTTCAACACAGGATTATGGGATGCCTTACAATGCCTTGCCCAGGACCGAGCACCTCTTGCCAGTGTATCATCCCAGGACTGAACGGAAACACACACACACACACACACACACAGAGCAAAAATTATAATTTTCATATTCAGAAGCAGATGGTATAAATGCAACCTGTCTTTCAAAAACAAACACACATCAGTGAAAGGTTTTATTTCTGGCTCCACATCAGATTATTTGCTGTTAAATCTTTTAAAGTGAATCATTTTGTATTTTTGTAGACTCGAGCGCAACAGCACCACCAACAGGCCGTAATAAAAACACACAGAACGGTGTGAAGAAGCCAGAAGCGAGGCTGGGGCTGATTTCTTTCTCACCCAGACTGTAGACTCATGCAGCCAATCAGTGACAGCCGTGTCAGGTGATTACACAGAGGGACATGAAAAAGTCACAGTTACAGCAAGTTGATTTTGTGAAAGCATTACTATGAAAATACTGAAAGTCTGTTCAGTTCATGTTTATTTTTACTAAATTAATTTAATTAAACTGAATCCAAAGTGTCATAACTCAAGATTCATTCCAACACATCCTGGATCTTTTTGACATGTAAAAATACAGAGTAATAAATGCTTACAGTAGCAAAGCCTGATATGATTTTATTTACATCACAGAAATATTTTCTTTACCATGCATGCTTACTTTTTTCACTTAGTTTTTTGTTTTAATTTTAGGTCTTAGGCTTAGTTTTGAATTTGCTCACGTAATAATTAATTACACACTGAACTAATGTGATGTTACAACCAGCCACTAACCTTAACCTCTAAAACAGCCCATTAAATCATTTGGCTTTTCTAGTTTTTTTTTTCTTTTTTTTTTTTTTTTTTTTTACTTTTTTTGTGATTTGTGCACAAAAACTGTTGTGTCTCATTCTCTGTAAGGCTCTTAAACTATTTCCTGCTATTAAGAAGAAGAAGAAGAAGAAGAAGAAGAAGAAGAAGAAGAAGAAGATTGATAGCTAAGTAAAACGGGTAAATTTGCCATGACTCTGTGTAATGAACGCACTCGTGTTGTTGTTGTGTTACAGTCTGACAGTTTTACAGGACAGATGGCTGAAGTGTGTGTTTAATCCTGGCCTGGTGTGTGAAGGGAGACTCCATGTCTCAGTGCAGGAAACCTCTCCCTCTCCCTCGCACACAAGATAAGCACTTTTTAAAAATACTCTGCTGAAGAGACACAATGGGGAAAATCTGCGCGTTCTTACAAAAGGAACACACACCCTTCATTTAAAACTGCTTTCCATCATTTAGCTGCAGAGTCGCTGAAGTCATTCGCAGCGTGAATCACGCTGGCGGCGGCGCGGCCGCGTCTGTGTGTAGAGCGAGCTCCAGGGCTCAGTGTGGCACATCAGAGGTGTGGAGACAGTTTAACACGTTCAACATGTCTTATGGTCTATAAACTGTAATGATCTCTGAACTATTAACATGTCTTATGATCTATAAACTGTAATGATTTCTGAACGTTTAACATGTCTTATGATCTATAAACTGTAATCCTAAAAATACACAAATCATTAATAAAATAATTCTCAGGATCTCTTATAAAACATGACACCATTTGCTAACATGTGATGAGTCAGACTCCACAACTGGATGAAGCAGCTTAGTGTTTACTTCAAAGCATCGTCTGGGAAATATTCAAGAATTTGTCTCAATTTAGAAATAAACATAAAACATGTATTTTACATTTTTTTATATAATTTATATTTTTTCAGTATTTTAAAGACACTGTGTTCATCTGAAGCTGAGAGAATAAACAACACAAACACACACAAGGTGAAGCTGCATCACCAGTTTCTCTCTCTCTCTCTCTCTCTCTCTCTCTTCCTCTCTCTGTCTCTCACTCACTCTCTGTTTCTCTCTCACTCACTTTCTGTTTCTCTCTCTCTCTCTCAAACTCTCTTCCTCTCTCTGTCTCTCTCTGCCTCTGTCTCCCTCTCTCCCTCTCTCTGCCTCTCTGTCTGCCTCTCTGTCTCCCCCTCTCTCTCTCTCTCTCTCTCTCTCTCTCTCTCTCTCTCTCTCTCTCTCTCTCTCTCTCTCTATTAAAAAAAAAAAGAAAAAAAAACAGATAAAAAAAT
>JAKKZN010000006.1:26057457-26076413 GCA_033441825.1 Pangasius elongatus | reverse complement strand
CTAATCAGCACCTTCTGACCAATCAGAGCGCAGAATGCGGTGTAATGAGAGGCAGTGTAAGGACTGAGTTAGGTTTAAGTGCAGCCTGATGAACAGGTTTTCCGTGCCGTCACTGAGTAAAAGTCTGAAATAGGAAACGCACAGATAAACACAACATCACTTTCCATGCTCACAGCCCGAGTCAGTCCCTGCGTTCTTTGTGTATTTGTCTTGTCATCATCACAAGGCGATTGTTTATCAGACGGGACAGGAGATGATCTTACTTGTGTTTAATTTACTGAATGATCCTGGGCACTTTTTACTCTCTCTCCATTTTCTCTCTCAGATCCTCTCACAATGCCTGATTTACTCGTGTCAGGACAAGGACATCTGCCCATGAACTAAGCTGATGACGTCAGTGATGATGCGACTGCCCCTCCTCCTCCTCCTCCTCCTCCTCCTCCTCTGACTTATAAATTATTGTCGTTAACCTTCATCATGCATAGCGAGGCTGAATCATCTGCGCTGACTCTCTTCTGTCCCCAGGCACAAAGGAAAGCGGGTCCACCCTGACATTGTTCCACACCGTCACGTCATCACACTCAGGAGACAGAAGAAAAGAGGGCGGAGCTGTCAATCACACGGTTATGAGTATTTGAGTATTGTGTCTTTCTTTTCAGTTTTCATCTTTGAGTCTCTTCAGTGACTCTAACACTTCAACTGAAAAATTCATTCATCCTGATTCACTGATTTGTTCACCTTCGATTTACCTTCAACTTACTATCATTAGTATGAATTATTTATAATACTCTCACACATTCATGTTTATTAAAATAATTATTTTTCACACCTAGAACAACGTGGAAGTAATGTTCAGATTTGTCATTTTTAGGTAATATGAAGTTATTCTGTTTGTATTGTTGAGACATTGTGATCTTGCTATCAATAAATTTACTCTACACTTTATTACTAGTCTCACTGAACGAGAGAATCACTTCAATAAACCAAATGATTCACTGAATCAAATAAATGAAGCTAACAGCAGAGAATCCACAGGCGGGATCAATGAAAGAAGTGCGTGAAACTGTAAAACCTTCACAGATATAAATGGAATGAAGTTTCAGATGAGAATAAGGTATGCTGTGATGCATGACTGTGACTGATATCGACTCAGAATCATGAACACGTGCAGGAGCACTCTAACCGGAAACGAACCTTTGGCAAGCATCTTCCTTCACTGTCATTACACACCATAACCTCTGGTGCGCTGCATGTGATTCGCTGTGATATCCCTCGCAGGTTTAGGAGTTTATCACCTGGCCCACAGCACAGATTTATGCGTTTGTCATTCTCCTATCGGTGGAGTTTAGACGAGCGTCGGAGCAGCGCTCACTCTCTGAGAGTTTAATCACAACTTTCTCACACCGACACTTCATCCTCAGCTGTCTTTGACAATAAATCCGACACTTTTCACGATCTGAGACGACTGATCTCTACTCACGACCGAAGCCTTACAGAATGTGTGATTTTTGTCTGTGACAGTAACATCAAGCTGAACATCTTACAGTGTAAAGCTGGGTTTAGACGCAAAACAAAAAAAGTGGTGTAATGCTGGAAACTGAATGTTTTAGAGACTTGGATGAGAAGAACAAACACAGGTCTGCCCTCATATCATTAGTTCAGGAGCTCAGAGATATACAGCTGTTGCTCGAATGGACAGAATGAATCNTCAGAAGAAAAGACAGACAGGAAGAGAGATGATCATAATCTGGACTCTCAGATTGAATCCCACCCTTTACGGAACATCTCAGATGCTTCAGCTTGGAACGCAAGGCTAGGATGTTAGCGTTAGCTTCCCACTGGTGTCCTGGAGGACAGGAAGATGAGCTGAGGGCTGAAGTGATGGGTGGAGTGGAGGCTCGAGTCCCCGAGTGTCCGAGTCACGTCCCAGAGCACGTCTCTGTCTAACAGCATATTTACTGATGATATCAGTGAGTTCCAGACTCAGTAAACACCAGACTAGATAACACCACACACACACACACACACACAGAGAGAGAGAGGGAGGGAGAGAGAGAGAGAGAGAGAGAGAGAGAGAGAGAGACTTGTAAGATGCTCAAGATGATAAAATCTTCTCTCACCATTATGGAGACACACACACACACACACACACGCACACACACAGAGCAATGATGTCGCAGTCCTTCTCAGGCCAGATGATGGTTGAGGAAGGAATGTGTGTGTGTGTGTGTGTGTGTGTGTGTGTGTGTGTGTGTGTGTGTTGAGCATCCTACATAATCTCTGATCATTTATTCTAACTTTTAACCTACACACACTTTTTAAATTAATATAAAGCTCATGCTTATCGAAACTGACCGCGTTTCCTGAGGGATGCGTGTTGTGTTATCGTCGTGTCATGTTAAGTCATCATGCTTTGCCATTTTGTTATTCTGTTGTGCTACGACGTATCACGTCCTGTTACGTATGATGTTACGGTATATCGTCACGTTGTGTTATACTGTATAATGCCATGTTATTATAGGTTTGTGATGCCATGTTATGCTGCCATTTTATGTTGTGCTACATCATGTTACATTATACTGCGTCTTACGTTGTCATGTTGTTATGTCATGTTATGACAGGTTTGTCATGCTGTGCCATTTTAGGTGTTATGTAGTCTGTAATTGTGTCTTTATGTCATATTTATGACATGCTTTCTTCTTCTTCTTCTTCTTCTTCTTCTTCTTCTTCTTCTTCTTCTTCTACCTGGTTATAATCTGATTGAAGAATCTATCAAGACTGCGTCATCGAGGACGCGCTCGAGACGCTGAAATCCCAGTTGCTGCCCAAACAAACACCATAAACTCATTTGTAAGCTGAACAGAGTTAGCTAGCTAAACGTGTCCATTACAGGCAAGTCCTCAGTCAGAATGTGAGCTAGCTATACAGTGAGCTGGATTCCCAGTGGAGATTTTAAGCTATGTAGTTTGTTAAAGCAATCTAAATTAGTCATGCTAGCTAACTAGCCCGCTCCGTTATCCCTCCTGTTCACCTGTAACTGTCTTCTGTTGGCTGGAAAGGTGTCCGCTTTGATAGTACGCAGTAAAAACGAGTGTGTTTATGAACGCCCGACAGAACAATGCAACATTTCAGAAAACAAATTCAGACTTGCTGCTAAAACTGGCTCCTGTCACTCGCTGTGTGCGATCAGGAGGCGTGGCTGACGTCACAGTGACGCGTCTGGCTCGGGGGCCGGAGCTCCAGCACTCAGCCAGGCTGCTGTCCGTCCTGGAGCTCACCAGATTACACCTGTATGATTTAGTTACAAAAGGAAAACCTGTATAATTCAGTGAAATCTTGAAGCTGTGGTCCTGAGCGAAGGCTACTGTACACAGTTCCTGTAAAACGCACAGTTTCATCTGACGATAAAATCACAACGTAAATATTTGTGAAGTAAATGGAGAAGAAAGCGGATGTTGCTGTCTGTCTCTCTTTCAAACGCTAATACACACTAGTTTGTTTTCTTGCCCCTTCCGTCTCCCTGCATCGTGCTCTACTATAAACTATTTACACACAGTGGAGGCGGTTGCCATGGTGACGCTGCGGTTGCCGAGGCGCAGGTGTCCCTGTTTGGTTTTTACATTTTTCAGATTTTAGAGGGTAAAAAATGTTCTTGTGAATCCAGACTGCTCTCATACGGAGTGTTTATTTATCTCAGACATTCAGTCACCCAGATACGTTTACACGAGTGGAGGAGAGCGCACTTCCTGTTATTCCTGCTCTTCCTCCGTCACAGTCCTGCAATCCCACAAGTCCCAGCGTTCCCATGTGCGTGTGTGTGTGTGTGTGCCTTTAGTAAACACCATGCTAATTACACACACACACACACACACACACACACACACACACACACACGGAAAGGAATGTGAAGGAGGAATCATAAACACAGAATATGAGATTGCTTTACCGTTTTATTAACGCACAGTTTAAACGTCTGCCTCGCCGGAGCCCCAGTACTCCGTGCGAGACAAGGTCGTCCACTAAGTGAAAATAGTGTACTAGTATACTACAACAAATGTCAAACTCTATAAAAACTACTACAATAACTGTATAAATTACACTGGAGTGTATTTTCTCAGAATGGATGATGAAAACGGTGATAAAGTGATAAAGTGTTAATACAGAGCTGATGTTTTCAACCTAACACGTCAGAAATGTGTCTGAATGAATTCTCACAAGATTTGCTGCATTGACTCGGACTCGGTCCTGGGCATTGCTCTCGCTGAATATCATCCTGGTCTCCAGTAAGAGTTTGTAAATAATGTTGTGTTGTCTTTTCTTTTTGTATACACAAAGTTTGACAAGAAGTAATTCCTTCTTCTAGAAAACAGTGTAATGTCTGGAGCGATGCAGGGATACCCTAAAGCCTCGCCCTAAAGCCTCGCCCTAAAGCCTCGCCCTAAAGCCTCGCCCTAAACCCTCGTCCTAAAGCCTCGCCCTAAACCCTCGCCCTAAAGCCTCGCCCTAAAGCCTCGCCCTAAAGCCTCAGCCTAAAGCCTCGCCCTAAACCCTCGCCCTAAAGCCTCGCCCTAAAGCCTCAGCCTAAAGCCTCGCCCTAAATCCTCGTCCTAAAGCCTCGCCCTAAACCCTCGCTCTAAACCCTAACCCTAAACCCTTACCATAAAGCCTCACCCTAAACCCTCGCCCTAAAGCCTCGCCCTAAAGCCTCGCCCTAAAGCCTCGCCCTAAAGCCTCAGCCTAAAGCCTCGCCCTAAAGCCTCGCCCTAAAGCCTCGCCTTAAAGCCTCGCCCTAAAGCCTCGCCCTAAAGCCTTACCATAAAGCCTCGCCCTAAAGCCTCGCCCTAAACCCTCGCCCTAAAGCCTCGCCCTAAAGCCTCGCCCTAAAGCGTCGCCCTAAAGCCTCACCCTAAAGCCTCACCCTAAAGCCTTACCATAAAGCCTTACCCTAAAGCCTCGCCCTAAAGCCTCGCCCTAAACCCTCGCCCTAAAGCCTCGCCCTAAAGCCTCGCCATAAAGCCTCGCCCTAAACCCTCGCCCTAAAGCCTCGCCCTAAAGCCTCGCCCTAAACCCTCGCCCTAAAGCCTCGCCCTAAAGCCTCGCCCTAAAGCCTCGCCCTAAACCGTCGCCCTAAAGCCTCACCCTAAAGCCTTACCATAAAGCCTCGCCCTAAAGCCTCGCCCTAAAGCGTCACCCTAAAGCAAATCAGATACGCAGTAGAATATTTTAGAGAATTGATAAGATGAATCTGTAAAGCCGAGAGGTGAATTTGCTCTGGTTAATCTGGAAATTTCCAAACATCATTATGAGCTACTGTCCGTTACTCCTCTAACTCTATATCAGACCCTAGAGCTAAAGACAGTGCAAGTTAAATAAGTGCAGTTCTGAAGCTCCTGATAGAGGAAGCAGTTTCCGTGAGGGATCAGTCACTCACTCAGCCCAGAACTCAAGAGTGTTCCTGATGTTCTCTGGAGCACTGTTCTAGAGTTAGGAGTGACGTGTGAGCTGTGGTTAATGCTCAGGATTGAGTGAAGTGCTTGAGATGGGTTTCACTGCTTCAGGAGATCAGTGAGATACAGAGGAGATAAAATCATTCAGAGCTTTTCAGGACTTTGTGAAGAAACAAACTGGATGTTTTGTAAAGAGGCGAGAACTCGTGGAGGGTCAGCGCTAGTCTGGCCGTTACTTCTATATAAACATTAAAGCAGCACACATGCAATAAGCAAGGACAGAACCACACACATACACTCACACACTCTCTCTCTCACACACACTCTCTCTCTCACACACACACACACACACACACACACTGGTCCCAGTTTGCCCACCCAGCAACCTTTTCTCCAACATTTTCACTGATGATATCATGGGAATGTGATCTGGAAGAGGGTGTGTGTCCGGACAGTGCTGTGTGTGTGTGTGTGTGTGTGTGTGTGTGTGTGTGTGTGTGTGTGTGTGTGTGTGTGTGTGTGTGTGTGCGTGTGATGAGCAGGCCGATGGTGTTGGCACTGGGTGAAGCTTTAAGAGGAAATCAGTGGCCTCACATTGTCTCACAGAGGGTCAGTGAGGGGCGAACAACCATCACCTACCATCTCTCTCTCTCTCTCTCTCTCTCTCTCTCTCTCTCTCTCTCTCTCTCTCTCTCTCTATCTCTCTCTATCTCTGTCTCTAAATACAGTGACTTCAGGAGAAAGGAATCTTATCTCTACAGAAATGCACTTTGGAATTCCTATCAAAATGCAAAGCTGATCGCTGTTTGTGCTCTCGTAACACCGTGGGAGAGAAAGCGAGAGAGAGACGGATTGATGCTATAAGAGTGTGAATGCGTGAATGAGTGTGTGTTGGTTTGTACAACATTCACTCTTCTGTAATACCTACAGTGCAAATGAAAATTCCCAGCATGCACCAGTACGCCATTCTTATTCATATATTTATCAGACAGCACTGAGTCTGCATTACGATGGTGTGATTTATCACTTCTGTAATTTTCATTAAAGTGGACAGTCCAGTGTCAGTGTTACACTAACGGAGTGTTATTCTACACATTCTGAGAACATTTTTATGTAACATCTAATCTACAGTAATATAATATAACCACTCCAAAGCTGATTATTTTCCTGTAACAGCAAGTCCTCAAGTCGTCCCCTCACCAGCGTGTCTTTATTCTCTCTCTTTAAATTAATGAGTCAAAAACCCGCAGCTCGTTCCGCACGTTACTGAGAAACCGCAAAGCAGCGTAAACTCCTCTGTCCTGAAGACGCCGGAAAACTTACAGTTACAGCTTCACCTCTGACTGTTACAGAGCGCTGACACTGGAGACTCCTTCCATACATGTTACATAAACTTTAAGAACACTTCACCATATCAAGTCTCTGTGAATGAGCTGTTGCTATAGAAATGATAACGTATCAGAGCGAGCGCATGAATACAAACCTGCGCTACTGTCAGAGCCGCTGTTATAGAAAACTAATCAGCGCCTCCTGACCAATCAGAGCGCAGGATTCAGCATTAATGGTGTAATCCTGTTCTTTGCTTTGTAAAGCAGTTGTTTAAAAGCGCTCGAGGTCACGTGTTATTGTGTATAACGTCACAGCTTCGGAGTTTTTCACATTATGTGGTGTTTTGTTACTTAAAGTTCTCTGATTATTTCATTTTAAATCCTTATAGATAAGGTCTGCAGAATAAGGTACTCACGTTGGGTTGAGTGTAAACGAGTGATATTATCTCTCCGTTAGTTCTCTTCTGGAACTCAATTTCATGTTCTAGAGGGTAGTAGCTCAGGGGCAGAGTCCACGTGACCGGAGGATTCACGGCCAACGTGCTCCCGTTGTCTGTCTTCAGCATGGACACACGAGGACATCCAGGTCTTACTACAGAGAGAGAACACACAAAGGACACGTTTCACACGTTTCACATGTTTAACACGTTTAACACTTACGTTCTGTTCGTTTTAATATTTCAGTAAACATGAAAGAGCAGTATGAACTTTTCTCCAATGAACACACAAAAATCATCTCTAAATATTATAGTTATATAACAGAGACTAAATGAAGGTGAAAGTGTGAATCCTGTGCTCTGATTGGTCAGAAGGTGTTGATTAGTTTTCTATAACAGCGGCTCTGACAGTAGCGCAGGTTTATATTAATGCACTCGCTCTGATACGTTATGGTTTCTATAGCAACGGCTCATTCACAGGGACGTGTACAGCGGACGCTCCGCTGATAATAAACGGATTAAAAGCGTGTGCAATCGTTGATGTGGTGAAGTTCTCTGTGAGGAGAAATGTGTTTATGTAACATGTATGGAAGGAGTCTCCAGTGTCAGCGCTCTGTAACAGTCAGAGGTGAAGCTGTAACTGTAAGATTTCTGACGTCTTCAGGACAGAGGAGTTTACGCTGCTTTACATAACATGTGTAACAAGCTGCAATTTTATTTTTCTCTTGTTAACGTGAAGAGAGAGAATAAACAGCGGCTGGTGAGGGAACGACGGTTTATAGCTGCTATAACGTAAGCGACAACAGGAACTAACAAATTTCACCGATATTAAATGTAACTATAAACAAACAAAAAGTATGACATGTCGTTCTTTAATAAATAAAAAAATTGTAATTGTTGGTAAACTGCTGTGGTGTAAGAGGAATAAAACACTTGCTGTGCTGTTAACAGAATCTCTGCTTCATCACACCACACCTGTGTGGATTAGTTTTACACACACACACACACACACACACACACACACACACACACACTGTACACACTTACTGATATCTCGGACGTAGAAGCTGTGGCTGGTTTTAAAGTAATACTTTAGAGTGGACACGGCTTCTCCTAACACCACTATGGGGTTGGCTTCCTCCGCAAACGGGTTGGTGGTGTGTGTCACGTAGAACCTGCCCTCTGCGGACGGACTCAGCCAGCAGCAGTCGCTCCTACACACACACACACACACACACACACACACACACACACACACACACACACACACACACACACACACACACAGAAGCTTACACACACTTCACTATACTTTTGTTTGTGTAAAGCTGCTTTGAGACAATGACCTTTGTAAAAATGCGTTATACAAATAAAAATGAATTGAATTGAAAATTGTAGTTTATTGTACTATGAATACAAGGATACAAGTGTGTGTGTGTGTGTGTGTGTGTGTGTGTGTGTGTGTGTGTGTGTGTGTGTGTGTGTGTGTCTGATACCTTTCATCTCGAAGCCTGAAATATTGGAAGCCCTTCTCACTCATTGTGCAGGAGATCGTGGAGGTGCAGTTAAAGGTTTCAGCCGTGCAGGACACAGAGGAGCCTACACACAGAGACGGGTTATTATTCATCAATTATTATTACAATAACAATAATGCTTAATTCATTTTACATAATAATAATAATAATAATAATAATAATAATAATAATATTATTATTATTATTATTATTATTATTATTATAGGTGATATATAAATAAAACCTTATTATAAAAGTACTAATTTTTAAATTGTTAATGTTATTGTTATTAGTGTTACTGCTGTTACTATTACTAATAATAATAATGTTTAATAGTGATATTTATTATTATTATTATTATTATTATTATTATTATTGTCACCGCTGTTATAACTAAAACTTAATTTGTTTTTAGAATTACGTTTTATTTCCGTAGCAACCAAATAAGCTCAAAATAAACTTAGCACACATGAATAAGAGATAAGACTCCAGTAAAGCTACATGAGCTCATGATCTGGCCAAAGATATATATAAATATATGTGTGTATATATCAAATTAATTCGTGAATGTGAAGCTTCATGTCTAGTAAAACACATTTTGTACATTTTTAATAAAAATTGCAAACTCTGGAAGTAGAATTTTGACAGATTTTAAACTGTTTTAGTTTATCGATGCTCAATTATTTTTGTAAGACATGATATAAAAATAAAAGTGTCATTTAATTTGTTTTTCAAGGTTTAATTTAAATGCAGTGCTGCTACGCTGTGTTGGTAGTTTGTGTATAAACCGATATACTGTGATGCAGATCAGAAAGGAGGAATGTAAATGTTTATGTGTTCTCTCAGGGTGGCTCCACAAGCCGCTCCTTCTCACCGGTTATGGTGTCAGACATGTCCAGCAGGACGTAGGTGTAGTCCACTTCCTGTCCCTCGCTCCAGCAGGTGAAATTCCCGGTCAGATCTACGTCAAGCTCATGAAGCCTCAGCGTGTTGCCCTCGATCTCAATGATATCTTCCTCAGGTTCAAGGTCCTGATCTTCAAACTTCCATGTCACGGCTTTTTTAGTGGCTTTGTCACAGCTCAGTGAAATGCTGCTGCCTTTCCGACCTGCCACAACTTCACACACACACACACACACACACACACACACACACACACATCAAGTACAACAACAATAACAAATGCAAATATAAAGATAGTATTAAAATCCAACAGACAGGAGGGATCTATAGTTAATGTGTGTGTGTGTGTGTGTGTGTGTGTGTGTGTGTGTGTGTTTTTTTACATTTTTCCGGGAACGTGTCCAAAGCTGACGTGCTCATACTGCACAGGCAGAGAATAGTGATGATACTCAGTGAAGCTCTCATCTAAAAAAGGGAAAAAAAAAAAAAATTCTGTGAAAGGTCACGGTTAGGGGCGGAGTCAGGGGTGAGGCTGTGGGCGGAGTTAGAGCTGGGTTTTAAACCTTTTCTCGGGATTTAATTTGTATGAAATTAAACATATTAAATTTTTGTGAGGTCAGTGTGGTCAGTGTAGTTTTTTTTTCTTTTTTTGAAAGTCCAACCAGACTTAGGGTTTTTTTTTTTTTTTTTTTTAAATCATTGACCCTAAAAATATCCACATAAACATTATATACATACAGTGTGCATTTATTTTCATAATATTGCCAAAGTTTTTCTATTATTATTATTATTATTATTATTATTATTATTATTATTATTATTATTATTATGTATTTAAGTCTCTTTACTTTTTTCCTCTTTTCCTATGTCTGTCATATTTTCGATCAAAGTATTAAAACATACAAACAAATAAATAAACAAATAATAAATACTTAAGTAAATAAATATAAACCAGCACTTCAGTTCCCTCTCTTCAGCACAAGCTTCCAGAATCATCTCCAAAACCCAGAACAATTCATATTAATTAACTGATTAATTAACTCTTGGTAAAATGATATTTTAAATTATTACAGATTAATATTTCTTTTTTAAGGTTTTATGATTTAAACTCTGATATTTGTGCAAGTTTTGCCTCAGCGTGTGAAATGTCTGGAAATATTTTAGGGAACTAAAACTGAAAAACATTTCTGATAGAGAAAAAGTGTATAATAAACCAGTTCATTTATACATCTATAAACAAAAACAAAAGAAGAAGAAGAAGAAGAAGAAGAAGAAGAAGAACTGTCCATAAATAAATAAATTAATTAATAAACAAATAAATAAATAAATGAATGAATTAATGAATGAATGAATAAATGAATAAATAAATAAATGAATAAATAAATGAATAAATAAATCATATCTATAAATAATAATTAATAATTGTCTATAATAAACACCATTGCATGCTTTACTTACTTTGGGAGCGCGCGCGTCTCGGTGATGCTCGCTGGTTGGTCCGGTGGCGATGCGCTCGTGCTCTTTTATTTCCCTTTACACCCCCGCGTGGGGAGTGTGTGTGAGTGTGTGTGTGTGTGTGCGCGTGTGTGTGTGTGTGTGGGGGGGGGGGGGGGTGTGCGTGTGGCGAGAGGTTGCAGTTTTTTCCCCTGCTGCTAACTCAAGTACGTGACCTAAGTGTAAATACGCAGTAATCTGTCCACTCTTTCTGAGCAGAATTATTAATAACTGCAGTTCTGTCTTGAGTTTGAGGAAACTGCTTCAGGTGGCGGTTTCACTCGCGCCATCAGGCCAGAATACAGCCACAACCGTGCAGAGCCGGACACAGCCTACCGGAAGTTCCACACTTTACAGTAATGTGGCAAATAATCCAAATACCTCTAGCACCGCCCACTTACAGGTAATACACACACTATTATAAGGAAAGGGTTCTTTACAGGTTCACTGGATAAGTAAGGGCTACCTGGAACCCTCTGTGAAAACAAGAAGAAGAAGAAGAAGAGGAAGAGGAGGAGAATATAGACATAGGAAACCTTCAGTGTGTCCTTCATGGTCCTTCAGATAATTAAGAGTTCCTATTTGGAAAAAAGGTTCTACCTGGAACCCTAATAATAATAATAATAATAATAATAATAATAATACTAATACTAATAATAATAATAATAATAATAATAATAATACACTCTTAGAAAAAAGAATCCTTCAGCAGTCCATTAGATAATTAAGCGTTCCTCACTAGTGGCTCTGCACTAAAGCTCAGTCCTGACCCTCACATCCGTATGTGCTTCTTCCCCAACCTGTGAGCTGTAGAGTTACAGTTTCCCTTCACTGGAGCTCAGAGGCCCAAACCACGACGCCCCTGTGCACAGAGCGAGCTCCATGAAGACATGGTGTGTGAAGGTTGGAGTGGAAGAACTCGAGTGTCCTGCACAGAGCCCTGAGCTCATTATAAGAGAAAAGAGGGGAATAAATCTGGAATGAGACGTTCAGCAAGCACACGTGGGTGTGATGGTCAGGTATGCTGTTTTTCCCAAAATAAGAAACAATCTAGAAACCAGTGAAATTCTTCTTCTTCTAGCAAACAGTATAATGTCTGGAGCGATGCAGGGATGAAGCTGACTAGCTGATGTAAAGGCCTGGAAAAGGATCTGATGGCTTTCGGTTCTGATCTTGACTCAGTGTCACCTTCATTTGGACTCGGTCTTGACTCTGGACTCTGACTTGAACAGCCCTGGCCTTGGACTTGTCTTGGATGGTGGTCTTAACTACAGCCGCAATAATGCGTATATTAACACATGAATACTACTTCTGCTACAATTACTACCACTGTTAATACTATTACTACTATAACCAATATTCTTACTACTACTACTACTGCTAATAATAATAATAATGAATATTAGTCACAGCAAAAACTCACACATGGTGTTATTAAAGTTCATGACAAATGAAGAAGTGATACAGAGATGGAGAGTGAGCAGAGTGAGCAGAAAAGGCAGGAAGTGGTGTGGAAGGTGTTGGGGCTTCATGGTCATATTTCATTATCAGTGCTTACTCATTAATCAGAAGACGTTTAGTCATTCTAAAACCCTGAAACTGTGCCCGTCTCTCAAGCTCCCTTTCTTTCCCCTTACTGAAGAAAAAAAATCCATGTAGGTGAATAGTAAATGTGATCTTGGCCGTGTGCGTGATATCTGATAGTTTCCCCCTAGAGGACAGAAGCTGATGATGAGATGGCGAGAGGTGATAAGGGTGATGATAACGATCTGCGAGTGATACGCTGTAGTTATAACTGCTGCATTTCCTCCACAGTGGCTTTGCTTTGCAAATGAGTCAAAGTCCTAATTCGAGGCCTGTGTGGACTTTCCAAGCATCTCCCTGGGTAATAGTTTTGCCCCCTGCTCAGAGGGAATAAACAAATTCATCTGCATCACTGGCTGTTCTCACTTACGTCCGAAAACCACAGAAGACCCTTTTATTAAAACTCACTGACATCATTCTGGCAGAGTCCCATGACGCTCAATATGGACAGCTCAATGTAAAAAGAAATTTTCTAAACTTAAAATGACCTTTGATAACCAACACAGCTCACTGGCAGTGCAGAAATTTAGAAAAATATAGAAAACAACCCTGTTGGTTTATTTTGACTTCATGGTTAACCATTGAAGCCACATCTTGGTTAATATTAACTAGGGTGCGTTTCCTCAAACAGCATGTGGGCTCTTTTACATATTACCTGTCCATATGTCATAAAATGTGGCTTAAGGGTGAGTGATATGACAAAAATATCATATCACGATACTTTTTTACGATACACAATGTGCACGTATCGTGATATTTAGGTTCGCTAACAAACTGCCAGCAAAACTGTAGCGTTCCACTTAAAAACACTAAAAACAAGAACTAACAACAACTTTTATGTCAATGAAAATAAATTACATTAAGCTGAAAAAGATTAAAAATATTAATAATTATAATTTGAATAAATTCTAATAACAAATAAACATCATATCAGCTGCTTCTAATCTGTGTCTGTAACTGCTAATTGAAAAACTTATAAAAGGATATCCTGATTTATCTTATCTCATCTTATCTCATCTCATCTCATCTTATCTCATCTCATCTCATCTCATCTCATCTCATCTCATCTTATCTTATCTTATTTCATCTCATCTCATCTTATCTTATTTCATCTCATCTCATCTCATCTTATCTCATCTTATCTTATTTCATCTCATCTTATCTCATCTCATCTTATCTCATCTTATCTCATCTTATCTTATTTCATCTCATCTTATCTCATCTCATCTCATCTTATCTCATCTTATCTTATTTCATCTCATCTCATCTCATCTCATCTTATTTCATCTCATCTTATCTCATCTCATCTCATCTCATCTTATCTCATCTCATCTTATCTCATCTCATCTCATCTCATCTTATTTCATCTCATCTTATCTCATCTTATCTCATCTTATCTTATTTCATCTTATCTCATCTTATTTCATCTCATCTTATCTTATTTCATCTCATCTCATCTCATCTCATCTTATCTTTATACAGGCATTATATTGTCATATCGCCCCACCTAGGCTTAATAGGCGAATGATAAATCAATCATTTAGAGCGCATGTAGCTCAATAAACAGATTCATAAACACATTTAACCCCTTAAACTCTCAGTTTATTTATCAGTTATTCATCTTTTTATTCAGTAACTGCACTCTAAAAAGATTATGGATAAAAAGATTAAGAATATGACCTCACGCCGCTTACACAGTTACACCTGGAACATATTAATGACTCAATGTGCTGAGAATCTGTGTTCCTGAGCATGAATTTTATCCATCCATCCATCCATCCATCCATCCATCCATCCATCCATCCATCCAAATACTCCAAATGCAGTGAGGAATAATTTCTAAAATTCTATATTAATATGTTAAATATGCTAAATGTTACTCACATCCTGGAAGTGACTTAAGCCAAAAAATAAATCATTAAATTTTAAACCAATAACCACGTTTACTAAGAATACTGAAAAAGAATGTATGCAGTATCAGCTTTTCTACTGAAAACTGGAGCTTCCCTTCCTTTCCAATAAAAAACAACAGCAACAACAACATTTACCAAGTATCATCTCTTCTACTGAAAACAGGAGCTTCCCTTCCCTATAACACTCCTACTGCCACTGCTATGACTACTACTACTACTGATAATAATAATGATAATAATAACAATAATAACAATAATAATAATAATAATAACAATAATAATAATAATAATAATAATAACAATAATAATAATAATAATAATAACAATAATCTGCAAAACTATATAACATTCTGTCAAAATATATACGTATAGAAACTGAAAGTCAGTCATACTCACAAGACGGCACACACACTGTTAATGTTCACTCCTATGATTTATAATATTATTAAAATATATTTTTAAAATTTTCACAATGTTTACACGAGCCGGCTAACGAGCACAACTGACCTCTTCTCTGTTAGCAAATGTGCTTGTGAGCAGATGGCTGTTTTGTAACTAAACTACGCAGCTAAATAGGCAAAATGAGCTACAGGACAGTATTTCAGACTTCCTGTTTGTACAGAAAAGGTTTTAGAAGTTGAAAAAAAGAGGATATTAAATTATTTTATTACAATTTTTCTCCTTTTTCACTGTTGGAGTAGTAGCTTAGCTCTTATACACAGTGGATTATTAAATTAATTTTCAGCAAGCGTGAGAATAAGTGCAAAAGTAAGTGAACCCCTGGTTGTAATTCTTATTTATCACAAAGCCCATGGGTGCAGTCGTGGCCTAAGGGTTAGAGAGTCGGACTTGTAACCCGAAGGTGAACCTGAAGGTCGTGGGTTCGAATGGATTGGAGTGAATGACCAGCGCTCTCCTCCACCCTCAACACCACGACTGACGTGAGACCCTTGAGCAAGGCACCGAACCCCCAACTGCTCCCAGGCACTGCACACTGCTCCAGGTGTGTGTTCACGGTGTGTGTGTGTATTCACTATTGTGTGTGTGTGCACGTGGATGGGTTAAATGCAGAGCACAAATTCCTAATTCACCACACTTAGCCACAAGTCACTTCATGCTCTATTGTAATCTAGCTTTATTATTATTATTATTATTTTTGAAGGAAATCTCTTGTTCTGTCCTTGTTGTACGCTGAAGCAACACAAATATATCTGTTTCTGATCATTTTCTGATCCGTTGTGTGGCTCATACAAGCACGACCGAATTCTTCTCTGATATCAAAAATATACTGATTGAGTTTATATAATGAATGTTTTCTCTGAATCTATAAAAAGAAAATCAGTTCTGCCGTGTAGTCATACATTCTCACGCTACTCTACAAGTGAATAAATTAAGCATTTTGTAATTTTTTTTTGTGCTTTTTTTGTCTATGACTCACTATTTTTTTCTAGAGAAATAGGGAACTTTGGACATCTGTCCTTCATCGAAATCTTTGTTCTGACTTCGTAGAAGGTGAAACCCGCTGATATTTATCTTTTTCTCAAATCCCATCAGTTTCATTATTTCTGCCAAGCTGAACAAAACCCTTCTACATTTTTTTTTAAATCAAAGCGTCTTCATTAACATAAGCCACATATGTCATACCTATCACTTTTTAGGTGTATAATTATTCACTGTAGTCTCTCTGCTGTGCTGCAAAAGTATTGGCACCCTTCTAATCTTGTGCCATTGGTGGAAAGAAACCTCCATACGAGCATCACTGATCAGATATGATTATGGTTGCGGTTTAATCTCAGAACAGCACTGACACTGTGTGTGTGTGTGTGTGTGTGTGTTTGGTGCAGCCATGAAGGAAATCAGATGCAATTATGGCATTGTTGAGATTTTAAACACTTCCGTGTCACTAGTGAGAATGCGCCTGGTTGGGAGTAGAGGGGTGCCAATACTTTGTGCAGAGCAACACATAGGATACAGTCAGTATCTGTTTGAAAGTTCAAATTATATTGGCTCTTTGCTATTTATTTAACTCTTCCTGTTTCTGGTCAAGCCACAGAGGAACTGCTAACTCACACGCACGCGCACACACACACACACACACACACGCACACACACACGCACACACACGCACACACACACACATGCAACATGGTCACACTCTATTACAACACACATGGTATTTCTTATATTTCTGCATCCCTTTGAAATGACTCACAAGCGTTATGACAGAAAACCCTGGAATGGTATGAGGATAGATAGATCGATAGATAGATAGATAGATAGATAGATAGATAGATAGATAGATAGATAGATAGATAGATAGATAGATAGATAGATCACTTTATTCATCCCAGAAGGAATTCACCTATTACTGCAGCACAAAGAGTTAGAAGTATACCAAAAGTACTTTAACATTATAAATGAAACGAATAAGAAAAGGAAGGAATGCAGTGAGAGAGTGTGATGTGGGAGTGCAGTGAGGCTTAAACACTGCAGATACAAGCAGCAGACGAGTGGAATTAACGTGGCGGTGTAAACACTGTAAACAGCGTAAACACCAAGGGCAGTGGTAGCTCAGTGGTTAAGATGTTGGGCTACTGATCAGAAGGTTGAGAGTTCAAATCCCAGCACCACCAAACTGCCACTGCTGGGCCCCTGAGTGAGGCCCTCAACTGCTCAGTTGCATAAACGAGATAAATGTCAAACAGTGTGAAAACAGGAAAAAGAGTGGAAGTTGGAGGTTCAACTATTTTCTGATTGAGCTTATCCTAAGACTGGCTCAGTGTAAAACAGTGTCCCAGCACAGTGACGATCTGCTGTACGGTGTGATCGCTCCTGCACCGCTCCTTTCTAAAGAGGAGCTCCGCTGTTTAACCAATAGGTCATGGAGGTGATGCTGTTTATTGTCCAGAACGGCTCTGAGTTTTCCAGCACCACCTCAAAACCGTCCAGAGAGCAGCCCTCCCCAGCTTACTGCTGCAAAGAAGACTGCACTTACCAGTCCACCACAGACCAGTAAAAGATCTCTAACATCTTGCTGCAAACATTAAAGGAACTGAGCTTCCTCAGAAAGTAGAGTCTGCTCATCCCTTTCCTGTACACAGCCCCTGAGTTGACCTTCCAATCCAGCTTGTTGTCCAGATGGACACCAAGGTATATGTAGGTGTCAACCTTCTCAATGTCCTGACCCATGATGGTAAAGGGGGTGGTTGTGGTCCTCTTTCTCCTGTAGTCCACCACTATCTCCTTGGTCTTGGCCACATGAATAAGTTTTAGTGAGGTCCACAATGCAGATGTTTCATCACAATGTTGAATGTCTAAATCAGTTTCTAAACTTTATCCTCTGTTACATTCTCCTTCTGTTCTTAAATGAACTGCTCTAACTCCAGTTTGATTTTACTGAGTTAATATTTTGCTCCACAGTATAGTATAAGTTGAGTAGAGATCCTTGCCATTAATAAATGGTCTATTATATCTAGTGATTACAAATTATAGAACTGTGATGTAAATTATTTTGTATATTATAGCCTATTTACAATTTAAAAAATAGAGTGTTTTTGTTGAACAAACTCGAATGAACATGCTACAGGAAAAAGATGCTACTAAGAAAGTGTGCATGTAAATTTCCTGTCTCTAAATCTTAACTAAAATAGATGAGTGGCAGCTTTTTCCCCCGCAAGCACGTGGTGATTACCATAAAACCCTGTACACACACACACACACACACACACACACACACACACACACACACACACACACACACACACACCAAAACCTTCTGAAACTATTAGAATCCAGACCTCGGTGTCCTCATAGCTTGTTATGGCCACGAGTGTGAAGAGTGGTCTTTAATGTTCCACATGTGTTTTAGTTTTAATTCAGTGACAGCTGGGTCAGGAACAGTGGAAAGACAAATCACTTCTGCATGAAAGAAGCACTGTGGGGGAAAAGCCCTAAAGCAGATGAGTGCAGAAATAAATAACAGACTACATAAGACTCGGTCTTAAAATGAAGCATAATCAATAGGTGTCTCCTACACAAGTGTGTCCGCAATGAGAACGTTTAAAAACCTTAAGGATTCATCATCATCCCTCTGAGGGAATGGTTCTACCAAAAAGGTACCCAAATTTTTCTTCTTCAGAAAAGGTTCCAAGTAGAACCTTTTTTGGACACAAAGTACCCTTAGTTATTCAATGAAACCCTTGGGGGCAGTCGTGGCCTAATGGTCTGAGAGTCGGACTTGTAACCCAAAGGCGAACCTAAAGGTTGTGGGTTCGAGTCTCGGGTCCTGCAGGGATTGTAGGTGGGGGAGTGAATGACCAGCGCTCTCTGCCACCCT